>JAIFGZ020000165.1:0-343392 GCA_019925245.2 Oryza australiensis
GGACGGATAGTCCCGATTGGCTATTTCCGCCGCATACTCCAATCGGTAACGATCTATCGGCCCTTACTTGTGTTCCTGGTTTGCGCGGTAGAAAATTTTTGTTTTCGGCTAGCGTAGCTTCCGCGTAACCCTTCAATGGTATCGAGCTAATCTTGCTTAGTTCGGGTTTTAGATTGATCCGAACAAGTTTTGCGACGGTTGATTAGATCAATCGGCTTACGGGATTTGTTGAGGAGAGTTCATGGTAATTGCGTTCCTTGATAGTGTATCGGAACGGCGTAATGTGATTACGTCGAAGCAATATCCATAGAACTCGGTTTGAGTTGGCTTCGAGATAGCGTTCCTTGATAGTGTATCGGAACGGTATAATGTGATTATGCCGAAGCTATCTCGTAGTCCGATCTTGTTAGCTACCTCGCGCCTACGCAAACCATCTCCCTTGATAGTGTATCGGACGACATAATATGATTATGCCGACATGGTTTCCGTAAGCGATTTCAGATTGGATCTATGAATTTCGTGGTGTATCTGCGCCGCTCTAAGCCCGTGAGGCGGTTTCCCCTCGGCTCCCCGTGTGCGTACCCCTTATAGGTCGTCTCGATGCCGTATCTCGCGATAGGTAGAAAACGTTTCTACGCCTAACTTGTTTTTGCAGAGAATGCTTTGAGATGGTATGGCCCTATTGTATGTATGAGATGCATGTGATGCATGTAATATTCTTTCATATGTGCAATCCTCGTAATATTCTTTCATACGTGCAATGCTTGTAATATTCTTTCACGACCTACGAGTCGATGTAATCTTCAATTAGAGCTTCTATAGTAGTAGCTTAGTTTGAAGAAATCAAGCCATGCACATTGGAAGATGGTGTGAAGATGGAGATCCTCGCCGACATGGAGATGGAGATCACCATGTGAAGGGGGCCATACTATTTCATTATATGCTATTCTTCTTGCTTTCATATGTGATATGTTTGTTTGATAGGATAGCATCCCTCACAAAATTAAGTAGTAATGATGCCCTTCCAAATGTTGCACTGGTCACCGTTATGCTCGTCAATGGTGGGTCCGCCAAAGCGAGTGCCATTCTCTATCATAACACGAGGGGTATATGTCGACATATACATGCAGAGCATTTGGTTTACTTAACAAGGCTATCAAAACAGTTTTGGGCCTTGGGGCATAGGTTGGCGGGGCATGGAGATGCCACACCAACAACAAGAGTCACATAGAGATGTGATTAGCAAGGAGTTGCTTACCGATGTTATTAATTTTCTAGTAGTGATGCCAAAGCTCACTAGAAAATTAATTAACATGTGGATCTTGACCCAATACGTAACCTAGAGGGAAGGTGGAAAATACGTAATGGGAGTCTAATGTTAAATTGTTTAACAATAGACATAGCATAAACATTGTGCTAAACTTTGCTTTTTCTCGTTGTAGAATAAATGGCGGCTAATACTACACCCAAGCCTTTAATTTGCGATCTATTCTCGAAAAGGAAAAATTAAATGGAACAAACTTTATGGATTGGTATCGCAACTTGAGAATTGTTCTCAAGCAAGAGCAGGAGTACGTTCTTGAAGTACCCTATCCCGAGGATTTGCCTAATAATGCCACCGCAACCGCACGGAGAGCTTACGAGAAGCACACTAATGATGCCCTAGATATAAGCTGTCTCATGCTTGCTACAATGTCCCCCGAGCTTAAGCAATATGAGAGGCAACATGCTCACACTATTATTCGGGATCTGCGTGGCATGTTTGAGAACCAAGCTCGGGCCGAGAGGTTCAACACCTCAAAGTCCTTGTTTGCGTGCAGGCTTGTTGAGGGAATCCCGTCATCCGCATGTGATAAAGATGATTGGCTATATGAGAGTCTTGAAAACTAGGTTTCCCCTTAGCCAAGAGTTGGCTACGATGTGATTCTCTAGTCGCTCCCTCCGAGCTTCGAGCCATTCATATTAAATTATCACATGAACAATATGGATAGAACCTTGGCTGAATTGCATGGGATGCTAAAGACAAAGAGGAGAGTATCCAAAACGGTCATCATGTGATGATGATGCGAAGGCTAAGCGCAAACCACTGTCAAGAAACTTTGCACCAAGAGGAAGTTAACTCCCGATGAGATCGCGAGTGCCTCCAATGCAAAGAAGGGCAAGAAGGGGTCGGCGGCATCGATGCCGTTTGCTTCTATTGCAAGGAGACAGCCACTGAAAAGGAACCGCAAGAAGTACATGGAGGATCTCAAAAGAAGCAAAGTACGACTTCGCTTCGGTATTAATGTTATAGACATTAATCTTGCTACTTCACCTACCGACTCTTGGGTATTTGATACCGGATCGTAGCTCATATTTGCAAATCGCGTGGTGGAATGAGAAGAAGTAGAGGATTGAGAAGGGGCGAGGTGAACCTGCGCGTCGGCAATGGAGCAAGCGTTGCTGCGCTTGCCGCTTCGACAAGCACCACTTCATCTACCTTCGGATTAGTTTTGGAATTAAATAATTGTTATTGTGTTCCAACACTATGTCAAAACGTTATTTCCGCTTCATGTTTGCAAGCGGAAGGATATGATTTTAGATCAATGGACAATGGTTGTTCAATATATCTCGTAGATATGTTCTATTTTCATGCTCCATTGGTGAATGGATTATACGTTTTGAATCTTGAAGCGTCTCCCATCTATAACATTAATATAGAAAGGCAACTCTCTAATGATATAAACCCCACGTTTATCCGGCATTGTCGCTAGGCCATATAAATAAGAAACGCATGGAGAAGCTCCATAAGGATGGATTGCTTCACTCTTTTGATTTTGAATCATTTGAGACATGTGAGTCTTGTTTACTTGGTAAGATGACAAAGGCACCTTTCACGGACACAAGTGAGAGAGCAAGTGACTTGTTGGCACTCGTACATACCGATGTATGTGGACCAATGAGCTCAACGGCCGAGAGGTGGTTATCGCACTTCATTACCTTTACCGATGACTTTAGTAGATATGGTTATATCTACTTAATGAGGCATAAGTCCGAATCCTTTGAAAAGTTCAAAGAATTCCGAATGAAGTACAGAATCATTTAGGAAAACAATCAAGTTTCTACGATCGATCGTGGAGGGGAATACTTGAGCCAAGAGTTTGGTAATCATCTCGAAAGATTGTGGAATTGTTCCACGCTTGACTCCGCCAGAACTCCACAATGGAACGGAGTGTCCGAACGGAGAAATCGCACCTTGTTGGACATGGTGCGTCGATGATGAGCCAAAGTGATCTTCCGTTATCCTTTGGGGATATGCTCTTGAAACAATTGCGCTCACACTAAATAGAGTTCCATCTAAGTCGCTTGAAAAGACACCATATGAGATATGGACAGGGCAACCCCTAGTTTGTCTTTTCTCAAAATTTGGGGATGCGCTTATGTAAAACGTTTACACCGACAAGCTCACACCCAAATCGACAAGTGCTTCTTTGTGGGATATCCTAAGGAAACTAAGGGATATTACTTTTATAATCGGGAACAAGGCAAAGTGTTTGTCGCCCGACACTGTCTTCTTGGAGAAAGAGTTTCTTTCAAGAAGGGTTAGTGGGAGCGTGGTGCATCTTGAAGAAGTTCAAGAAACACGGAAAATGTTTCAACGACCAGAACCACAACAGAGGAGCAAAGTGTTGCGCCACCGCTTGTAGATACACCACCCCACGGAGGTCGAAAGATCACGTCGTGCGCCCGATGTACACGTGTGGAACAACGTGATATATTGTTGTTGGACAACGATGAACCTAAGACCTATGAGGAAGCGATGGGACCCGATTCCAACAAGTGGCTTGGAGCCATGAAATCCGAAATAGAATCCATGTACGACAATCAAGTTTGGAACTTGGTTGATCCACCCGATGGTGTCAAAACCATTGAGTGTAAATGGGTTTTTAAGAAAAGGCCGATATGGATGGAAATGTTCACATCTATAAGGCGCGATTGGTGGCGAAAGGTTTTAAACAGATTCAAGGAGTTGATTATGATGAAACCTTCTCGCCCGTCGCAATGCTTAAATCTATTCGGATTATCCTAGCGATTGCTGCATATTTCGATTATGAGATATGGCGATGGATGTCAAAACGGCTTTCCTAAATGGAAACCTAAGCGAGGATGTATACATGATACAACCTCGGTTTTGTCGATCCAGATCGCTCGAAAGATATGCAAGCTACAATCCATTTATGGATTGAAGCAAGCATCTCGGAGTTGGAATATTCGTTTTGATGAAGTAATCAAAGGGTTTGGTTTCATCAAAAATGAAGAAGAGGCCGTGTTTACAAAAAGGTCGTGGGAGCGCAATTGTATTTCTAATCTTATATGTGGATGACATATTACTGATTGGAAATGATATCCCTATGCTAGAATCCGTCAAGTCTTCATTGAAAAATAGTTTTTCCATGAAAGACTTAGGGAGGCAGCATACATATTAGCATTCGGATCTATAGAGATAGATCCAAGAGGCTAATTGGATTAAGCCAAAGTACATACATTGACAAGGTGTTGAAAAGGTTCAACATGCATGATTCCAAGAAAGGTTTCTTGCCCATGTCACATGGCATTAATCTTAGCAAGAATCGGTGTCCTACACATGATGAGCGGAATAAGATGGGTATGGTTCCATATGCTTCGGCAATTGGATCCATCATGTATGCCATGCTTTGTACACGCCGCATGTCTCGTACGCTTTGAGTGCTACGAGCAGATACGCCGATCCAGTGAAGGTCACTGGACTGCCGTAAAGAATATCCTTAAGTACTTGAGAAGAACTAAGGATATGTTCCTAGTCTATGGAGGTGAAGAAGAGCTCGTTGTAAGTGGTTACACCGATGCTAGCTTCCAAACGGACAAGGATGATTATAGATCGCAATCTGGGTTCGTGTTCCGCCCGAACGGAGGCAACTGGAAGAGTTCCAAGTAGGATACTGCGATTCTACAACGGAGGCCGAGTACATTGCGTTCCTAAGCCGCAAAGGAGGTGTTTGGATCAAAGAAATTGTTTCGAGCTAGGTGTGATGACTACAGTGAATGGTCCAATGTCTCTCTATTGTGATAATAAGGGGAGCCATTGCGCAAGCCAAGGAGCCGAGGTCACATCGAAGTCCAAACACATACTTCGACGCATATCATCTCATCCATGTAGATAGTGGACAGAGGTGATGTCAAGATATGCAAAGTGCATACTGATCTCAATATAGCCGATCCAACGACAAAACCTCTCCCTCACCAAAGCATGAGGCGCACACAAGAGCAATGGGTATTAGATACTTACATGATTGACTCTAGTGCAAGTGGGAGATTGTTAGTGATATGCCCTAGAGGCAACATGGAGATGTTGGATATCATTGTCAATGTTTATGTATCTATGAATAAAGTGTTATTCTGGCCCATGAAATAGACATCTTGTATTGATCAATAAGTACGTGACTTATTTATGAGACTCTATATGTATGAATCTATTTCTAAACGATCTCGATCATATGTCATATTGTTGGAACAAATATGATTCTAAGATCTAAGATGTTTATTGATTGATGATCATGTCTCATAGATCATGGGTAATGGAGATACCAAATCAATAAACATGGACACATGTGTTAGAGAACACATTGTTGGATAGACCCACCATGAGACCACTACAGAATTAATGTGCCATTAGTTGGTCTCGTAGTGTTGGTACAAAGTCCTTAGACCCGAGATCACCATGGATTCCAACATGTGTAGTAGCCTACTTGGGACTACCAAACGCTATTCCGTAATCTGGTAGTTATAAAGGTAGTTTTCGGGTTTGCTATGAAACATGGAGTGGGATGAGTGATCAAGATGGAATTTGCCCCTCCTTTGGAGAGATATCTCTGGGGCCCCCTCGAGGTAATGGATTATGGAAATGCATGGCCATGCTAAGTTGATTGAGGAGTCAATCAATGTACGTATAATCCAATACTTCTGCCTTCGAGTGAATGGTTAAGCTATTGAAGGGATGGCACACATCTTGCCTATAGCTTAATTGGTATCGTGAGGCAAAGGGATTTGTGTACACATTGTGTTCGGAGCCGATATTATATTCTTGTATACTATGGTGTCAATATGTGCCGCTAGGTGTCGCTATTGACTGAGTCGCCGAGTTAGACTATAGCCGAAACCGAGTATACCCGAACTCTGGCAGTGGTCGCACGCTTAAGGATAAGAACAAGCATTCGAGTTGGACTCGGATACGGCCTCGACTCGGGATAGGGATCCGATTGGATAGAGTCCTATGGTCTTACGACGTATGGGCGGCCAACTCTATGAGATACGGATAGAGATCCGATTCAATATAGAGTCCCGATCGGCCACTAGTCCCGCAGGGCCAACTCTATATAAAGGGCGAGGGTGGAGAGTCACACACATCGCTGAATTGCATTGCGCCGAGATCAATCTCCCACGGAAACCCTCCTACCTTCGAGCCAAACCCTAGCCTTGCATCGCGTGCTAGCACACGGTGTTCGTGTTCCGTTCCCGACGTGTGGATACCTGTGAGAGGCGCCGCTACGTTGCGTGCTGTTGATCGCGCGACCTACTGCAACGGAGCGAAGGGCGACTGCCGCAGACGGCAACGAGAACGTGGTCGGCGACTGACGCACTGCGGCACCCGTGAATCGGCTGATTGGTGAATCGGCCGTCCCGGGAATCGGGTCGTCTGGCCATGAATCGGCTACACCGGCTCCGGATCGGATAATCCCGATTGGCTATTTCCGCCGCATACCCAATCGGTAACGATCTATCCGCCCTTACTTGCAAGTGTTCCCGGTTTCCAGGCAGAAAAGGCTTTGTTTTCGCTAGCGTAGCTTCCGCGTAACCCTTCAAATATTGCCTTCGGGCCTATTATTGTAATACTTTTGGTGTAAGACTATTCGTGCACTTTGCACCGATAATTCAAGATCAGATTCGTAAGTACCAAACTACCTCGATCTAGAAAATGTACTAAGTGAACACGAATGATTCCCGTCCTCAAAAACGAGGGTCTATCCTCAGCCTTGGGCTAAGGCCCAAATATCGTCCTTTGCCCCTGGCTCTTCTCGAAAGCTCCATCCCATTTATGAGCACGTGCGCCGCAGGATTTGCTTCTGACCAACAACATGCACGAACCCAAGGCACAAACAACTCTGGGAGTACAAACTCACCCCGCATGCTAAAAGATGGTGTCGTCAAGCTCTTGCATGTCCACGTCAACCAAAGAAATAGAGGAGCGCGAGCCACGCCTACTCCGACACTATACTTCAAGATCGTGGACTCCCTTGATGTATAAAGGAGGATCCATATCACCAGAGAGAAGATGAGTTTTGGGAAGGAGATTCAACGAAGATAGTTGCTAACCATATCATAGGTAAGAAGGGTTCATCCTCTCCCACTTAGAATATCCTCGAGGAGCTAATCGTAATTTTCACGATCACTTGTCCATCAAAGCACACATGAGTATGGTATTACGCCTCCGAGCGGTCCGAACATGTCTAAAAAGCTTGCCTCCTCGTCTCTATCTCATGGGTTCAACTCTCTCTTTGTCTCTATCGACTCGAATCGTTGGCCTTGCCACGCAGACGCCTCGATGAATCTTGTTGGAGAACCAATCTCGACACACGGACACCCTCTTTTATTTTTACAAACAAACTAAAAAGACATCCGTCGCAAAGATATGTCAAGGGTGTCCATTGTCACACCCTAAAATTTCCTTTCCCTAGCTTCAAATTATTTAATAAATTGTCTAAACAAATTGTCCAAAACTAACCTAAAGCAAAACCCTAATCTCATTTAATAAATTTAATAATTAAAAGACGATAATCAGATTTAAATAAAATCCCAAAATCCTTTTCTTTTTCCTTCCTTTCTTAGGCCGTCCCAGCCCACCTCCCTAGTACCACCCGCGCCTTCTTCTGCTGGGTCGGCCTGGGCCACCCACCCGTCTGGGCGCAAAGATCCTCCTCTCTCCCGACACCGACAGTGGGCCCCACATGTCGGGTCCATCCTTCTTCGACGGTGGTGGAGCCGGAGGGGACAACCATCGTCCCACGCACTCGCGTCTCCCCCGCCCACTCCACGCACGTCACCGCAACTACCGTCCCACTCTACCACCTCCACCGCGCCGCGTCCGCAAATCGCTCGAGATTCGAGTATTGAATCTCGCACCGCTCTCTCTTCCACGTCGTCGGCGAATCCGTCCCCATCCCGGCCACATTTGAGCCCGTCCCCGAGCTATAAATGCCACCCAGAGCTCCTCTCTCCCTGCTTTTGCAACCTCGCCACCTCCCGTGCTCTCTCTCGCTCCCGCGTTGCCAAGCTCCACGCCGCCGCCGAGCCAATCTCGCCGCTCTAGCCATTGCTAGGGTCGTCTTTGCCGCATCGTCGCCACCGCCGCTGGGCCAAGCCACCCTTGGCCACCACCTCGCGACGACGAAACCCGCCGGAGCCCCATCCCCTCACGCGCCTGAAACTCACCATCTCCTCCTTCTTCTCGGTCGCAATGCCCTCGCCGCACCCCACTTTCTCTCTAATTTTCCCTCTTTTCCTTCCCTAGGTGTCGCTGCGTCCGCCCGCGCTTCGTTCGTCGGGATCCGCGCTGCCGTCCTCTTCGTGTGGCCACGTCGCGCTTGACGATGAGGAACCCTCCTTCCCGCGCACGTGGTCACCTCCCAATGTCCATGTCACCTCTCATGCGCTCCGTCACTCTCACACCATCGTCGCTGCCGCGCGTCATCGGGCACGCCATCTGGTTGTGCCACCATGCGCCGTCGCTCGGCCGGGTCGGCTTTGGGCCGCTCCCTTGCCCCGACCGCGCGCCCCCGTAGCCGTCCTGACGGCCCCTCGCCGATCTTGAACGTCGGTCCCATGGACCACCCTGGTCCTAGTCCACGGTGGGCCTGCTTCCTCGGTGCCCGTCCCCTACCCTCGCCGACATCAGCCTTCGATTTAATGCGTAATAAATCACTAAGGACTTTTCTGTTTATAGTAAAAACACAAGAATCTCCTAAAATTCATAGAAAATTCATCTCGAGCTCCGTTTAAGTCCATTCAAATTGCAGTAAATTCATAAAAGTACCTAGAATACATTAAAATGGTTTTGTTTCCTATTTTGGTAGACTCATAGCTTGATTTGCTCGTGTGCTTTGTTTGTCGCGTAGATTCCTAGTTGCGACGCTTCGCCTTATTTTGAACCTGTTGTGGAGGTCCCAGCAGCACCGAGCAAGTGAAAGTCATGCATTTCTCATTAAACATATTGTACATATTTTTGCAAATGTCTCGTTTTCTATTAAATTTGCATTGTTTTATAATGTCATGTGGGATGGTTCCTATTGTACTCAGCCATAGCTTGTTTACTATGTGCCATTGATAACTTGGGAATTAACATGACTAGATGTTTGCCTAGGAAATGCTTAGCCATGCTTAGATCAACTAGCTTACTATTGGAAAATCTCACTACTACACTATATCTTTGGTTAATGATGATAATTATGGACATGTGCCATCATGATATTAATTCAACTAAAATATGCCTAATGGTGGGTTGTGGGCATATGGTTTTGATAGACACACCCATGGAATTTAAGAACCGCTTTGCAGTGTTGATAAGAAATTTCCCACGCCGGCCCGAGAGATTTGCTTTACTCTAGTGCGGGTCCGTTCTTGGTTGCCTTTGATGATTTGATGTAGAGTAGGCGTGCTAGTTGGTTTGATCTATTAACCAACAAGAAACAAACAGATATGTATTATGGTTAAGGTTAGATCCTATCTGGATCGGCTCAGAAACCAATTTACATATAATTGCTATCCCAAAGTACATTTAGACTAAGTGGTTAGGATAGATCGGCATGTCGAGACAAAGATAAACCACTTAAACCAAATATACATCAAGATAATAAATATATGCATTTGTAGCCTAGCCGCGTCGTAGATCTAATGCGAATCGGCTAGTACTCCGATACATTTTATAAAAGATATTAATCTAACCTAAATGCGCTAAACCTAGATCAATCGGCTATCAACAAAGGCCGCGATTGATACCGCTTAGGCATTTAACGCATTGAGATCTTAATATAAAAGACGGCTTTAATATATCTAATAGTAAATATTACTAGAAAGATAACTAAAACAGGTAAGGCCTAATGAAACCCCGCACTGTCTCTAATGATAAACATCAAGTCGAATAGATCGTAATAATTCTAAAAGCGACTTAACAGTCGATTAGATGCATTATTAAGTAAAAATGAAGTATAAGATCTATAAAAACTAATGTAAATCCTCGAGATGGTGAATATATATATACCTGCCAATATCTAGATCTAGCTCATCGGCCATCGCTCCCGAGAGAAACCACCATGGTGAGAATGATCTATATATTGCTCTAGATTATATGTTGTATATGATAAATTGCGTAGTTTATAACATCAAAACTAGAGTATCATAACGATGTAAGCACTAATTCGATGATACAAGCCACTAATGACAAGCAATTATCTTGTTCGGGATCGAAATCGATGCAAATGAAAGCGAGATCAAGAACTCGTTAAAAGAATAAAAGGTTGGCGATGCGCCAAAGTTGATTGATTAGATGTTGTTTTTTATAGGGTCTCGGGTTCTATTTATACCAAGTACAACGAAATTGCGTGAACCTGGTTCCTAACGTATCTACCGTACATCATACGATAATATCCGGGACATGGTCCCATGCCATGCAAAAGGAATATTTATACAAATACCTATTTTACGTATACAATTGTTAGCATGACTCTATCCATAAATGACAATATCTTTAATGAACATTTGGGAACCGAATCTAACATTTATCTTCAAGCTTCCTTATCGAGATTGGTTCCATCTTCATCTTCGAATCGGAATCGGCTATCGGCTATCCTTATCCGATTCGGCCTAATGACCGGTTTCCCACCCGATTTGATCCTAGCCCATGTGGCCTCTGTTTCTCCGCAGATCACACTTTCAATCGATTCCGCTTCAATCTTGGCCTTGAACTTAGGGATTTGGCCAAATTTGGTCGTTAACACATGCCCCTAAGTCCGTGATAAGATAATATGATTTGCCACTTTTCCACCCCGTGACTTCCGTCCCATTCCGTTTCGGCCGTTGAAAAACTCTTTAAATATTGCCCGCAAAGACTCAAACAAGCCACGTTGTCACTTTTGCTCCTCAAGCTTTAGCCGAAAAACCCTTCTCGCTCCATCGGCGACTCGTTTGAACCGCCTCCGGATCTCGTCGGCGAACACCCCCGAAGCGACGATCTCCCGCACCGATGGCATCCTCAAGCATCCTCCGATGCGGCCTCCTGAGTACCCTAAGGTAAGTTCTCGTCGGCTCAAGCTCTTTACTTTGAGCAATCTGGTTTTTCCCTTTGTAATTCCGCTATTCCTTCTTGCGATTTGTAGCATCTTGCCCACCGATCACAATTCCTAGCCTTCTTCACCCCGACTCACCATATTAGGGCCGATCGGCAATGTAGACCCCGTTGAGTTTGTTAATGCTGAGACCAATCGGATCCCTTTCGATTCTCCACCCCGATTTAGATTATTGGTCGTGGTCTTCAAATCCCGCCATCAACTGACAAACTCGGCCGTCTTGGTATGGTAGGGTATCGACTAGCAAGCAAACCCTTTGGGATGAAATAGGAATCGACCAGTGCCTAGCGCTAACCTTAGCCGATATGCCTAAGGACGAACCCTTGCTGTCGACTGCAAGTTACTTTTGGTCACATACATTGAATGCCTTCCTTTTTAGACAAGGGCCGACGACGCCAACCCTACTGGACATAGTCATGATAACTGCCTGGATATTACATCGGATGTTGACCCCTATGACCTTAACATCATGTGCCACCACAATTTCAAAACCAAGAGCATCACGGTCGGAGTGGATTCATATCAATGAACATGAGGGACGGCCCAGTCTCCGATAGGGAACACGCAACATTTCTGATGATGTGGCTGGAGAAGTTCGTCTTCTGCGGATCAAGCTGCGGACCCACCACCAATTGGCAGCATATAGCCGAAGCACTTGTGGAGAAGAAGGAAATTCCTCTACGAAAATATCTACTCGGCTATCTGTACCAAATGTTGAGCAATGTGCTAGCTAAGCTTGCTTTGAAAATGTACTCCATCAACACAGAGGCCCTTAGTGGCTACCGCAATTGTGGCTTAACCAGCACACCCACAAGGTCGCCAAACTGGCCAAGTTTGATAGTAGTTTCCGATTTTCCTTTAGCCGAGCCGAGGTACCGCGATGACGCAGGAAATAACTACTCTACACGCATGTCATATGGAGAGGTCAAGCCTCCTCCTATTCGGCTCCAAATTATCTACTGAAGTTCTTCAAGAATTGGTTCAAAGACTTTTATATTTGATTTTGGAATGTATTCTGCATCTCGGTTTGCTTATGACAAATTCAACAAATTCGAGCTGCCAAATGATCTCTGGCTCGATGAAATAAATCCCTCAAGATTTGAGAAACCGAGAGAAATCTTTATAATGCTGACCTCCCTTGCATCCTCCCAGGTTGGTATCCATCAAGGGAGAAACATTAAGAAGACATATGAGTTTATCATCCGATGGCGGCAGCAAGATGGGCTTGACTGGGCCAACTAGGCCATTGGTTTATATTACTGAAACAAAATCCAAGCGAGGCATTATAGATGGCAGCACTATGATGCATCGAGCTGTTGAGTCTCTCAGCCCCCCTCTCGGTAGCTTTGGAGACACGGTGAGCCGAGTCACTCGTTGACAAGCGCCTTCAACCGATGGTGGGCGAGTGGAAGTGACACCTTTTCATCAATCGGCTTCCATGTATCTCACTATCGTCGATCCCGACATGGTTCCATCGGTAAGTGCTTCTTCTCTAGTCTTTTCTTCTTCATCGGCTATTGTATGCATCATCACTCATGCCTTTGCTCTTGCGTACAAACGATGCTTCTCTCCTCAAGTGTTACCCGATCGGGGGTGGCCGTAAGCTATGGCATGGGCATTCACGAACGGTTGTGGGTTGGCACCATCCATCATCGGCTTCAATGCACCGAAGGTGTCGACTCTACTCCACGGCAAAACCCGCGAGCCTATCCGCTTCGGCAAAAACAAACAACCGCCGCTGCACCGATCACGGCAAAGAAGAAGCCCGCAAAGAAGCAAGGTAAACCAAGCCCACCAATGATCTACCTCCTTATCGACCTGGGAAGTCGACGCCGTGCTTGATGAAGAAGTTCAGACGAGGAGATGGAAAAAGCTCTTGATGACACCGCAGCCAAATCAAGCTCCTCCGATAAGTACGCTCGACCCCATCACCAAAACAGGCGTCCCGGCAAAAACCCCAAGTCCTCCAAGATGTCGCGTCTATCCGACGTCGGTAAGCTACTCTCAACACTTAGTCTTTTTAATGCCTTGATTTATATTCTTCTTCGTGTTTGTTGCATCGGAGAGGAAAAAGATGGCATCCAAGAAGAAAACGACTCCTCTTTGTTCAATAAGTCCTTCTAACTTGCGTCTTTCTCACTTAGCCGATTTATAAACTTACCCCTTTTATTTTTAGCCTCCTCGTGCTCCGACACCTGCCCCCAAGTGTCAAGTGAGCACACTCCATCGGCCACAGTGGTGGCAACGTTGAAGACGAAGCTACTTTGGCTCCAAATATCTCGTAAGTTTTGCTCATTTTCATAATTGTCTTGATGATTTTCGTTAACCTTTCCGACTGTTTCTTCTCTTACATAGCGTAGCCGACCTCCTAGGCTTTGACTTAGAGTTCATCGACCCGGATGAAGCCGCGACAAGGCCATAGTACCACCGGACGACGATTTAAGGATTACACCGGCCAGGCATCGCTAATCTATTTGGAGAGATCCTCGATGCATTGGTGGCCGATTGCAGCTCACCTCGGTTTGAAGAAATCCAAGCCAGTTCTCACGATCTAGCCGACACCATGGCACCAGCCCAACCTTTCGAGGCACACGGCACAAGTACGAGAGAGAGAGCAAAGCAGCCGAATAGCCGATCACCGAGAAAACAAGTCATTGGTAGCTACAATCAAGGCCGAGTCAAGTAGAAATCAAAGCGTAAAAAGCCAAGTTCAATACTACGGAAAGGCCGAGCCGATTGCCAAACCGGGATCGGCTTCGTGCACCCCAAGATGAACCGGTGGCTGAGCTCGTCAAGATCGAGACCGAAATCTAGATCCAAGAAGAATGTGTGACCAGCCCGCCGAAGGAAATCGAAGATCAATGAGCAAAGATCAAGGTGGTTGTGTCCTATATAACCGATGCGACGAAGGCGTTGAAGCTGGCCGGAACGATGTGTACCGACGCCAAGGCGATTTAAGAGATCGATAAGATACGCGTGCAGGCAATATCGGCTATTGCCGACTTCCTTGCCGTTAAGCCGATTGTAATAGCCAACTAGGACATTCGTAACCGAACTCCTAATCCATCTTGTAATTGGCTTGAACTACTTTTGTAATCCAGCACTCGCTTAATCTTTATTGAATGCCACTGCGATATGTATGCTTGCCGATTACGTCACTTTAAACTTGGAAGCTTCAAAAAATTGAAAATTTTGCTCTTCCTCGCCTTCTTGGTACCCCATTATATGCTCGCCTTCCTTCTTGGTATCCGATTATATGTGGTATCCAATTATATGTGTTGTATATGCCCCTAATTTTGTTGATGGTATCCTTAGCATTAACAAAATTATCAAATCAAAAATCTTGTCACCGTCGGCGAGGTTGAGCCGATGTAGAAAAATTAGGAAAACGTGGCGTAAAAAATGTCCTAAAGGCGATGCTTGTGTCCCACAGCGATCGGCTAACACGAATCGGCACAACCATAGCCGAATCATGAATTGATCCAAACACTTGGGTAAAATTTCTTCAAATACTTGCCGTTCGTGAGCCCTTCCAAATACTTCTCCATCCAATCCTTCTAGCATATAGGCCCCTCTAGAAACGCACTTTGTGGATCTTGAAAGGCCCTTCCCAATTCGGTGACCACTTGCCGAACTTATTATCCCTTGATCCAATCGACAATATTAATTTCCAAATGAGCTCGCCCTCTTCAAACGACTTAGGCATAACTTTCTTGTTATAGTGACGGGCTACTCGCTCCTTGTCCCTTGTAACCTTTTCCAAGGCCCTCATTCTTGACAAACCAAGTCTTCTCGATTCATCCACCCTCAAGTTTCAATAATCGTTGTTTGTGGGTCGATCTTGTCGGATCCTTGGGAAGATGATTGTTTCCCATGGCAGCTCTTGCTTCATGTCCATAGACCGTTTATATGGAGACACTTTGATAGATCCGTGGCAAGCCATCCGATAGGCCCAAAGTTACTCGGCTAATCGGGCGTGCCATTGCTTGGGGTATTCAGCGATCTTTTCTCTTTATCGGCTTGATTAGACTTTTATTTGAAGTCTCTGCTTGCCGTTAACTGAGCATAATATGGTGAGGAATTGAGTAGCTTGATCCCCATGTCGTCGACAAACTGAGCGAACTCATCCGATATGAAAATATATCCCGATTCGTAGTTATAGTTTGAGGGATGCCGAATCGGTATATGATGTGCTCCTTAACAAACTTCGATTGCGTCCCTAGAATCAACCTTCTTCAAAGGAATTGCTTCCACTCACTTGGTAAAGCAATATGTTGCCACCAATATAAACTTGTGTCCTTTACTCGAGGTGGATGCGGCCGAGCCGATCATCAGCGGCACCGCCTCGATTAAGTTGCACGACCCTGGGACGACTGGGTAGAGCTTTGCATCGGTGGATCCCTTTGTATTCGTCCTCCACGAGTACTCCTTGCGAGCTAGGCGGTTGTCAATCGTCGGCAACCTCATCCTCGATTCCCAGCCAAAGTGTTATCCTAAACGGAATTAACGACCATCTAAACGGTTTTAAACGGTAAACGGAGGTTACCTGTCCTGTTTGCACCTATTTGGTTTCCTAAAGGTTGACCCATCTAATCGGTCCGGGACGGAAAAACGATTTACAAAACTTAAACAATGCGTTTTTAGGCGGTTTGAACCGGTTTAATCCACCGTTTAGGTGATAACGAAAAAACGATTTACAAAACTTAAACAATGCAGTTTTAGGCGGTTTGAACGTTTAATCCACCGTTTAGGAGATATTGCTCGGGGGGCGTGAAAAGCCAAAAATGGAGCCGACGAGCGGGTAAAACCTAAACAACACGTCGCCCACAAGTCCTTACAACTCAAGGAGAACACACGTCGCCGCGGCGCAACACCTCCGTGGCACGCCTTGATGAACGAATTGCACTTTATGTGTATGTTTAATTATGTCTCTATGAATGTTTGAATGTTTGCTAGCTGCTGGAATTTTTGTTGTTTGCGGTTTGAACACATAAAGGATTGCTCAAATTGGTATGATATGAGCTAAGATCAAAGATTAGAAGTTCAATTTTGTTATTTATACATGTAAAATCATGCTACAATAGTAAACCATTTAGCTTGAGTCTAAACACCATCTAAATTCATGCAATCCGTTTAAACGCTAAACTATAGGTCACCGACTGTTTAGCAAAACCTGTTTAGGAAAACACTGCCCACCGGGCGTCCCAAGAATCGTGTTGATGAGAAATTCTCCCACGCGTTGGCCCAGAGATTTGCTTTACTCTAGTCAGGATCCGTTCTTGGTTGACTTTGATGATTTGATGTAGAGTAGGCATGCCGGTTGGTTTGATCTATTAACCAACAAGAAAAACAGATATGCATTATGGTTAAGGTTAGATCCTACCGGATCGGCTCGGAAAACTAATTTACATATAATTGCTATCCCAAAGTACATTTAGACTAAGTGGTTAGGATAGATCGGCTATCTTAGGAGCCGATTATAAACCACTTAAACCAAATATACATCGGGATAATAAATATATACATTTGTAGCCTAGCCGAGGGCTGTAGATCTAATGCGAATCGGCTAGTACTAGATAAATTTTATAAAAAGATATTAATCTAACCTAAATGCGCTAAACCTAGATCAATCGGTGTCAACAAAGGTGGCAGATTGATACGACTTAGGGCATTTAACCGATTGAGATCTTAATATAAAATGCGACTTTAATATATCTAACATTAAATATTACTAGAAAGATAACTAAAACAGGTAAGGCCGGTTGAAACCCCGACACTTGTCTCTAATGATAAACATCAAGCCGAATAGATCTTAGTCATTCTAAAAGCGACTTAAGAGGTCGATCGGATGCGATATTAAGTAAAAAAGAAGTATCAAATCTATAAAAACTAATGTAAATCCTCCAGACGATGGATACAACATATAACCAGGCCCAATATCTAGATCTAGCTCTATCGGCTACGCCTCTCGAGAGAAACCGGTAGATGGTGAGATAGATCTAGATATTGCTCTAGATTATATGATGTATATGATAAATTACGCAGTTTATAACATCAAAACTAGAGTATCATAATGATGTAAGCACTAATTCCGATGATACAAGTCGCTAATGACAAGCAATTACCTTGTTCGGATCGAAATCGATGCAGCCCGAGCGAGATCAAGAACTCGTCGAAAAGAATAAAAGGTTGACGATGCGCCAAAGTAGATTGATTAGATGTTGTTTTTACATGGGGTATCGGGTCCTATTTATACCCAAGGACAACAAAATCCGTGTAGAACACGGTTCCTAACTTATCTCTTTGTACATCATACGACAATATCCCGGGACATGGTCCCATGCCGCGTTACAAAAGGAATATCTATACAAATCCCTATTTTACGGATATAATTGTCACATTGGGAAATATCTTTAAATGACAATATCTTTAACGAACATTTGGAAACCCAATCTAACATTTATCTTCAAGCTTCATTATCGGGATCGGTTCCATCTTCATCTTCGAATCGAATCGGCTATCGGCTATCCTTATCCGATTCGGCCTTAGTCGGCCGGTTTTCCACCGATTTGATCCTAGCCGATGCGGCCTCTGTTTCTCCGCAGATCACGGTTCCAATCCAATTCCGCTTCAATCTTGGCCTTGAACTCGGGGATTTGGTTACCAAATTTTGTCGTTAACGTAGGGAAACCCTAAAAGAATTATCATGCATACCATAAGCGGCGTGGGCAACGGATGGGCTTGTAGTGTAGCTTTTCCTTTTCGATGTACCCATGCAAGGGTGAGCGTGATGGAGTTTGGATGGGCCCTGCTTGACTGTCTATGCGGCTTACGGATTCACCTAGACGGTCTATGTTGATGAGAAATTAGATTCCCACCACCTTGGCGTGAGAGATTTGCTTTACTCTAGTGGAGGTCCACGTTGGTCACCTTTGGTGAAGTTTGGGCGTGCGGTTGGTTTGATCCTGTAACCAACAAGAAAATAAGAAATTTGTGTTTGGGTTAAGATTAGATCCTACTCGATCGGCTAAAGAAATTAATAAACATATAATCGTTATCCCAACACACTTTTAGACTAAGTGATTGGGATAGATCGGTAGTATACGAGACGGTATAAACCACTTAGATCCAAAAGTGCATTAGTATAAGAATTATATGCATTCATAACCTAGCCGATGTCGTAGATCTAATGTAAATCGGCTAGTACTCCGATATTGTCGATGTCGGAGATCAACACGCGGGAATCAGGGACCCCCTTTTGGTTCGGCACGGGGAGCGATGAATCGGGCTTAAACTCACGGTAAGGATGGCGAGAGTCGATAAAACCGAAAAAGATCGCAACCGCAATGGACACAAGGGGTTTATACGGAGTTCGGGCCACCTACGGGCGTAATACCCTACTCACGTTATTTGTGTAATATGAGGGATGAATTACGAGGAACCGGCGAGGGTGTTCTCCTTGGGGATCTTGGGGTTGGTGGCGAGGTGGGATGCTTGAAGCCCAAGGTCTCCAACAATGGCAAAACCTTAGGCTCATTTCAGGGGTTGCTAGGAACAGGTTGGGAGAGGAGCCTTCGTCCGGGGAACTAGGAACCGAGGCTGAACGAGCCGTCTTTATGATGGACTTGGGCCTCCTTTTATAGTGCAAGGGGACACCACGGTAGTCACGATTTTCTCTACTCGCTCCACGTGACGGAGCGGCTCACGCCTCGTCTTGTGCGAGAAGCCACCCCCATCTTTGTCCCCATTGCCGCGTGCGGGAGTTGGCGGAGAAAAGCGGGCGTCGTGGGCGCCATGCTGCAGCGTGAGGATGGGCCAACCTACCTACTCCGAGTGGGGCCTACCGGTCGGTGGACCTTCACTGGAGCGCTGCGCGGCGTCCCTATTACTTGTGTTCTCTCTCCCACGCGGGTGCCCGATGCATTCAATGCGGCGGGCGGGGGAGGAGGGCGTGCGTGGAATGACCGCCTTGATCATGTCGCGATAGCCGTCAAAGACTTTATACTCTTTTTACCTCGTGACGGGCAAAAGGGTGATGATGAGAGTGGCGACGGGCGTGCCTCACATCACATTTAATGCGGCAGGCGACGCTTAGCCTCTCTCACTTTAGGCATTAAATGAGGTGGTTGGCGGTGGACTTGCCCCTCTCTCGAGAGAGTGTGGGGTGAGGACGGGGGTCGGGTGATCCGGACCTGCTTCACGAAGTACGGTGGCCTCAGGGCAGCCCGGGCCAAGCCCCTCGTGGGGTGGCCACGTGGCCGCCTATGGCCGGGACACCTTGAGCCATCAGGGACATATCTTTGGCGCGCCACAGTGGGCGAAGCGCCTTCCTTTTCGAATATTGTCTTCGACATACCCCGGGCCCATATCACTAAGCCAGATATGTTTTATAAAAATGATATTAATCTAAGTTAAATGCAATAAACCTATATCGGTTGGCTGTTGATATGACTCAACATTGATGCCCGGAAGCTTAAGACATTTAAACAAATTAATATCTTAATATAAAAGGCAGCTCTAATACATCTAATAGTAATTATTGAAAAGCGAAACGATTTAAACGAGGTAAGGTAGAGGTTTGAAACCCGGCACTTGTCTCTCTAATGGAAAACATTATGCCGAACAACTTTATATACCTCTAAAAGCGACTTAACGGGTCGATTTGATGCATCATTAAGTACAAAAGGAGATATTAGATCTGTATGGGCCAATGAGAACCCTTCAAGACGGTAAACACATCATATAACCTAAATCAACATCTAGATCTAGCTCTATCGTGCGTGCGTTTTCGGAGAGAACTTAGCCGATTGTGAGATAGATCTAGACATTGTTCTAGATTATATGCTGCGTATGATAGCTTAAGCAGTTTATAACTTCAAAATTAAAGTATCATGACGATAGAAGCACTAATCCCACTTGTAACAAGGAATTACCTCGTTCGGAGATCGACGTCGATGCAGCCGAGCAAAAGCAAGAACTTGTCGAGAAAAAGTAAAATGAAAAGGTTTGGCGATGCTCCAAGATTGTATTGATTGTTGATATATGTTTTACAAGCCCTCGGGTCTTATTTATACCCGAATACACAAGGTCGTGATGGACATGTTTCCTATTACAGATTAAATCTCTAAACAAACCAACATTATCACGAAAGGAAACTATACAAAATATCCTAACTTACGAGATACAATTGCCATTGCGGACCTTATCCAATAGATGGCAATATCTTTAACACACTACGGAAACCGAATCCAGTACTTTATCTTTAAGCTTTCCTTTCGGGGCTTCACTTCTATCCTTAATCGGAATCGGATATCGGCTACCACAGTCCGAGCTCGGACTCAGCCGACTAAGCCGTAGCCGATTCGGACTTAGCCGATGCGGCCTCTGTTTCTCCGCGAGATCACGCGTTTCCTCCGATTTCGCTTCAATCTCTACTTCAAACTCGGGGATTTGGTTACCAAATTTGGTCGTTAACACTCTCTTAAGAGCATCACCTCACGGACATCATAATTTCAAGCTGACGGCTAAAAGGCCCGCCTACGAAAAATACCACCACCGTCTTTGTGACTTTCTTATACCCTCCTCACACTGCTCTCTCTTATCCCATGACTCTCTCTCCACCTAACCCCTCCACTCTGTCTCCCCTCTCTCTCAACAACGTTGGAGGAGGCCTGGGGAGGAGAGGAAGCCGAGGCCCAACATCGTCGGGTGGCTGGTGATGACGGGAAGGAGGAGCCACTGCCGTGCACCGATGGGGAGAAGGAGTTGCCGTGGCGTCGTGGGAGGGGCGACGATGACAACGTTGGCCTCGAGAGCGACGGATCTACCTCTGACTTCCACCGGAGTGACGGATCCACTGTCGGACTCTACAACGGCCTCCGTCGCCTCTCCTCCTCCCTTTTTCCTACAACCGAGCTTTGCGCGATGGCGGCGAGCTTTGGGAATGCCGGATCTAGCGGAGCTCGATGTGGAGGGCGAAGATGGTGGCTCCATCACCTCTCTCTCTCCTCGCTCAGGGCAGCTGCGACGATGGGCTTCGGGCATGTCGAATCCGGGGATAGCTCAACATGGAGGACGATGATGATGGCTCCATCGCCTCACCCCCTTCCTCGCTTCGGGCAACTGCAGTGACGGGCTTTGGGCGCGCTGGATCTGGTGGAGCTCGACCTGGAGGACGACAATAGGGGTGAAAACGGATGGGTTTGATCGGATTACGGTATTCTTATATCCTAACCCATATTTTTCTTCAAATTCGGAACCGGATAAAGGTGGTGCGGATAACATATCACTCATATCGTATCCTATCCCATATTATTTTCTTCAAATTGGATTCAGGAATGGATGTTTATTTGTATCTACGGTTAATATATATTAAATATAAGGAGACAATTAAAGTGTTAAAAAGAGACACATCGAGAAAAAAATATAAAATATTACATGTGAGCTCATAAAATAATGGTTAGCCAATCTTTTATCATGTTTAGAGGTGAATTTATAATAGATTCCATATGTATTTCATAATATGGGACATACGGGTGGATACAATTCTTCTCATATCCTAACCCTTATTTTTTACGGATTCGGATTCGGACTCGGATAGTATCGGAATCCTATATTCTTCCTGCGAGCCTCGGGTTGAGCGGGTGGTCGGAAAATACCTATCCCGTTTTCACCGCTAGACGACAATGATCTCCATCGCCTCTACCCAACCCTTCTCTCTTTGAGCAGCTACGATGCCGGGCTTCGAGCGTGTCGATCTGTTGAGGGTGGGATTCACGGGCCACCGAATCGGCGGCGGCTAGGGTTTCTAAATTATTTTTGGGAATTTTTTTGCGAAATTTCTTTTGTGTGCGGATGTCTTAACATGCTTACTCAGTGAAAACGCGATTTCGCACGACATTTTTATAGACATTTGGTGTTAGGCGAGCACTTTGCCTATTTGCAAAAATTGAATATGATCGGTTGAGAAAATCTTTCGGTAGTTGTGATTCGGGATCACGCTTGGTCATGGGTGAAACCAGCTTAGAGTAATGACAACCTTAATTCTATTGTCTTGTCATAGTTCTCTATAAATTCAATCTTTTTCGAAAAATGTATGAATTTTGCATGGAGTTTGGATGGCTTAGGGCTTGAGCCGGCCTAGGGATATGCCTCTTCTCTCGATTAATCCAATTGACCGAAAATACCATAAAAATATAGTAAAATACACGAACCAATCCATAAATTAAGTCTATAAGACCCTAAGCCCCGACCTCTCGTCACGCGGTCATGCACCCCCAACTTCACCCAACCTGCCCCACCGCCTTCACCTTATACTGCTATTGCGTAGTGGCTGCCGGTTGATGCTCATGCTACGATGGTCCTACCGTGTTGATTCCCCACGCATGTGTGCCCTCCTACTCCCACCGTCCTAGGTGCACGGCAATGATGCCTCGTCCATTAAACAAGTGGCGGACCCAAAAATTTCTAGTAGCACGGGTGAATCCACAATTGCCTACGGTCGAGGTGATTAATGGGCAAGCGAGGAATGAAAACTTGTATCGATGAACGGTAGTAACACTGCACCGCACGCATGGGCAGAAGAAACAAACTAGGTTAAGGGATCCTAACCAGTGTTATAAAAGTTTTTACATTTCTCTTTAAACTTAGTCAAACTTATAAAAATGTAACTTAGAAAAATATTTTGACTTAGAAAAATCATCGTTAATTACTCGGCATCGGCATTGCCGTTGAATGCGGTTAGGTTTAGTTCTCGTTGAAAATCAAATGTCAAGGTCAAAGAACGTCATCTTGAAAGACAGTGCGAAAGTACCGTCCTTTTGCATCCTATCCGTCCGATGCCGTTTTCCGGTCATCCATCCAAAAGGTTGAGATTTTCGTTGCACGAAATGTTGGGAAGTCATGGTGGGTCGTGGGCCCCTTGCAGTCGAACCCGAGCAGGGCTCAGGGTCACCGGGCCCTAGGCCCGCCACTTTACTAAACCACTCCAACGCATCGAGGTGGTCACGAGATGGAGATCAAGTAGCTATGGAGAAGGGTGAAGGTGTCGGCAACAGGCGGAAGCCGCGAGGTGGAGACTTGGAGCAGGCACTAGATCCAGTGTTGCCCTGACGATCGCAGCCTTGGCGCCTCTATTGCACCCTCCGCCTCACCTAGCTGACTTGGTTAGTCCACCATATTTGTGGAAGAACATGCCAATGCAATACTGATAATTCTGTGGTTGTTTTATCTCTGAAATTGTTAATATGTTCTATGATTTTTTCTTCTCTAGAATTGTTGATGATTTTGGTCATTGTTAAGAAATTAGGCAAATTCATGTTTAATTTAATCCACCAAAGTGATATGAAAAGACATTTTATAACATCACAAAAGTGCTTGTCTACACAAATCAGCATCATCACTTTGAATATGATCTTAGTGATAATTAGCAAAGCATGACATGAATTGGTACTCAAAAGAAACATGTCAACGTACGAATGATAGCATGAGCATCATAATTGTAGATATGACGGTACAACCGAACGATGGTTGAGTAGATCATACCCCATAGTAGAGCCGGAAGCGCTGAAGAAGACATGCTGGTTCGGTGCGGTGAAGAACGCTTCGATCCGGTGAAGAACACGTTGGTGAAGATGAGTAGTCGTGCCGCCGATCGACACTCCCCAAAAACGTGATTGTCGTCCTTCACCCGAGCGGATGAACACACCGGACGGAGACGTTCCGAGGCCTACTCTTCCATCCGTGTGCGTGCACGAGAAGGAGCAGGAAAAACTCTCACGGCTGGGATGTGGTTTCTCAATTCGGGAGAGTAAGGGGAAGGGAGAGGGAAGGGAGATCTCTAGCCGGAGAGAAGACATGCGGCCTTTATTGTGCGCCACGAAAGCGAGGAGATGGAAAACCGCCAAGCCACTAAATGGCACTAACTCGAGACGGAAAACCGCCAAGCCACTAAATGGCACTAACTCGAGACGAAAAACCGCCAAGCCACTAAATGGCACTAACTCGAGACGGAAAACCGCCAAGCCACTAAATGGCACTAACTCGTAACTCTCATCGGCACTAACTCGTAACTCCTATCACAATGGAGATTGAGTGACAAAAATAAAGTGTCGGCGGCGCACGCACGCTGCTGCCTCACCACGCCACCCCACGCCCACGGCCCGGCCCGGCCGGCCGGGCGGCGCCGCGCGTGTGGCACCCCTTCATCCTTTTCTCAACTTCTCAATATAGAGAGATAGGATTCCACTATATAAGTCGAGTCAAATTTACGTTAATTTCCGTATGGTACTAAACCTCTCATGTGCATTATTAAGGCCTTAGAGTTTTGTTAGAGAATTATTAATGGGCCAAGCCCATATTATATCTAACAATCCCCACCAAACTCTAAGGTTCGATGCAAATAGGTCTCAACACCACATTCCTTTTATATACCGGTGTTTAGATGGAGCGTTAAGTTGAACATCCATCTAGAGTAATAGCTAAGCTCAACCACAAGCTGAACAATGGACTAAGCCTTGAGCCCGACAATTTTGTGTGAGATGAATTTCACTAGAACCCTAAGCGATACTAAGTTGCAAAGAGCATCCTCTGTTTGAAGCATATAAGTCGTACTTCTTGGCCTTTTCATGAGTATTTAGAGATTACCCACATCTCATAGATTGTGACTAACAATCGAACTCATATAGGTGTGTTCCTTATAGGATGTCTGTAGAACGGCATCCACCTTAACCAAGCCACTCGGATCACATTAAGAATTTAACCAACCTTCCTTACGGCATTGGAGAGACGGTGCATCTCAAATGAGCTAGACTTAATTCTAAGGAGTCTCTCCCTCAATCATCCACTAGCTTGTTTCACCATCCTAATTCATGGGATCTCCGATCACATAGAACAGGTTACCACTATGGATTGACTTCAAGTGGGTCTCAAGCCCAACTCCCTTGATGCACCTTCTATCACATTTCGTGTGACCCCTTAGTAAAGCTGATGCGCGATTCTTAGATGTATGGACATAGTCCAATGAAATTACTCCGAGTTTCTCAATTTTCGACGGACTTCGACGCCTTTTCACATGCCTAGTAGATTTCATGTTGTCCTTAGAATTGTTTACCTTTGTTATCACAGTTTGGTTGTCACAGTTCATGGAAATAGCCGGTATCGATTTTTCCACTATCGGTAAGTCCATAAGGAGTTCACGAAGCCACTCGGCCTCGGCGCGGCGGTATCCAATCTTTGTTAATTCTGCTTCCATTGTAGACTTTGTTAAGATAGAGCGCTTGCAAGACTTCCGGGAAACGGGGCCACCTCCAAGCAAGAACACGTATCGCTCGTGGCATACAACTCATCGGCATCGAAATCCAATTAGCATCACAATAACCCTCCGAGTACCCTTGGGTACCCGGTAAAGTGAATGCCATAGCTCATTGTACCTTTCGGATAGCGCGAGTACTCTCTCAAGAGCATTCCAATGAACATCTCCGGGTTTGACACAAACCGGCTCGGTTACTTACGAGCAAACGAGATATCGGGTCTTGTGGCGCTAGCCAAGTACATAAGAGAACCAATTATGCGAGAATATCTCAATTGATCCCTTGAAATTCTGCGATTTTTCCTCAATATTACACTTGGGTCATAAGGAGTTGGAGCGGGTGTACACTCACTATACCCAAAACGGCAAGTACCTTTTCCACATAGTGGGATTGCACAAGAGTTACCCCACCATTTTCTTCTTCTCTCAACGGCTTAATGTTAAGAATAACATCGGCCTCACCCGAGTCTTTCATTTCAAAATTTATTGTGAAAATCTTTCACTTCATTAATCACATCAACGTATTTCCAAATATTAAAATATCATCCACATACAAGCACAAAATGACACCATTACCTCCACCAAACCGATAATATACACATTTATCGGCCTCATTCACCGCAAAGCCGGTGATGTTAAAGTTTTATCAAATTTCTCATGCCTTTGTTTAGGGGCTTGCTTTAGGCCGTACAAGGATTTTAACGACTTACGGACCTTACCCTCTTGACCTTTTGCAATAAATCCATCAGGTGATCCATATAGATCTCTTCCTCAAGCTCTTCATTCAAGAAAGCTGTCTTAACATCCATCGATGAATGAAAAGACCATGTGAGGCGCCGGGGACAACGACACACGGATGGTCGTTAATCGGGCAACGGGTGAGTAAGTGTCAAAGTAATCTTCTCCTTCCTTTTGAGTATAGCCCTTTGCAACTAGCCTAGCCTTGTACTTCTCAATAGTACCATCGGGCCTCGGCTTCTTTTTAAACACCATTTACACCCTACGGGTTTACATCCATATGGACGATTAACCACTTCCCATGTCCCATTAGACATGATTGAATCCATCTCACTCGAACTGCTTCCTTCCATAAGTTAGCATCGGGAGAGAATACGCCTCGGCAATCGTTGTAGGAGTGTCATCCACGAGGTATATAATAAAGTCTTCACCGAAAGATTTTGCAATCCTCGGTCTCTTACTCTTTCGAGTGTCGGTATTATTATCCTCCTCGGGAATTTCTTCATGGGTTTCATAATTAGTGTGTATAATCGGTTCATCTGTCTCAGTGGTAGGAATAGAATCATGAACAAATATGCTAGGTGTATTCCTTTTCATAGGAAATTCATCTTCAAAAAATGTAGCATCTCTAGATTCCATGATTGTATCAACAACCATCCCAGGAACACTAGAATTTATTATTAAAAATCTATAACCTACACTTTGTGAATAGCATATCCAAGAAAAACACAATCCCAGTTTTGGTCCAAGCTTTCGCTTTTGTTTATTGGCACGTTCACTTTTGCCAAACAACCCCAAGTTCGCGAGATAAGAGAGATTTAATTTCCTTTTCTCCCATTCCTCAAATGGTGTAGTTTCTTTGTTCTTTGTTGGCACTCTATTTAGGACATGACTCGTAGTCAATATTGCCTCACCCCACCATTCCTTAGATAAACCAGCGAGTCTCTAACATGGCATTTACCAAATCGGTTAGAGTGCGATTCTTTCTCTCGGTAATCCCATTGGACTGTGGTGAGTAAGGTGGTGTCCTCTCATGAATTATTCCGTGCACAGCGCAAAACTTAGAAAACTCATTAGAGAAATACTCTCCCCCGCGATCAGACCGTAGGCGTTTGATTTTCTTCTTAAGTTGATTCTCTACCTCAACTTTGTAGATATTAAAATAATGCAACGCTTCATCTTTTTTTCTCATTAGATACACATAGCAAAATCGAGTGCAATCATCTATAAATGTAATAAAATATCTCTTACCACCTTTGGTCAATGTTCCATTCATCTCACAAACATCGAATGAATTAAATCAAGAGTTGTCAATTCTCTCGCCACGGCTGACCTTATGAGGCTTGCGAGGTTGTTTTGCTTCAACACACACATGGCACTTTGAAGTTTTGACTACATCAAATTTGGGGATTAAATTTAAACCAGCTAAGTGGGACATACAACCAAAATTAACATGACATAATCTCGAATGCCAAATATTTGTCTCAACATTACCAACCACATGGTTCACGGAATTAGAACAATTATCAACCAAAGACAAGCGGAACAAGCCTCCGCTCTCATAGCCTTTACCAACAAAAGTTTCAAACTTCGAAATGACGCATTTATTGGATTCAAACACTAGTTTATGACCATCACGACACAGCAAGGAGCCACTAATCAAGTTCTTCCCTTGAAGGGACACGATGCACGTTCTTGAGCCTGCACGGTCTTTCCCAGTAAGCAGATTGACCGTACCAACACCATGAACAGCCGCACGTGCTCTGTTTCCCATCGCAAGGCTCCGAGTCCTCAGGACGATAAAATGAAAACAAGGAAAAATCAGCACACACATGAATATTTGCACGGTGTCAACCCACCAATCAGGTGAATAACAAACTAAGAATGCAGAAGGTAGTAAATTACCATACCCAGGTGTAGGCGCCTCGGTCTCAACGGTGTTCACACTTTTTTACGTGGAGGAGGAGGCTTCCACTTAGCCTCGGGGCACTCCCTAGAGAAATGCCCGTCTTTCCACAGGTGAAACAATTCATCTTTTCCTTGTTCATCATCTTCTTTCCCTTCTTGAAATTAGTGGCGGGCTTACGCTTAGCTCTCACTTGAAATTTCTTTTACGTGGTTTGGGACGGTTCTTTTGCACCACATGTGCGCTAGAACTCCCTTCAATGACTTTCTTGCCTTTGACATCTTTTGCTCTAGCCTTATCCTCAACATCTAGAGTCCCAACAAGCTCGGGAGTCCTGAACTCTTGCCTCTTGTGTTTCGGAGAAGTTGCAAAATCAGTCCGAGTTGGTGGCAATTTTGCAATCATGCGGCCTGCCACAAACTTGTCGGGAAGTGCACACCCAAATAGGTTGAGTTCTTTCACCGGTGCACGTATTTCATGGGCACGATCAACTACGGGGACGGTTCTCAACCATCCGGTAGTCACGAATGCTCCATGACGTACAACTCGGAACCGGCATCGAAACACCGTAACGGGCCTCAAGTGCATCCCACATGGCCTTACTAGTCGGCATCTGCACATATGCATCAATGAGGGAATCCCCAATAATACTCGGCAAAGCGGCCTTGCAAGTGGTGTCGTCATGTTCAAATGCCCGTTGCTCATCAACGGTTAGCACACCATCAGCTGTGCTTGCACCACATAAAAGCAGCGCATAGAGGTCAACCACAGTGTGGTTTTCTGGCGCCATCTCTTGTAATGTGTGCCCTCAAATGGCGTAGGTTTCAGCAAACCCGCAAAGCCAACAGATGAAAATGGCCTAAAATCACGTTTTTGGATTGTTAAGAAATTAGGCAAATTCATTTTTAATTTAATCCACCAAAGTGATATGAAAAGACATTTTATAACATCACAAAAGTGCTTGTCTACACAAATCAGCATCATCACTTTGAATATGATCTTAGTGATAATTAGCAAAGCATGACATGAATTGGTAGATGTGATAGCATGAGCATCATGATTGTAGATATGACGGTACCACCGAATGATGGTTGAGTAGATCATACCCCATAGTAGAGCGGAAGCGCCTGAAGAATACATGCTTTGGTTCGGTGCGGTGAGGAGCGCTTCGATCCAGTGAAGAACACGTTGGTGAAGATGAGTAGTCGTGCCGCCGATCGACACTCCCCAAAAACGTGATTGCCGTCCTTCACCCGAGCAGATGAATGCACTTGGACGGAGACGTTCCGGAGGCCTACTCTTCCATCCCGTGTGTGCGCACGAGAAGGAACGGAAAAACTCTCACAGCTGGGATGTGATTCTCAATTCGGGAGAGTAAGGGGAAGGGAGAGGGAAGGGAGATCTCTAGCCGAGAGAAGACATGCGGCCTTTATTGTGCGCCGGGAAGCGAGGAGACGGAAAACCGCCAAGCCACTAAATGGCACTAACTCGAGACGGAAAACCGCCAAGCCACTAAATGGCACTAACTCGAGACGGAAAACCGCCAAGCCACTAAATGGCACTAACTCACGTAACTCCCATCGACACTAACTCTGTAACTCCCATCACAATGGAGATTGAGTGACAAAAATAAAGTGTCGGCGACGCACGCACGCCTGCCTGCCTCGCCACGCCACGCCACCCCACGGCCCGGCCCGACCGGCCGACGGCGCGCGCGTGTGGCACCCCTTCATCCTTTTCTCAACTTCTCAATATAGAGATAGGATCTCACTATATAAGTCGAGTCAAATTTCAGTTAATTTTCCATATGGTACTAAACCTCTCATGTGCATTATTAAGGCCTTAGAGTTTTATTAGAATTATTAATAGGCCAAGCCTATATTATATCTAACAGTCATAATCGAGACCAAGATGAAGACCGAAGCTTGGTATTGTCTATTTTACAATGCATTTCGATTCTTAATTTTAGATTTTAAAGTTTGTCAAAACACAAAAGGACAAGATTGAATTGTTCGGTCGACCGAAGGCCCAATGCTCCAACTAGCTAGTATGGTGTCTATAGTATTAAATTATTTACCGCATAGGATAAAAGGTGATGGTACACTATGTAAAATGAAAAAAGAGAAAAAGAATAGGTTTGCATGAGACCTAAGAGCAAAGTTTAATAATATAGTCAACTACTTCCTCAAAAAATTAAAACATCATCTATAGCCAACATAATAGCCCACTCATATAATAGTTAGTTATAGATGTATACGGTATCATTAATACCTAATTCATTCATCTCTCTCACATAGATTATTGAAGCTCGTGCTGTAGCTGGCTAAAAACTATAGCCCGCTTTTCTTCTGTCTCCTCTCCTCTCTCCTTCACATAAGCAGAAATATGATGTGGCAACTTGTATAGCTCGCTTATGTCATCTTATTGTACTCGCTCTACTTTCTATGGACCATACACTTTAAGAAATTATGAGAGAGAATGGATATCAAATTTGCGTGTCGAACTAGCATGTGTTTATTGGAGGGTTGAGTCTATTACTACTAAGGCAAAAATAGCTTTAGGACAATCAAAAAAGTACGGTCTTCGCTAGGGGACATTGTAAGGTTCAAGGACACTAAAAAAAATATGATAATTTGTTGATAGACACTATAAATATTATTTTATGATTTTTCTGATATTTCGGAGAGAGAATTTCCATAAAATGGCATCTTTGCCCCTAGGACCAAACTACTCATGCACATCGGTCGCCATCGACGACGCCAGTCCCGAGTGTGACGTATACTATGGACCTCGTCGGTGGTAGTAGCCACGGGATCCGGTCATCTACCCCTGCACCGTCGTTCTTGGAGTAGGACATGATTCATCACCATCGGCCGGGCACGACGGACGACCATGTACTTGTTCGTGCGGTGCAACATTCTCCACATCGACAACAACTTGTGCCTCGGTGGCACGACGATGATTGTCTACGGCCTCGTCAAGGTGTCATAGGCAGTGGCGACATGGGATCCATCGTCGTGTTCTCCCTCTTCTTGGCGCTCTAGGTCGTCGTCGGTTCCTGCGTCTATGCTTCCTTCAAACGTGTGTTTTTCCTTGGGCGTCGGCGTGGCGGTCGCTGGTTCCCATTTGGGACAGGATCTCCCATTACGTGCACGGGTTGCTCCCGCCTCAAAACGGCAGCATCGACGTTAGCTTTGCTATGTGATAGTCTATAGCACAAAGCCAACGGGAGGAGGCAAGAGCAACACATGCATCGCCGCTGCCGCCTTCGTTGGCTGATGGCAAAAGGAGGGTGCTCTCCTATCACCATCGCTGCATTACCTTTGCCATCCAATGGCCTCTTTGCCATGAGGCAAAGGCCCGAGGTAGCTCTACCGGCACCAACTCCTATTGAGGAGGAAGGTGGGGATATGGTAAAACAAAAATGAACATCTTATTTATGGTGTCATGCGATAAATTATTACGTTTTTCAAGTGTTTTTGGACAAATTCAAGTTCTTGCATTGTTTCTTAGCAAAGACCATAATTACCGAGTGTCATGTTTCAAAATTTTCCAACTAACTAAATTAAGTAATGTTGAGAAGACAACGCTACTAGCTAGTGTTGTGAGTCACCCTAAGGGATGTTAGGACGAGGTAAAAAAACTTTGATACCCCTTACTAAACGAGGGATGTTAGAGTTAAGATTAGAAAATTAAACGATGATTCTTAATTTTAAATTTGTAGGAATAATGCCATGGAGAGAGAGTATACCTATGTTCGTATGATTTGGTTTTGCTCACTACGCTTGTTGCGAAAAACTAATTATGCTTGTTGTCAGTGATCAGCTTTCTGTTATTTTCATTCGATTAGTAGCGTCGGGTTGTTTTGGTTTGCTACACAATCATAGGTTTTGCCACTTCTAATTATCTGATAAGCGAGTACGGTACCTTGGGCTATCTTTAGTTGCTACCGGTTTGCATGATTACTGTGATATGGTAAAGCGAGATTTTGAATCGTTAGCAAGAAATGTTACGAAAGATTTGGCTTCAAATTAACCAAACCACTCAAAAGTACTATCAATGCTAAAAAAACAGAGACACAAATTGGTATCAATCCGCTCATCACCTTGAAATGCCGCGGTACGATTCGGGCTAGCTCAATTAAACCATCTTTCTACAGTGTAGGCAATAGTGTATGTCTACATTATTACCTTGTCAGCGCGCGGCCCCACGAGAGTTCAGTAGATCTAGGGGTATATAAGCTGAGCACCACTAATAATACGAGGTTGATCACGCGTCCTAATTAAGCCACGCGCAGTCGTCCCACCCGCCTCGATTGCCTCCTGATCACGCGCAGGTGGCCACTCTTCTCTCGGTTTGTTCCAGACGTACAAAAGCATATTTATATTAGAATTGAAATATATAGTACTTACGTCGTATATACAAAGTATGAATTTAAAAAAAATTAAAATATAGACATGAAAAAATTTATACAATTCATGTATATAAACATTATATTAGCGCAACTAAAAAAATATAGATATAAACAAACAATTTTACCGAGTGACCGAGTGTTTGTCGAGTGTATTTTATCGGACACTCGGCAAACCCTTTTTCGCCGAGTGGACACTCGAACAAAAAACACTCGACAGAATATCATGTTTGCCGAGTACTTACACTTGGCCAAAAAACACTCGGTAAACTGGGTTGTTTGTCGAGTGTCTACGTAGGCACTCGACAAACAACCTAATTTGCCGAGTATTTTTACACTCGATAAAATTCTACAGAGCTACATTTTAAATTTTTAACGGCAAAACAGTTAAATAAAAAAAATACTTTGTCGTATGCCCTAGATCTGGCACTCGGTAAAGAGCCTCTTTGCCGAGTGCCCGAGATCTGGCTCTCGGCAAAGGGTGGATCCGCCAGCATATGATAAGTAGAGATACAATCCTTTTCTTTCACAAGAACATGTTGGACGGATTGGCTAGGGGAGTGAGGTGGAAGGGTGCACACATGAGAGGTCACGAGTTTGACTCCCATGAAGGACAATTTTCCAGATAAATTTCTGCGCAGTTGGTTTAGGCCAGCTATGTTGGGCCTAGACCTAGTTGCTTGCTTGGATTACATCCATTTTTTTGCCAACGCCTAGTTGCTTGCTTGGATTACATCCAATTTTTTGGCTTTATTCTTTAAAAAATCGGATTATAAACTTGGGTAAAATCTTTGCCGAGTGTCTGACGGAAAACATTCGGCAAAGGCACCTTTATCGATAAAAGATTTGTTGTGTCCTCTTTGCCAAGTGTTACACTCGACAAACATTTTGCTGAGTGCATTTAGGCCTTTGCCGAGTGGTTGGGGCACTCGGTAAAGCCGTGGTTTCCCGTAGTGAAAGTATATATATTTATATATAAAGTTTGTACATATAACATATATGTATAAAATTTATATGTATGTATATATAAAAAACTTAGTATGTATTCTATCCTATCCTTTCATATTATAAGTCGTTTTGATTCTTTAGTCGAATTTCTTTACGTTTAATTGAATTTATAGAAAAAATAGCAACATGTATCTACAATACTAAGTTAGTTTAACATTGAATATATTTTGATAATGTGTTTGTTTTATGTTAAAAATATTATTTTTTCTATAAAATTGATCAAACTTAAAATAATTTGAAAAAATTAAAACGACTTACACTATAAAACGAATGGTGTATATAAATTTTAGATATACATGTATATATGTATAAAGTATATATATTATGTATAAACTTGACACATATATGTATATATACACAAATTTATATGTATGTGTACACAGTTATACATGTATAAAAAAAGAAAAAAAACAATAACGGACCTAGGCCGGCTTTGGCCTGTAAAAAAATGGCTATATTGACTTTCTCGTATTGATCCTCTTGATTCCATAACAACCCTAGATGAAACGGCCGAACCGCTTGATCGCTCGTGGGGGTGCGCGTGCCTGATCGCCGATTATCGTTTTCGATATAAGCTGGCAAGAGTTCACCGAGAAAGAGGTTGGACTTTAGATACACCAGAACAAAGAAGCTCTAGGACCACGAGTCTTGGCAGTGCGAGCACCTTGACCAGTGTAAAAAACTTCTATACGTTCCAATCAAGAAAGGTTTGAGTAGAATTGCTTTCATTTGGGAAGTCTGAACCTGGTAAATCTTGTTGAGGGCTAAAGCTGTGTGATTGTAACCTAATTAAACCTATCAACGATATCGGGTTTCCTAAATGTTGTTTTGCTAACTATCACAAATCGATAACTTTTTATTATTAATAAGAGGTATACCAGTCTTTCAACCTCACCATAAATTTATATTCAAAACTAAATATTAAGAGTCACTGACGATCAAAGTTTTAAAATTTTAACGAAATAAAGACAAAAGCATATTATATAAAAAGAAAAAGGGCGTAGTATGATTGGGATCCACCTAATTTCTTGATTTTTAATGACTATTTTATGCCATATGCAAGCAACGTAAATCCACGTCTGGAGTTGGGATTGACCCTTACCATGCAAATCTTTCACACGAGAGTAATATTTTTGTAAATTATTGGACGAACCATATGTGCTTTTACCTTATAATGGCATTTGCTCATTTAATGTTAATCTTAAGTATGAAATCACCGGTGTTTTCAAATGCACATATAATTGGTCGTTTATCTACTTTAAAAATAATATAAATATCACTTATTTTATTATGACTTGTTTTACTCACTACGGAAAAGCCAATGTTTGCCGAGTGTATAATTTTTTTGCCGAGCTTTCTATCGTACCGTCACCATAGCTGTGGTATTCACTCCTCCACATCCTTTTGTAGGCACTCCGATGAGTCACTTAACCTCGCATTTAATTTTCTTATTTGCGAGTTACTATCTTGACAACCTATACTATTCTATTTTCTTTTTGTGCGGTCTCGGTCGGCGACATCAAATAACCCCCAACAATGACCACGACGGTTGGGCGCCGTGGCCATCTCGGTAAATTTCTTTTGAACAATTGTAATTCGGAGTATCTACGTGAACTACTGTATTTTCTTTGAATTTCGTTTGCGAATTGTGGACTACGTCGTGAACTACTATGTTTATGTTTTGTGGATTGTGACTTGTGACTACGAATGTCAATTATATGTCTTGTGGGTTGTGAATGATGCTTATAGGATGTGGATGATGTTTATGGGGTTGTGGAATGATTGGGATTGTGAATGTTTTATGTTTTGTGGATTGTGAATGATGCTTATGGGATGTGGAATGATGCTTATGGGGTTATGAAATGATTGGGATTATGAATGTGATGTATATATTGAAAATTTGTGAAATATGCGACTGAATAAATAGTTAAAATTTTAACTTTGTCGAGTGCAACACTCGGCAAAGAGGGCCTTCGCCGAGTGCAATGACCAAAACACTCGGCAAAGAGGGTAACCCGGGGGTTACGGATATCCTCTTTGCCGAGTAAAACAGACATTCGCCGAGGGCTGCGGCAAAAGCACTCGGCGAAATAACCCTTTCGCCGAGCGCTTTTGCAAATGCACTCGGCGAAGTTTTCAAGTTCGCCGAGAGCTTTTGTCAAAACACTCGGCGAAGTTTGGAATCGCCGAGTGTTTTCTTTCCCGGCTCTCGACAAAATTGAAACTTCGCCGAGTGTTTTTCGGCTCTCGGCAAACTTTTCCGTCACCGAACCTAACGTACACTTTTTGTTGCCGAGTGTCGACGCGGCACTCGGCGAAGATTTCGCCGAGTGCCCGATGAAGACTCTCGGCAAAGAGCTCTTTGCCGATCGAAAGTTCACCGTGTGACCTATGCGAGTGCAACTCTCGGCGAAATTTTCGCCGAGTGTTAAACGAGCTTCGTGAGAGTGTCCTAGGCACTCGGCAAAAAGGATTTCCCGTAGTGACCATTAAAGTTTTTAAATATGAATTCATATTTTTTTCATATATATCTGCACTAAAATTTTAATTCAGATAAATGTTGTCTAAAAGGTGATATTTTCATACATTTAAAACAGAGAAAGTAATTTTCAGCATAAGAAACGGAATGATTTTCATGTCGCCATCTCTTGGCTACCCAAAGGAGAAGTCATATGTAACTATTTTCACTTCATGTTTTTTTACTAGCTTATGGCTAAAAAAGTAAGCTACAAATCTTGGTACCCGCATGTCGCATGCATCATATTTGATGCCGATGCTAAGCAGACTTTCCTTATTGTATGAAATTTTATCGTTGTAACTCCAAAAACTAGGTATTTTTAACCAAAATGTGACTTTTTTCCATTACTTTTTTATCTTAACTCATTACAATCGTCTCCAATTTAATTTTATCTATTTCTTTAATCACCATACATAATCAAAAACTTTAGGAAAATCCTTATATATCAGACAATAGTTTATTCGACTGCAAAATCAAAAGTACACACGTAGGCACAACAATACACTTACGTCTACACACCTACGGAGTATATGAGGCTAACCACATCTAGCGTAAGCACACACTTTGACCATTAAACATACCATGCGTATATGTAACTTCATGAGATAAATTTCAAGAGAATATATGAGCCCAAGTATGAGAGTTAACCTCGCTGAGTAGACATATGTTCCAGCATAACTACCTTAACCAACTATATGCTTCGCAACATGGTTATATATAATCTTTTCACCGCACATTACCGCCATAACCAATCATACCTTTACAATATTTTTTCAAGCAGCTAGAGGTACAGAGTTTATATTTTTAGATGGCTCGTCAGTGAAATTTCAAAAGTACGCCCACAGGTGATGGCCTTAAGGCCCATTAACTAATATTTTATTCGGAGTGCCGCTACATCATCATCTAAATAAAGTACACGCAAGATTCAACAGCAAAAGAAACCGATCGATCGAGATCAGTTAGTTAATGAAATAACAAGATCAACTCATGTCAAACAAAGATGCTCATCTAGACAACACACACAAGCTGATGATTCGATCATCAAACAAAGGTAAGGTAGTAAAGCGTATCGTGTTTTTCATCAGAAAGAAAAAAAACAAATCCAGCCTCGTCTCCACCTCCACCCTCCTCTCGCGAGCCAGAAAATTCCCTACAAAAGCCACTCCCCGAGCCTTTGATTTGACCTGCAAAAGCAAGCCTCCACTCCTCTACTACTACCCTACAACTACACAACACTACTGTCTCTCTATCTCCAAAGGCAGCAGTAGCTGTAGTATTGGCTTCCAGCTTTTCCTCTCTATCTCTAATGATAGCTTGCTTGGTTAGAGAGGGAGAGGAGTGAGAGCTAGCTCAGCTCAAGGTAGGCAAGGCAAGGCACACTCTTCCTCTCCTATTCTCCGGTTCTTCCTTTTTCCTCTTTCTCTTCGTCCAAGAACTTCACCTCAGCTCGAGCTGCGTCCAACTTTGCGCAGGGGCTCGGAGAGCTCGATCGCTGCACCAATACTTCACTGGAGATCGCCTAGCTGCTGCTAGCTCTCTCGCAATCTCTCTCATGGAGGAGATCTCCCACCACTTCGGGGTCGTCGGAGCGAGCGGCGGCCATGGCGGACACGGCCACCACCAGCATCACCATCATCATCAGCAGCAGCAACAGCAGCATCACCATCCGTGGGGTTCTTCCCTCAGCGCCGTGGTCGCGCCGCCGCCGCCGCCGCAGCAGCAGCAGACGCAGGCTGGCGGCATGGCGCACACCCCGCTCACGCTGAACACGGCGGCGGCTGTCGCTGCTGCCGGCAACAACGGTGGCAACCCGGTTCTGCAGCTGGCGAACGGCAGCCTCCTCGACGCGTGCGGCAAGGCGAAGGAGCCGTCGGCGTCGTCGTCGTACGCCGCCGACGTGGAGGCCATCAAGGCCAAGATCATCTCCCACCCCCACTACTCCTCCCTCCTCGCCGCCTACCTCGACTGCCAGAAGGCAAGTCCCACATATGGTAGCTGACCTACCAACATCTCCTGCATGCATGCGCTCGCCGCCGCCTCCTACATGATCTCATGTCAAGCTCCCGTGACGCAGATATGCGTATATCTACAGCTTACATAGCGTATGTGTCCTTGTGGTTGCAGGTGGGGGCGCCGCCGGAGGTGGCGGCGAGGCTGACGGCGGTGGCGCAGGACCTGGAGCTGCGGCAGCGCACGGCGCTCGGTGGCCTCGGCGCCGCCACGGAGCCGGAGCTGGACCAGTTCATGGTGAGCTCGCAATCTCTCTCACACTTTCTTTTCTCGCCTTCCTCTCAGATATGCATATGGTGACTTATCTTGAGCTCGCCGGCGGCGGCGGGCGTGTGCATGCGCAGGAGGCGTACCACGAGATGCTGGTGAAGTACAGGGAGGAGCTGACGAGGCCGCTGCAGGAGGCCATGGAGTTCTTGAGGAGGGTGGAGACGCAGCTCAACACCCTCTCCATCTCCGGCAGATCGCTCCGCAATATCCTTTCCTCCGGTAATAAAATATATCCATCCATCGATCCATCGATCTTCTTCTTCGTCTATCCATGTACAAATCCATTGCATGCGTGCTCTCCCTGATTACCTGAGCAGTTCCTGTTCTTGCATGTCTTCTTCATCGATCGATCTGCTCGTTTATATTACGGTCTCATCGACTTGTTCTTGCTGTCCCTTTACGATTTGATTTGATCTATTTCTTGTTTGGATATGTGGCTGCATCTATGTTTGATTTCTGGGCCAGGAAAAACGCATCTGTGTATGTCTTTTTTTCTCGTACATGTTGTGCATGCATGCGTGTCAGTTACCCTGCAGATGATCTGGTCTGCCCGGTGTTTTGATGCTCTAAATCCCGCAAGTTCTCATCAGGGTTTCCAAAAGATTCTTTCCCCCTGATTGCTTTTCTTGGCCATGCATGTGGGATTCTTCCATCTGGGCTTCTACCGCTGATCATTTCTTCTGTTGGGAAGGAATAGTCACCGGCACATGTACACCCAGTCGTCAGTGCAGCTACTAGCACTGACGATTTGTGGTCTGGTTCTTCAGAAATCTCCTGATGTTTTTGCTATATTTAAAATCGATGTCCAGATTAGAAAAGAATTAAACCAAAGAGTACATTTCACAAAACCTGGGGATTCGGGACATTCCTAACTTAATCTGGGGTAGTGCTAAACATTTTGCCCCAAATCTCAAGTTTCTTGAAATAAACTGCAAAATCTGGGTTTTTACATTATAGATATCCCAACACCTAGAGTTTGGTGAAATTAAATCTACTGTAAGCTAAATCATTCTAGAACCATACATCTCCCATCTCTATCTTCATCTTGAGGAATAATCTGTGAGGTTCTCCTTTGGGTTCTCTTGGCGTTTATGCAACTAATTTTTTTTAGATAATGGCATAATGTTTTCGAGTTTACATATGCTCACTCATGCCGGCTGCTGGTTGAGTTTCGATTCCCTTTCTGAAAGAACATGTGCATGTGACTCTCCCGAGTAGAGAAGTTCTTTGGCTCAGCCATCTTTTTCCCCGGGATGGAAACAAAGGCGGTGATGAGAGGAGTCCGTCCTTCCCTTGTTCTTCTTCTAGGGTTTTGGGGGTAAGGCTAGCTCACTGTGCAAGCAAACAGTGCGTAGCCGAGGAGTCGCACTGCCGTATGTCAGTGGAGCAAGGGCACACATGTTGTGTTTTACTGATCCCCCTGCACAAACATCTCACATAGATAGAGAAGAGAAAGAACAGAGACTACAGGCTTCTGATGCATCCCCCATCTGTCACGCAAGGCCAGAACAACATTCTTGTCATCTTTCTCACCCCCTTGGAGAAACGAAGTGGCTACCTGTTGTCCTAGAATCTCTTTTCTTTGGATATGTGAGGTGTTGTGTTGTGGTCTTCCAGATTGTTGTGTGGATGCATGATGCGTGCACAGTGCTGCCTGTGTTCTTGTGTTCTTGGTCTTTCCTAATTTTAAAATGCAAACCTCAGGTGGTTCGAGACTGGCCTTTGCTAATGACCTAGTATCACGAGAGCATAGTGTAGTAGTACCAGAACCAGCACAGTTGACACTCCAGTGTGCAGGGTTTTTCTCTCATCAGGAGCTGTATGCATGCATGCACAGGTGCTGCTACTATGGCACACAATCACTTCATTATTGGAGCATGTAGGAGTAGTAGGGTAGAAGCTGTCATCTCATGTGTGTTGCACAGTAATACAGTGAATTCAGATGCATGTGTTGAAATTGAACCCTCAACAAGTTAGTTGCAAACTGGAAATCCTGAACAAGTTAGTTGTATGCATGGAACCCTGAACAAGTTAAGAAATTGAATGGTTAGATATAGATATAGTACTCCTACATAGGTAGACAGATGAGTAAATGGGGGTGTATATGTATTACTCTGTATACTACTAGTACTAGTATGACTTAGTATTCTGTGTTTCCTGACCAGTGCAGTCGCATGGACAGAACGGGCAGAGCTAGCCTCGAGAAAGATACAGTTAAGCAAGAGATATAGCCTATTATTTGATGTGAGATCTTGCAATGTTTTGCTGATCTAGTGTGTGTGTGTGTGTATATATATATATATATATATATATATATATATATATATATAGTCTTCTCTTCATTCTCTCTCATATATAATGGCGGTCAAGAAACATTGGATGCTTTCCACGGCTAGTCCAAGTTCAAATGTGTCTGTATTTTTCAGCTGTCAACTCATTTCTTCTCAGGTTCAATTGTTCTTTGTCCTCCTACTTCTTGGACCTTGGTAGACGCACATCTACTACTGCTAGTAGTACTCCTATATGCGTTCTCTTTTCAAAAAAAATATGATTGGCTTACCTGATTCACCTGAATATCACATAGTCAAGGTTGCAGATGATCATTCCTAATTGTGTTTAGGACCATGGCTTGATTTAATCACAAAACAACAACATTTTTTTGACTGATGTTGCACCTGTACTCCAAGATTCTTCGTTGCATGCATTCTTTCAAGGCCATGCAAAAGCAGGGGACACAGATATCACGAGTTTCCGTTTGTCTCGAGGCAACACCAAAAGAGATACTGAAACTTGCTTGCTAAAAAGCAAACAAAAGAAAACAATGGGATAGAAAAGAGCTGACTGATTTTGCAATGGAACGTCACTAGAAAAGACAATGCATGCAACCGGAGGACAGACGTATGACTCGACAAATTGAGTTAGATGATAATTGTTCGCTCGTGTTTCCTTGTGACTTCTAAATTGATAGTGATGGTTCTATTTCTAAATTCTGGGGTTTCTGTGTCTGGCATTCCTTTTCTTGACGTGTCAGACATCGACCTGTACATTTCGTCTGAGGTTCAGCTGGGCAATGAAGGTCCTCTTCCTTTGCTTCTGTTCTTAATTTTATTAGCCATAAAGATTTACAATTTAGTTTTTGGTTAACACGAGTTAAAACATAAATATTACTTTTAACTTAGTTCTTCAAAATGCAGTCTTAAAATTTCTGCAAATATTCCAACTTGCATGCTACATTCCGTCATGTATTGCCAGGCATGCGAGTGCAGCTCCTTTAACACTCTTGCTTTTCTTTTATTTTTTAATGTAAAGCTGCTATGCTTAATATTTCCATCTATTTAGTGAACACAAGGAAACTATTTAGGCAGTGACCCGGCTACCTCCGAGTTGATTGTTCCCTTTTTTTTTCCTTTGCATTTTTTTCCACAAAGGAATTGTTTCTTACTATTTATTTATGAAAAAATAAATTGTGCATTATATTTCTATTTAGTTCATGTTATATGGACGAAATAAAGTCTTATAGAAGTGCAATATTTTGTGCAGCACAATACATGTTCTGCGATAGAATTTATCCATGACTTCTGTTATCATTTTTGAAAATTTTCACGTGGGGTTACATGAAATACTTGTCTTGCTCCTTTGAATATTTGGAAGTGTCTGTCCTTATCATAGATGTTCTTCAGGGAGTCTGACCAAGATTAGCTTCTGTAATTTCTCCCCTATTTTACTTCGTTTTGCAGAGTAAACCATTGTTCTTTGCTCCTTTCAAAAGCAGAAAATCTTCACAATATGGGCATAAAAGTGGGGAAATTTGTCTAACTCTTCATTTATCGATCCTTTTTTTTTCTAACGTGGCCTTATGCTTTAGAATTTTGTGCAATTAAGGCAACCGATTTGCATGAATGTGCAGCACCATGTCCATGTGTTGCAATTGATCATAACTAAATATATATTAAATATTTAAAATATGAATTTTTAAATACATGATAAATAATTATGCTGAAATATTAAGCACATGATTGATTAATATGCAAGTATGCTATATTGTTTTTACAGAAAGTATTTACAAAATCAGACGCATACCTACAAATTTACAGCTGTAAAAGTTCCGGATTAAGGATGGGTGTAGAACCTACCTTCGCCCTGAACTTCTTTTAAAGAGCAAGCTGAGATGATGAAGCAATGCCGCAAGTTCAAAAGCTGTTCCACAAGTTCTTTATATTCTGTAGAAATGCACAAATACAAAACTAGATATTATAACGGGCCTTTGCATCCAACATTTAATTAGAGACACATCTTTGCTTAGATAGGAGAATGCTGAGGTTCTGTGGCTTCGCAAAATACTTGTAGGGTAGAGAATTTAACATACAGGTAGAATTGAACAACCCTTGTGTCCAAAGCAAGTTATCTTCTCATTCCTAGGATATCAGCTGATTAGCCTTGTATGTACGGATTAATCTAGCGTAGTACGTAGAAGAGAGAATACTAGGTTCACCCAAGCTACAAAAACAATTCAAAAGTTGTGAATTTTTACAACAAAACTGATGCCATAGAACACTGCTAGAAAAACCCACATTTACCCTGGTTGGTAACCGTTTTAGTGCCGGTTGTCAAACCGGGACTACGAAAGCGGGACTAAAAATCGCTTTCTTTAATTAGTTAAATAACCGGGACTAAAAATTGCATTTTTAGTCTCGGTAGGAGTTACCAACCGGGACTAAAGCCTCCCAACATCCCACTTCCCCCATATTTATTTTTTTTTGCTTATTCTAGCCAAAAAACCGAAATCATCACAGAAGATAAAATCAAACATTACAAAACATATCACATATGCTTATTTTTATTTTTTTCTCCACAGATCAAATACATGTTCAAATCAACAACAAAATCACAAAATGATACAACATGTATATGTATACATCACAGATCAAAATCACATCTCATCAAACATAAAAAAGAACATCAAAAAAATCAGATTTGAAGCCCGGCCCGCCCGTCACACGCCCGCGGCCGGCATCGGCAGCCCGGCCCGCCCGTCGCCCGCTCGCGCGAGGCCGCGGCCGTCGCCCGCCTGCGGGGCCGCCGTCGCACACCCGCGTGGGGCCTCCGCCGCCTGCCGCGTGGGGCCGCCACCGCCTGTCCCGGTCCGCCACGCGCCGCAGCCGCAAGAGAGAGACGCGCTAGAGGAGAGGGGAAAGATCTGAGCAGGAGGAGAGAGGGAGCAGAGAAAAAAAGTTAAGTCCGGATCCGGCCAGCTCGATCTGTGATGCTTTAATAGAGAAGATAAGACCGAGAGCACGCGGCCGACCGAAATATTTTTGTCACGGTTAATAAAACGAACCGGATAAAAGTTGATTTTTAGTCTCGGTTGGTAACACCAACAAGGACTTAAAAATAATATAGAGATCGACACGGGCTATATTTTGAAGTGAGACTAAAAATATATTTTTGTCCTGGTTGGTGTTACCAACCGGGATTAAAAATATTTTTTAGTCCCAGTTCCTATTGGAACCGGGACTATTGTGGATTTGGACGTTTCAACCAAAAATGGTTTCTCTAGTACTGGAAGCAGCCGCCGCAAAATTTTAAATAAACATACTACTTATATAAGATATTAACCTTTAGGATAAACAGTTTACTGGCAAAGATATTGACTTGCTACACATGCAGAAAAAAAACTAGCACCAATGATTATCCCATGCAGATCAGTAACTGTGTGCGTACTCTCTAATTAAACGACCTTTTACAGCATTTAGCGCTAGCTTTAGCATTGTTTCTTTGTACGTAGTAAATAAATGAATGCAATCAATCCATATACTAGCGATAAAAATTTAATAGGCCTGTCAACGTAGATATGACCATGACCTGTATTATCCTTGCATAGTTAGTTGAGACTTACTCCACTGGAAGAAAAAAAAATGTCATTCCTTATAAAAGCTAAGTAAACATGACTTAGAACTACCCTAGTACTCATCACACTTGATGTGGTGTTCCCTATGAAAATTTTGCAAAGATCATGAGTTCCAATCTGGACAGTTTACATAGATCGAGAAACTTTCTCATCTTTGCACTAAAAGAATGCAAAGGGTTAACTACACTTTAACAGTAGTAATTATTTAATCCAAGACATTATTTAAAAGATTTACCTACTGCATTTCTTGTACCTAGTATGCCTAATATTTAACTAAAACAGAATTAGTCCTCTTATGATTATTTGTAGGGTTCGTTTCTCATGAAGTACTTCTACAAAAATGTGTTACACGCTATTATCCTTGAACATGGTTTTCATTTTGTTTAATTAATTTATGCCCCATCCGTATTAAGTTACTTGTCTGTACTAGGTTTGTCCTATGTCAAACAATTTCTATCTTTGACCATCAATTTTTAGAAACTAGGGGATTGCCCCGCGCAATTTTGCGCGGAGCTAGATAATTCACTTAAAGTTAGATTTAATATATAACCGAAATTTTATTTTTGTAGGTAACATATTTGGATTTTATATACAACTCTTAGATTCTATTTTATAAGGTTTGGATTTCATATACAACTCTTATATTATATTTTTATAAGGTTTGGATTTCATATACATCTCTTTAGTTTCTATTTATCAATCAATCTTTTTATTTTTCTCCGATTAATGTAGGAATTTCTATCCTTCACAGCAAATGTGGTGCCTCCTTCCAAAACTGTCTTAATTATATAATAATATAATAGAACAGATAGATTCTTGTGATTTAAGAACATGTGAATTATAATGTTATGAAAATATTTCTTATGGTCAATCTGAAAACATAAATGTTATGATGTTAAACTATATGAATTTCTAAAAATTAATAGTAAAAGATAAAAATGTTTGACTTAGGATGACAAAGCTAGAACAAGTAATTTGAAATGGAGGGAGTAATTCTTTTTAGACGCTACTCCCTCTTGGGCATAAGTAATTTATGTTTAGGATAAGATTGGTCAAACTTTTTAAATTCCGACAATCAAATTTATGTTTAGAATAACTTTGTAAAATCTAGTAAGTTTATGGTATTATAATTTTACTTTTGGAGGCAAAACTACAAATATCATTTCTTTTGTTTTGAAAATAAGCATTTGAGGAATTGATGATGGTTGAAATTTTAAAAGTTTGACCAAATCTTGTGCTAAACATCAAATAGTTTTATTCGGAGGTAGTAATTGAATGGTTCTTTTTTCTCAAAAGGAGTGTGCAATTTCTTAAAAGATAATAGCATATTAACATATTAGCATATTGAACTCTACCCCCATAGTCTTACTATTTTATTTCCTAGTCAGAATGTTTTAACATCTAGCTATTGAATAGATGATGGCTAGACAAGGATGTGTTGAGAATATTGTGTGCTTGCTTTGTACACTGTTTTACAAACCCTAACTTATTATGGGATGGGTTTTCTTAACACTACTCCTGTACAATAAGTTTTTTTCTGTTTTTTTCCTCGAGAGAATGAGAAACGAAGATACTATCACCACACATATTTTAAGAGCAAGTATCGTGTTGCCAGTCTTCACTTTTGTAGACCATAAGCTGATTTAGTTTAGCACAGTGTTCTTGTATATATTTTCATCTGCAACTTAAATTATCACCTTTGAATTCATAGAAGAATTGGTTAGTTTCGATAGGTACATCGCCAGCTACTTAATTCTACAGCTAATATTTAGTTCACATGCTATTCTTGTCTACCCTTGTAATCAACTATTTATCGTTTATCTGACTTCATTCTTTGTTCTCCTAAATTTAATTTGATGAATTACTGAAGATACGCATGTGTTTTTTTCCTGATTTTTTTTGCATAAGTCTACCTACGTGAACCATAATCAATATCTTCCGTCTTTGCTAACTATTTCACGTGACATGTTTGAAGGCTCTTCTGAGGAGGACCAAGAAGGTAGCGGTGGAGAGACAGAGCTACCTGAGATTGATGCGCATGGTGTGGACCAGGAGCTCAAGCACCATCTTCTGAAGAAGTACAGTGGCTACCTGAGCTCCCTGAAGCAAGAACTGTCAAAGAAGAAGAAAAAGGGGAAGCTCCCAAAAGATGCTCGTCAACAGCTCCTCAACTGGTGGGAGCTGCACTACAAATGGCCTTATCCCTCTGTAAGATCATCTTCTTAATTTTCCATATTGATCTCCTGTAAGTCAAATGATGCTGAATTTTCTATATATAGAAAGCTACTTTTAGTTTTGATACTGCACAACCGACACCTGTGATTCAAATCAGGTGTAGGCGCATATAGTTAGTTGGTGCATCATCCCATATTCCCTTTGAAGTCTATTATTATGTAATTACTGAAGCTAAAGGTAACCATCCAGAGAATCAGAACATCTGCTCCGTTACATACACATGTTTGGTGCATTCAAATAAATATTTGTAAATTTTGTGCTATGTGCAAGCTATTACTACCGATCAGAAGTAGTTTTTGAAATTTGCTATAGCTAGGTTAGTTGGAAGCCAGTCATGGTATGCCATCTAGTTCTTTGACATGCTTTTTATCTGTTAATTGTTTTTTAGCGTCAAGGTTTGCATCGAAACTAGAGGATAAGTCTGTATTTTACCCAGGTTATATCAAACTTCTGGTCTTGCATTTTCCCCCCTAAAAACATCCCCCCCTAAAACCGCCCTTATTTTGTAGCACCATCAATGCACCAAACAGTACTATTTCTGCTTTTCTATTACTTTTTTCGTCTCAAAATATATCTTTTAGCACATAGATTTTGTCTAAAATATAACTATTTTTTTATCAATATTATTTTCCTAACCAATCGAAACCCTCCATCATTTATTTTTTTTATTAACCAATCACAACCTCTCTCATTTGATTGTACCTACTTTCTTCTTAATAATTGTGTTCACACCCTCACATTTGATTCTACCTACTTTCTTCTTAACAATTGTGTCAAGCTCTAAAAAGTAGTAGTTTTTTAGCATTTCTATGCTATGAAATAATGTAATACCAACAAATGAATGGAAGCAAACAATGCAGCTTTCCTGATGAATATATCTATCTTTTTATGTCGGGCAGGAGAGTCAGAAGGTGGCACTGGCCGAGTCGACCGGGCTGGACCTGAAGCAGATCAACAACTGGTTCATCAACCAGAGAAAGCGGCACTGGAAGCCCTCCGACGAGATGCAGTTCGTAATGATGGACGGCTACCACCCGACCAACGCCGCCGCCTTCTACATGGACGGCCACTTCATCAACGACGGCGGCCTCTACAGGCTCGGCTAGCCTCTTATTGCTGCCTCCCCACATAGCCCCCACCCTACCTTGACCTAGATCTCGACTCCAAATGGTCGCTAAGCTACTGAAAGTTTGTGATGAGAACCTAGGTTAGCCTCTGGTAATTTGATGCTCGCACGTACGCACGCCATGGATGGTGTTGATGATGGCTGCGTGCTTATTTTGTTTGTTGCCGCTATGTAATGCATATGCCTAGCTTTGCATCAACTCGGTCGGTTTTATTAGCTGCTGCTGCTGCTCCACAATGTGGTGGTGGTTAAGCTTTTGTGTGGTTTAATACGCGAAGACGTACATTGGATCGAAATGTCGCCACTTGCTGCTGCTAATTAAGTGCATGTTTGAATAATTTGCATCTACTAGACTAGTACCTAGCTAGTTAATTAATTCCTATCTGATTACAGTTCGCAAAAAAAAATCATATCTGATTGAGTTTCCTGGGTGAGACTTTTGCATGTGTGTTCTTTCAATGATCTATTGTTTCGAGTTTGTTCTGACACTACTATCTACGATTTGATTCCATAGATTTGATTATGAAGATGATCCTAGTGCTAACGATTGAACACGATCTACCTCGCTCTCATGGGGTAGATCGCCGTAGCCAGGAGATCGAAGAAACAGCGGGGGGAAGCAAAAGGGATACTCGAAAGAGGAAGACGGCGTACGTACCCGGGCTCTCGCAGCGTCGGCGATGGCGGGGCGAGGGGATCACGAGCCGTCGCGGCGCGTGCGTTGGTCCCAACTAGCGTAAAACCCGAACCCAAGAAAACCAACACGAACCCGAACTACCCAAAACCCAAACACAAATCTAGAAAACCTAAAATTACCGAACCCGAACCCAAACTACCCGAAACCCAAACACAAATTAACTTGCGGTACTCGATTAATTCAAACTACTCAAATTTTCAGCCGCCAGCGCATTCCAGTGCCCAACGCGTCCCTCACTTGTCTGCCCACGCCCCTCAGCGCGTATCTAATGGAAACCCACTAAATCTCTAACCCTAACCCTAGAACACCCACTCCCCGTGACTCCTGAGTCGTCGCCGCCACTGCCCTCGCCCCTCCGTCTTCACGCAGTCGCGCGCTCGTCGCTCGCACCGTCACCATCGACCATCGCCTGACCTGACCCACCGTGCCACCACCGACCCGCCGAGACGCTGAGTCCAGGACCGCCAAGGTTGCCACCGAGCCGCCAACGTGCCGACCGAGTCCAGGAGACCAGGACCTCCAGTCCTCCACACCTGCCGCCGAGGTGCTGACCCATCCCCATTGTGCTTGACTGCATGTGCTGTGTTGACATCTTGTAACTTGTAAGTTCACCATCCTGATTCGGTGATTTCATTCCATCAAGTAGAAAGAGTTTGGTATTAGACTATTAGTTGCGTACTTGTGTGTTTTGTAATTAACAATTAGTTGTTCATCGCAAACGGTGAGTTTCAGTAAAAAAATTAACTTCACCCCACTGGGCACTTGGGCTGTCGGGAAGTGCTAGCACGAGCAGTCTAGCAGTCCGTCACAACGATTGATGATAGCTCAACGCCAACAGCAGCAACGACGGAGGTTGTTACTTGACGTGGTTCATTCGGGAAATTCGGGTTACCCAAAATCCAAACCCAAAATAAGGATACTGAAATTTTGAATGTTATTTTTAAAAATTCAAAATTCTAAAAACCCGAACTACTTGATCCGATATTTTGGGTAGACCCGAATGCCCAGTCCTAGTCCCAACCGGCAAGGTACACAACCTAGGAATTTTTTGCATTTTTAATTTTATTTTTTAAAAGATTTGCAAAATAATTTTTGGTTTGAAAATATTGCAAAACTAGTCGTCTCTCGCCCTCCGGGAGGGTGAGATTTAAAAATCGCCTTCCCGAGAGGATGTTTTTTCGACGTGGCGGACGACGTTGGTCGCCGTTTGCCGCGCGTGTAATTTTGTATTTTGTCCCCTTTCCGTCCTTACAAAAGGCGTTTTCACTGTGCGGTGAACGGTGATAAACGAGTGAATAGTGAACAGTGATGAACAGTACAGTGAATAGTGAAAAACGCTCTTTGTAAGGGTGGGAAGGGGGCAAAATACAAAATTACACGCGCGCGACAGACAGCGGCCAACGGTCATCCGCCACGTCAGAAAAAACGCCCTCTGGGAGGGCGATTTTAAATCTCGCCCCGAAGGCGAGAGACGACTAGTTTTTTAATATTTTCAAACCACAAATTATTTTTACAAATCTTTGAAAAATAAAATTAAAAATGCTAAAAATTCCACAACCTAGCACGAGATGGGCCGTCCTTGTCGGGCCGAACCGGATTGAGACGGCCTATGGGATGATTTCTTTTCCGGAACCGATAAGTGGGCCTTATTGGGCCATGACGGATATGGGCCGAGCGCCCAAATCACTTCTGCCTTAACGTAGTTGGGTCAAGTAGGCGGCGCTGGTCGAGCTCCGGCAAGCCGCCGGCGAGGTCGCCGCCCAAGATTTCTTTCGACACCGCTTCTGGCGAACGGTGAGTCTCGGGTAAGCGAAAGCGATCGAAGAAGTGGGGTGGGGGGGCGGGAGTTGCCTCCTCCGCCGTGGGGATCCCTTGGTGCTCTCGAGGCAGCCATGGCGACGTCCTCACGCGACTCCGTGCGCGCGGTCGCGGAAGAAGAGCCGGAAGGGGAGGGGGAAGCGCCGCGGAAAAGGCGGCCGGCCACGTTCTACAGCTCGGTGTTCGCGCAGGTACGCCAGCCGCTCGACGAAATGCCACACCGGGTGGTGTAACTGCGTCGGCCGTGTTTGATAAGGATTTCCTGTTCTTTTTGTGGTTGCAGATCGAAGAGGTAGGGTGGGAGCGGCTGGTGAGCGGCAAGGGCGACGGCGGCGTGTCGTGCCTGGTCTTCCGCGTCCTGTAAGGATCTCTCGTCTCCTGTGTTTACCGGCATGTGTGGCGTTTGACTTGTGGATCTGTGGTCTATCATTCATCACAAGCATGCATGACTCATGGAATTTCAAACCAGATTTTATAATCAGGACACCCAGAGAGGAAACCAGATTCTATAATCAGGACACCCAGAGAGGAAATTGTCAGTAGAAGTTACTTCAGAAGCAAAGCTTCCTTTTTTTTCGAGGAGTAGCAATGCTATTTGCTATAGATTGGAGAAGAAACTACACGATGTCTTGCTGTTTGATAAATTGTTCGGCAAACATGTTCTTATTAAGCTAATGAAGAGATTTGAATGGAAACATTTCAGAACTATATGAGGAAATATCCAAACACACCTCACCTATGTGATATTCTTAAATTTTGTACTATATTTCTGTTTCATATTATAAGTTGTTTTAACTTTTCTTAGTCAAACTTCTTTTAAGTTTGACCAAGTTTCTAGAAAAATATAACAACATTTTGAACACAAAACAAATGTATTATAAAAATATATTAAATATTGGTTTTAATGAAATTAATTTGGTGTTGTAGACGTTGCTAAATTTTTCTATAAACTTGATCAAACTTTTTTAAGTTTGACTAAAAAAAAGTTAAAACGACTTATAATATGAAACGGAGAGCGTACTAACGTTATGTCATGTTTACTTTTAGTTTATGGTTTGTAATATTTTTCCTGGTCTCAGGGATGATCAGGGACGAAACCATTTACTGGAGATCACGCTGCCGATGAACTACCCTTCAAGTCCTCCTTCCCTTGTGGCTGTATATCCTGCCGGACTTGCGATGCTTCTTTCGCATGTTTCATGTCATCAGTGGAATGGTAATGCACATTATGCCATTTAACTTGTTTGCTTGTTACAGGATGTTCCTTATATACCAGAATTACAGTGGTCAAAAGGCTCAAGACTAAAAGATGTTGTCTGCCAGTTCCAAGAGGTATGCGAAGAGTGTGTGTGTGTGTGTGTGTGTTTTTTAAAAAAAAGTCTGTTATGAATTCAGTCTTATGAACTTCTTATTCATGTGCAACCCGTATTGAATTGTTACGTTGTGTGGTGTGATCTTGCCTGCTGTACACAACTAGCACCTGAAGATATTGCAAGATTACTGGTCTATAATGGATGACATTGATAAGGTCCTTTGGGTTGTTGATCCAACAAAACCAACCTTTGCTATGTCTCATCGCCGTATAGCTTTAGGTAATGCACTTTGTTTTTTTTGACCAAATAATTGTTTCGCTCGTTTGGTGGTCTTTGCTTAAAGCGTGTGTTGCCATGCACTGCTAGGTGATGATTGCTATCTTTTACTACATGTTAATGCGCGGAAGCCCAGATCATTGCCAGAGTAAGTTCAATTTCATTAAAAACTCACAGTACTTCGAACACATCATCGTTGATGGTCAGGTTTTCTCAGGTGTCGCTTCCTGGGAACAGATGGGAAACTGGACAGACTGATAACTAATTGGAGAAAATATCGCAAAAAGTGGTATATCCTTAGCTTTCTTACACTACATGCTGTGCATTTGTCCCATACAAAATTTTATACTGACATGCTTAGCCATGCTTAATGTAATATCTTTGTAATATCTTCTTTCCTGAACACCAATGTGTATTTTGCTTCCTGAACACCAGGACATGCAGGATAGTTCATGATGTATTTCCTAGTACTAATAAAGTAGGATTACAGCAAAGTGTAATAAATATCCTATTTTTAGCATTTTTTTTTCTATTATTAGGAGTGCAGACAAGAAATTCCATGAAAACCTGTCAACTGTCTTGGATTTCGCTTTGCCTCCACCACCTTCAGTCAACATCGAAAATGACGAGCAAGTTGATTGTGGAATATGTTATGCCAAGCATCTGCCAATTGGTGAGGAGATTTATTCTGTCCATTTGTGCAACCTTTCTGTCTGACATAACTCCTGAATCCTGACCCTAATCCTTGAGTCTTTGCTTCTGAAGATGATGAACTTGGGACTCACAGCGGAGGCACGACGGATTACACATGTGAAAACCCGAGCTGCAGTAGAGCTTTCCATTCTGTCTGCCTGAGAGACTGGTTACGCGCGATTACTACAACAAGGCAGTACGTCAAAATGATCAAACACCCAAGACAATCTTTTTACCACTTCCATATGCACTTGTGTATATTGTATGATCTGCTTATTTTCGCACAATTTATCTATTCTCTCCTGTTGACACTTCGCAGGTCGTTTGATGTGCTGTTTGGGAACTGCCCCTACTGTAGCGACCCTGTTGCCGTGAAGATCACCGACTGCTAAAACAGTCTTCAGAGGAAGATTTCAGCTAATTCTAACCACTCGTGAGACCATTACTCACTTGTCAGTTGCCAGGTACAGTGTTATGTTTCAGTTTTCTCAAAGAAAGCTCTAGAGCGCAACGTGGATGCTCTCATCAGGTTTGTTTTTTTTTAATTCATAAAATGATTATTAGCATATAGTCGAGACATCATCAATGGAGCCGCATGAGGTATTCGCCGTCCGCTTCTAGAGAGGAGAATAAAATTGTCCTGGTGACCGAGTCGGTTAATCAGTTGAAATTTTGCAGCTTGTTTCCGAACACGCCCTTCTAGATTTGGAAGGACGAGGGCGATGTGCTCTGAATTTATCGTTGCCGTGCCTGTTTCCCCTACTGTCAAACTTCCAATTAGACCCTGTTTAGTTTCAAAATTTGAGTGTAAATTTTTCACCCAAAATATTTTGGGTGTAAACTTTTCTGAAAAAAAGATGTTTAGTTGCATGTGTAAACTTTTTGGGTTGCATGTGTAAAGACAGATTTATCCCTAAAGCAAGATTCACACCCCCAAATCATCTTCCCTCTTCCTCATCCGGCTAGCATAGCAAGTGAACGAAATCTCGGTGGGGGGAGATCCAGGGACGATGGGCGGAGTCGGCCATCGACGACCGCCGCCCGCCGAAGCTTGCGCGCACGACCGCCGCCCGCACCAGTGACACGCGGCGGCGAGCCACCACGGCTTCGTCTTCGGCGCCCGCGGCTGTCTCCGTCTCCCGAGGATGGGGATGGCCTCCCGGCGGCGGATCTTGGAGAAGAAGGGGATTCAAGTGCTACGCAGGGTAGGGGGCGTCCAGCACATCTCCCAAGAAAACTTTTAATCTTTTTGGGCCAAAACACTTCCAAATCCAATCTCAAAAGTTTTTTTTTATTTTAGATGCAACTAAATATAGGGGCCTTAGTGTATGTACCAACAACTTTCCACGTTCTAGTATATGTGAAAAATCGTTTCAAATAATTGGAACGGGCAGTCGAGTGATGCAAACCCATGACGACAACGAGCATCATCGGTACTATCTAGAACCAAAGGAAAATGGGTTATTGGTCCTTATTCTTTATACATATGAGAATGGAGGTACTAAAAGGAGTATCTATCTAGAACATTTTGTATCATTCTTTGTGCAAATATTGTGATTTGTGAACCACAAGAAACACTCGTTTTGCTGTGTTGGCGCGCGCATTTTCACATAATCTCAGCTTGATACCAAAGACACAAACACATCCACTAACATTTTTACAGGCAAAAAAAAAAGCAATGCTAGTGGAGTTTGTGCATCCGAGAAAATGTGTCACGGTTAGCTCTAGATCGATCTCCACTGTATTACGTGCTGACGATGCGTCCATTATCCAGGCTCCGAAGGCAAGGGAAAAAAAAGAAGAAAAAACAAAGGAAAAAAAAAGCTGCTTCTTTTCTTCCCGGCACAACACAAACCAACAGAAACCTGGGCGAGCGCGAGTGCGCGACCGATCAAAACCGCGCGCGACCACAGCGGCGCGAGGCGGAAGCAGCCGCCGCCGCTGCTGCCCACTTCCTGCGCAGAGAGGAGTGCGCGCGGTTGAATTCTCGCGCCACGCCACGCCACGCCTCACCTCACCACCACCAGCGACCAGCTATAAGAGGAGTCCCAGAACCAGCAACCCGCGGCCGGGTCAGGGTCTCTTGAGAGTAAAAAAATGGCGGAGGGAGAGGGCGGGGAGAAGAAGAGTCAGCGTCCGCGCCTGCGGGGGCGGCTGAGGGCGGCATGCCTGCCGCGGCCCGGGTGCTTCACGGTGTCCGCCGCCGACGAGGGCCCGTCGGGCTCCGGTGCCGGCGAGGGGGAGGGCGGCGGAGGGAGTAGGCCGGCGCCGACGCATCTGGTCGTGACGGTCAATGGGATCGTCGGCAGGTGATCCGTCTGCCTCTACCCTCTTTCTCTTCGACTCTTCGTGTCTTTCTTTTGCCTTTCCCTTCACCAACCGTAGCTTCAAACTATATTCGCTCGAATGATCATCTCGTTAATTTCAATGACGCACTGTTCGATTAAACGATTCTGTGGACCAAATAAAGTTGGAGTTAATTTTAGGATTGTATTGAATATTTGAATGTATTGATTTCGTTAAACGTGCTACTGTACCATTTGCTATAAGGAGAAAAAAACAATGAAAGGGAGGATGAACTGTCGACAAAATTTATGCCTTTGGACCGAAAGTGTCATCAGGCTGGTTGGTTTCAGATGGCTTGCGCACTTCATTAAGGTTGTAGTGGATGCGGTAGATCCCAAGAGAACACCTTGGGAATGGTCGAGTTGAGGAGCCAGCAGCATTCGCTGATTAGTTATGGATTTGAAATGTCGACCGCGGCCAGTGGTATTCAGATGGCATTCGCTGATTAGTTTTCACATTTCAAAACTCTCTGAATCTTTTCGAGGCTGCACCTGTAACGAATGTGAAGTTGTGATTGTGAGCACTTGCATCGTCGATGGTATCAAGAAAATGGAAATATTTTTCTCCATTAAAGGTTCTTATAACAGTTACTGTAATGCTCGTGCCACCTACTAGCGGTGTGTAGGCCCAGTTCATGGGGCACCGGCCTCTGCTCACTAGTATTCAATAAGAGGAGCATTACATATATAATAACTACAATAATGTGATGCATACGACTGCAGTCTTGGCACATGCTCCATGAGGGTATATAGTATACAAGGTGTCAAATGCTACCTATTTGTAAGGTTCATGGTGTCCATGTGCAATGCTGGCAATCAGCACGTGTGCACAACTACACATGTAAACCCAAAAAAATGTCATTTTAGGTTATAACCTTCTTAGCTGTCATCCAAATTGCCAGTGTTTTGTAGTATTTAGTTTAGTAAATTTTCACCTTTATGTTCATGTTTACCCACAAACAAAAAAGGTGCTTCTAAGTATTCAAGGAATGCAATATGGTGCAGATTAATCCATTCTACCTTAGGTTCTTTGCAAGTTACAATCTGGCTGCAATTTTCATAATAAAACGTCTATCTCTAAGATACAGTTCCTAGGATACTTTTGTGAGGACATATCCACATCCATTTCCAAATTTCACAAAGGTTATCCCTTTCAACTGTGCAGTGCAGAAAATTGGCATTACGCGGCAAAACATTTCATCAAAAAACATCCTGAGGATGTGGTTGTTCATTGTAAGTTCAATTCGCCTGGCACTGTAAGTTCAGTTCATATTCTCTACTCTTTTGCGGCTGCTAATTTGGATAAGTAAACTGAGAAGTAGGTAGTTCACACGTTTGGTTGGTGTTCAATTCCCTCTTAGACAAAAGAATCCATAATCATTATGGTAGATGTGACCTTTTTTGATGCCCTATTAGGCAGTGGATGCAATGGGGCAGCTCGAACTTTCGATGGAGTCGATGTGATGGGAAGAAGATTAGCAGAGGAGGTAGATATTGAACTATTCATGAGTTAATGGCTTACATATTACATGCTTCGAAGCTATGCTAGATTGAACACTATATAACTGATAATTACTGCCTTTTAAAATAAGTAACACTTTTTAATGACATGATTATTAACCATTATAGTTTTATTCATCACACTCCTTTTAATTGCCTTTACTTCTTTGTATTAAGGTGCTCTCAGTTGTTGAGTGTAGACCAGAGCTTCAGAAGATCTCCTTTGTTGCCCATTCATTGGGTGGATTAATTGCAAGATATGCTATTGCATTGCTATATGAGAGTGCTACAGAAATAGATTCTCATGAAGAGCATGAGAAGCAAGTCACTGATGTTTCCAGCAACCAACCTATTGATCGAGGCAAAATTGCTGGTTTGGAGCCTATGAATTTCATAACTTTTGCAACACCACACCTTGGAACAAGATCACACAAGCAGGTTACGTTCAAAATCTCGAACCTCTATCTTTGTTGCACGTATTTGGATCTCTCTGTCTTGTACCATATAAATAGTCACTCATTACAATAAGGACCATATATGAAGTGAGTTTCCAATTACTGCCAACAGTTTTATGGAAAATCAGTTTATGGTCATTCTGTGTGTTCATGTTATGATTAAGATGTTTTTCTCAGTTTTTTTCCTGAGTTTGCTCGGTAATGCAGTATTATTTATGCTTATTCTTCTTTGTTCAATGTGTGCTGCTATCTTGTTCATAGTAATGCTTACCAAGTTACTATCTATCGTTACCATTTAGTAGATTAATGGTTGTAGTGGACTATTGACTGCAACTGGCCTGGTGTGGCTGTGTGGCAATGAATAATGGAATGCTTAGACAATGCCTTTACTAAGTTATTTATTTTCACATGTAGATACCCCTTTTACGTGGTTCCTATAAATTGGAAAAGATGGCATATCGTTTATCGTGGATTGCTGGGAGAAGTGGAAAACATCTTTTCCTAAAGGACATTGAAGATGGGAAACCACCACTCCTTCTTCAAATGGTTACTGATTACGGTGATCTCCATTTCATGTATGCCATTTAAATGTTTTTGTGTACAAACAACTGTAGAATCGTTCTCCTTATGTTTCACTAGAAGAAATTTATGCTGATTATTTCACATACCTTATAGGTTGTTCTATGTGCAGGTTGGCTCTTCGTTCTTTCAAGCGTCGTGTTGCTTACTCAAACATTTGTAACGATTGTATCCTTCTCTCATAAATATATATATATATATATCTTTCAAGCGTTGACCTATTGCTTTTCTATGGATTAATTGAGAGACTGTCAAGTTTATGACCTTGACGACAAGTTCAGTCATTGTTGGCTGGAGAACATCTTCAATACGCCATCAACATGAACTTCCCAAGGTAGTAATATATTTCCTATAAGTTCATACTGGGCTTTAACAGAGTTCTTATGTTTGAATGTTCCCCTGCATCAGCCCCAAAATTTTATAAACGATGTTAGATATCCACATGTTGTATATGTGGAAAAACCGAAGGTTCAGGATATTGATTTTTCAGATTCAATGATATATCAGGAAAAAACCACAAGTGAAATGGAAGGTGTGTAAACTTTTCTCTGTTTGTCTGTAATCAAGCTATTGAATTCATAGTTCTCCGTGTTCTTATCCATGAATTTAGGAGGAGGCATCATTTCTTGAAGTGGTTGTTTGATACCATATCCACATAGTTTTGGTCTTACATAAACAGTAATTTCTAACAGGAAGATCTGAAATGTAGCGATGGTAGCTTCAGACGCTTCAGCGATGGTAGTTTCAGACGCTTCATAATAGTATACTTGTCAAGAAAGTACTTCAGAAATCAGCAGAAACCATAAAGTTCATGTTTTAACAACTACTCCACTGAATAGAATCAGCGATCTATGATTTTGTTCCTTATTCTTTCTTAGAATTTTTATTTTACAAAAAACTGAGGTCAAGTTGCTGAATGAGAGAGCCCCAAGATGTGGCTTCAACCATTTCTTTTTGGAACTTTATGCTACTGGAGTTTATAAGAACATAGTATTATAGGAGTATCTTTAAGAGAATAATGAGAAATCTAGTGGCATAGTATTCATATATCCAGGTTCAATAAGATTCAATATATTGATGCATAAAGCTTAAATATATCCAGGATTGTTTGTTTTGTTGCATTGGACTGGAACAATTGTTATTTGTGTGTGCTACATCAATCTGAACTTTTCCATCCTTCATGTGGGTTATGTTGGTTATCATAACTGAATTATCTCCTGTATTCATCCTCAGAAGTGATGCTCAAAGGTCTGAACAGAATTCCATGGGAAAGGGTAGATGTTAGCTTCAAGAAAAGTAGACAAAGGATTTTTGCTCATAGCACCATTCAGGTATGCTGTAAATCTCTTTGTCTTCTGTTCCTTGTTTCTTTATCTGTTGGAGAAAACTCTCTACACTTGGATTGCTGTGCTCGTTAGGCAAAAAATATTCCCCTTTTGAATGGCTGCCATCTGAATTTTATTAGCACCTGTTTACTGAAAAGTCTTGAGTTGGCTTCGTTTAAGCTTTATTGCTTGTTTTTAGAAATATGCACCATCAAGGGCTTTGTTTATGGTCTAGGGAAAAAATGGGCATTCTTTTATGCTTAAATAGTTAAATGTAAGTCTGGCCAACTGCTTGCATTGCCGATTTCCCAAATGATACAGACGGCTCAGATGAAACATCAGCAGACTACTATTTAAATTGGTAGGTTGTCACGGACCAATACAGATGAAATCCTGGTTGTCCATAATAGCAGCAGACCATCATTTGATGCCTATTCAAGATAGCTTGGTGCCTATCCGTTACCTGAGAAACTCTGAAGCTAAGGTTTTGTTCAACTTGCACAAGCTGGATAGCCTTGGTCATGTATATTCCGTGGGTGGCAAAAACTTAAAAGTTTAGTTGTATGTGTCGAAAATTCAAAGCTGCAATGCAGAAATTGCAAGAAGCATCATTCAAGATTACTCATATCTCATTGGGTTAAAGCAAAGATACAAAACAGTCACCGTCTGAAAAAGTGCAATTCTTCTCTTCTTTTGTATTGCAGGTCAAGACCTATTTCTTCAATTCTGATGGTGCCGATGTGATTTTTCACATGATCGACCATTTTCTTTATTAACATTGGTCGGGATGGGAGGGCGGCGGCAATGAGGAAGCTCCCCCCAATTTGTTTTTATCCCATCTGGAGTTTACTTTCACTTTGACACGAAAAATGTGAAAAAATGTTTTTCAGGATTACTAGAATTGTTACTAGATGGGTGTTGGAGGTAGTGTAGTAGATCCCCGTAGTAAAGATGGGTGTTGGATGTAGTGTAGTAGTATATGTCCTGTAATTCTGTAAACTTTGGGTCTCCGCGGGTTTTTTTCCCTTCTCTCTGTCTCTTCCAGGCTAGCTCAGTGACAGTGTACATGCATGTAATGGACCACATTCTGCTGCTCTAATAATAAAATCTACTGTGTGTTACATCTCGAACAGGCAACACATAAGCGAGAATTACGGCTATTGACTTCTTTGCGGTGCATGCTGCTGTACCAAAAGCTTCCAGATTGACCTGAATCCTCTTTTACCACCTCTTCCCAGTTACCACCCTCTGCAACGATCATTTACACCAGTGAGAGAAGTACTGTACAGTCCTTTGACTGCCTATGTGCTCAAGGCCTGAAGCTATGTGATCATGGCATTGTTTCTTGTTAGCATGTACAGTGTATGGCTCATGAAATAGGTAATCAATCTTCTTGAAATATACTTACTGTATACTGTGCTCCTAGGGGCAAAAAAGCAACAATGCCCACAAAGATGCTTTGCTACCCGCCTGACTATTCAAGGCACTCGGAATCAGAGTATTTTTTTCATTTTATTTATTTATTCAGTAATAATTCCTTTCTTCATCATTATTCAGTTGTCTCTTGAATTCTCGGACCCTGTTTCTGATCCCCTTTTGCAGGGAAGAATCTGCAAGGGACACACTGCTGGACCCCTCCTTATTTTGGCATTAAGGCTAGTTCCATGTAAGTTGCTTTTGCTCTTGTTGCATCTCCCCAGCTTTCTTTCTCTCAAGCTTCTCATCACTCATCATCAATGTGCACCAAATAAATTTTACCTTCTTTTTCACTGAATAGTGTTTCCAGGACCTCATTAATCTGTGCCCCTGCTGAGCATGCAAATGCAAGGCTGTGTTATTTTGCAATGCAAGGCTTGTGTCATTTTTTGCATTGCCATGCATGCTAACCTCTGCACCCAGCCCTTGTGTCCTGCTGCTGCTTCTCTCTCCTCCCAACTTTTGTGCCTCTGTCTCTCTCTGATCTCACTGATGCCAAAGCCTTTATGGCTTCAGAACTCAGATGCATTCAATGACCTGATCCGTAGCTACTCGTACACCCCTGTAGACACAGCCTCTCCTCCTCCTCCCTCTCTCTCTCTCTCTCTCTCTCTCTCTCTCAACATCTCTCTTCTCTCTCACATTAACTTCCAGCACCAAAGTTGCAAGAAACCCCTCCTGCACTGTGAACAGTGAGCATGTTGGCAATGCAGCAATGCCAATGCGGTCTCTGAATCTGATATAAGCCGCGGTAGTATCCTCCTACTACTGTGCTCCCTCCTCATCCATCGATTTGCAAACGTTCAGCTCACTCGCTCGAGCTCGTCATGGAACTTCTGCTGATTTGCTCCTCGTTGCTCCTCCTCCTCCTCCTGCTCTCCTCTCATGGCCTGCATTCCACCGAAGGTACGTAAAAATTGAAATCTTTTTGCACACCTGAGCTGAACCTACCTAAGCAAGCTGCAAAAATCTGAATTTATGATGAAGACATCACCTCTGTTTCAGGTAGAATGCCGCATCATCACCACATCAAGGAGACTCCTCCAGAGGTAAAGATGGCATCCTTGGGCTCTTCCCGCGATCTCTTCATGCTGCAAAATGCAAGTATTCCCTTTTCTCTTCGTCACATGTGAACGAACACCTGAGCTGCATTGGCCGATGCAGGTGGAGCAAGTGGAGAAGGGCATGGCGATGTCGGAGGCGCTGATCGGGTCGCGGCCGCCGCGGTGCGAGGGCAAGTGCGCGCCGTGCGGGCGGTGCGAGGCGGTGCAGGTGCCCGTGGCGCCACGGGCCGGGCGCCTCCGCGTCTTCTTCTTCAGAGCCGTCGGCGACAGGGTCGACGACGACGAGAGCTCCACCAATTACAAGCCGTTGAACTGGAAGTGCAGGTGCGCCGACACCAGGAGATCACTGGACCCGTGATCGAGAATGCTGAGCTTTTCGCTCCCCGGAGATGGCGAAAAATTTCTGAATTCTCATTGTTGTTTTGGCTTAGGCACAGAGATTCAGAGAACGATGCTGAAGATGTTGTTACACGCTGAATCCACACAATTCTTATTCTAGTTAATCACGCGTTAATAGATTTCTCGTCTTACGTGCCATCACTTAATCTCCGTCATATTTAAACGGGGCCTAATTTTGTTTTACTATTTACTACTACTCTGCTACTCATTTTATATAAGCTTTGTGGTGTAATTAAGTGTGCCATGTTCATCTTCCATAAAGAGCTGGATGGATGAAAAATGCCAACCCACATTTGATAATCAATTAAGTGTCCTTTTATTCCTTGTAAAGGTACTTGTTCTAAGTTCTAGCCAAAGGATTGCCATGCATGCAACAATGCCTTGGTTTGAAAAAACAGAGAAAACATAAGTATATTTGTCATCTACCAAGCTCAATGTTGGTTATCTCGTTCTCTATTAGCGAGTTTACATCATTAACAACTGCAATTAAAATACTGTTCAGTCTAGTTTCGAAAATTCTGGGCACATTGCCTGCAATGTATTCCAAGAAGATGCAAAGGAATGTAGCATGGCATTGTCCGGTAGTAAGACAAGAAATACTTTTGTCTAGACTTGGATGTATGCTCATCATTGCTAGTGCGTCTTTTCTTTTGAAGGACTTCTTGAGCCGTAAGCATTTGATACACTACCAGGGCATGTCCTTTCAGGATTCGCTTCTGAAAACTCGGTGAAAAAAGTGACCAGCTCGTTGCACATGTAGACTTCACACTACCACTAGTACTAGCAGTACCTTGGTATAGGCAAACATGAACAGCTGCACAGTACAAGTTCTTTCAAAATAAAAAAAATTGCAAGGTAGTAGTACAGGTTTTGGCTCACATTCAAGGCTAACGTACAGCTGCTCTCAGTTTTGCACAAATTCAGCTATTGCGTCGCCACTACTGAAATTTAGCACCAAGGTTGGTAGCAGTAGAATGCGTGCATGACTAACTCAACAGGTACTCGATTCAGCAATGGCCACTGCATTCAACTCGGACGCTATCACATGCAGATCAATATTTGCCTACCTCCATGGGTGCAAGAAAATGACAGTGCTGAATCCCCATTGAATACTTACTCAAGTGAGAGCATCCACGGTGCAAAGAAGACCATATTTTGTAGTAGTAGTTATCTTGGGTGAGAGATTTGTCCATTTAGGATGGGACCTAGTGTTACAAGAGACTATCAAGGCACCCGTTGAATGTGAGGTTGCGCTTAAGTTCATTGCAGCATGGAAAACACTACCGACGAGTCATTAACACATAATTATTTAAATATAAACTATTAAAAACTTAAATGATGAATTTATTTAATTTTTTAAAAAATGTCTAACATATAAAATATTTTAAAAAAAACGTGCTGACAGAAAATAAGAGTAGCGGATAATAATGGTGCCTAATTTGTTCATGCATTTTAGTTCTCTACTTCTTCCGTTGCAGTGTCTTGTGTTATCTATGTCCTCCTCCATAATAAAAGACAAGTCCTGGCTATGTATGTTCAGTTTTATAGTTACGATTAAGTTTTTTTATATAGAAAAAGTATTTTTTGAAAAAAATGATATGGCTAAATTTCAGTCAGTATGGTAACAAGATCATTTTAACAACTCTCTTACCTCTTTACCTCTTTAGAGATGGAAGAAAACCTCTTCCTATAAACAACTCCAAGGCTGAGTTCTTTTTACAAATCCAAACATAAAAATTATTTTTTGTTAGCATGTTTTCCGACCATCTATATAAAAATTTATTTAAAAATTAAATGAATCAAAAAAATTTAAATTTATAGTACACGCTATTGGGTTATTTCGTTTTGTGTGCAGCTGGATATCAAATCTAACATGTAGAGACGAAAGGCCCCTGAAACAACCTGTATTTGGAATAAGAGGAGTATACGTTTTTGTCCACGGCGGCGGCTAAAAATTGTAGCCTAGAGTTTTCCTGTTTAAACAAAGCAGAGAAGATCAGTGAATGCAGTAGTACAAACCAGCAACAGTTGGAGTTGCCGGGCCAACTGGCCAAGTATCTACCCGACCGCAATCGACCCCAACGGCCCAACCTCAGGCCGTAGCGCCTCCATAATCATCAGCATCATTCATGCGTCTGCCTACCTTAATTGCCCTCAAACTTCACCTTACAAAGAGAGCGCCACAACTCTGCATTTATGCGATGAAAACGGCCGCAATCGAATTTTCGAAAACAATACTCCTACCATGGCATGGGAGGACTGAGATGAGTTCTCTCTTCCCAAATGTGACAAGATTACCATTCAACTTTCCGGTCCGAAATAACCGAGTACTTTGTTCTTTCTATAATATAAACAATTTTATGTTCTATAATATAAACAATTTTAGTTGGATAAGATAATTTTGATATGAGTATCCAACCAAAATCTCTTATATTTTAGAATGAAGGGATACAACGTTACTACAGTGCTACTAATCACTATTACTACTCCCTTTCTTTTGTAATAAGTTCATTTTTAACTCTTCTCATTTATTTCAAAATTTAAAAATAATCATTGCATCAAAGTTTGTGAAAGTAAATAATAATTGTATTGAAAGTAAGCAAACAATGAATAGTTGAATTGGAATTTGATAAAGTAGAATTTTTCAAGTTTTCTTTTTTATATTGGTATCTATGGGATGAATGAAAAACAAAATTATTTTGAAATGGAGGGAATATCATTGTAGCAATTTTTTCGGCAAACTAGACTACATCTAATTAATCGTTACCTTCATTACCAACACTCGAATTATTTCCCAAAGCAACATTAAATATAATTAATTAACAGTTGTGTATGGCTGATTAGCTGGATGAAGAGCATAGATGTAAGGTCGGCTTAAAAAATGTTTTGAGACGTGCATCATAAAATACTAGATGCATTGTGTCACCCTTTGCATGCAGAGGTGTAAGACACCCACCATGTGAGAATATGGGTGGGTATATCAAAGTAGACCATATATATTGTGAGGAGTCTTTATGATAGTGTTTAGCTATAGGCTGTCAGGCTGTCCATATAGTTATAGTCTGTCCTTAAAACATTAAAAAAATAGCTCCCCTCTCTCAAAGACCAAGAGAAAAGAAGAGTTGGAGGAAGAGAGAAAAAAAAAACGATGTTTCTTGTCTCATCTTAATACGATCATAGTATATATACATTGCTCATGTTTTGAATGAGCTAACCCACAAACTCTCAAAATAAACAGGTTAATGGCTTATATTGATTGAGTTAGTGGGTTAACCATTTACACCCTTATATATTTACATTTACATGTTGAGTCTTGAGTATATTGCTTACTCAAAGACAAAAAGCAAATTATTGATCATCCTAATAAATACAATGCATGTTTTTAATAGAATTAGATATTCTGAGAATGCAGAATTTTTTAAAAAATATATAAATTTAAAGGAAGGAAGGTGCAAGTTAATTGCAAAATCATGTATTTTGTGATGGAGGAGTATTTTCAAAGAAAAAATGAATGCGAAATTTGAAATGGATGGACCGTCAGATGAGCACTACATAGTACTTATACTACACCCTCCATTCAAAAAAGACAACTTCTAATGATGAATCCGGATTCATTTCGAAATCGTTTCTTTTTTTAGTACTCAGCAAGGGCATGCAATAAAATCAGTGATGGGTCGGGCTCTTGGAATTTGGGCCTTCTCTCCGTGTTGGGCCAATCGATCCAACACACATCCCTACCCATCATCATGGGCTGCTTCGCATGCGGCTTCGAATGAGAAGCCAGTCTTGCTGATGCGAGTGCGTTTGTCCCACACAGATGTATCGGCAGCGGGCGTGAATTAATTAAGTCAGAGTGACTTTAAATTATTGACATGTGAGTCTCACGTAAGATGAGCTTACATATCCATATCAGTGACCGTCAAACAATCTCTTCCGATCATCAGCATGCCAGCATGGGCTGCATGGCTCCCGCTTCCGGGGGACGACGCCTGCATGCAAGACGATGTAGTAGTACTTTCTGATGCTCTTGTCATGATCTTTTCCGTTCTTTTGATTTCCCGTGTCGTCTACAGCCGCTAGCTCCCAGATGTGTGCCATGTGTGATGCGTCCGCACGTCGCGGTGAGGGACCCGTACGTGCTCACGTGGGCGGTGGGCATACATCCTCCAAAAGACAAAAAGGTGGGTCGCTAGGCGAGGCGGCTAACACGGTGGACGGAACGTGGGCTAGCTCGCACGTGTTCCGGCATGCTAGTCTACATACAGTCGCGAACACGCCGCTAGCTGCTGCGCACACACACACTGCTGCATGTGTCGCGTTCCCTTCTCCCCCCTGCTCGTTCACGGTTCACGCTGTATATATCTCCGTGCTACGAAGGTTGGTATCGTCGTCAGGTTTGGAGCAGAGGAGTTCGGATCCTGTTTGGTTGGTTCAGATCCTATTCGATTAAATTTTAATCTTTATCACATCGAATGTTTAGATATTATTTTAAAGTATTAAATATAGGCTATTAAATGTAAGATAATTTTAGCTTATGTGGGTCACCGAAAGAACAGCAAGAAGTGAGGGGACTAATTCAAGGTACAAAGTTGACACTTGTTCATCTCATAGTGTTTCTGCATTCCTAGCGCAGTATGAAAGGATTGTACAGACGATTGATGAGTGCTTCAAAGAACAGGGAATCGCTGACTCGGGATACCATTCCAGATACTTGGTCAGAATACCAATATGAGAAGCAAGAACTGTATACTAGGGAGATATTTTGGACATTCCAATGTATATTACAGAGCTATACCAAGTATGATGTGACAATGAAAGAGCATGATTCTATTTTTGAGGTGTACAAATCAGAGATGCATGCAGTGCAAGATTTCAGGAAAAGGAAGTATATTGTAGTTGTTGATACTGCAGCAGAAGAATATGAATGTATCTGTGCAAGACTTAAGAAGGAAGGCATTTTGTGTGTTCATGTTCTCAAGGTACTCATTCACTTGGAAGATGGAGGATGAAGAACAGAAATCAACAACTGTCTATGCCAAACACAATGATGCCCGCTGCTCTGGTTGAAGACAACTCTGTACTCAGGTTCAACATCTTGTCGAGGAAAGTGATTAAGATGGCTTCAAATCAGGGGCGAAGGCGCCAGTGTGGCGAGGTGCCCAAGCCATACCTCAGCCTGGCCCAGGGACCCCCCAGCGCTCTAACCGGCCCAACAACGGAAAGAACAACAGCACTCCTCCTCCTCGCGCGTGAGCTAGGGTTTTCTGCGCATGGCACAGGAGCGAGTGGCTGGGCGAGCCGTGGCGGGCTGCGACACGGCGGTCAGTTGTGGCGACGCGGCGGCGGGCATCGGCGGCTGGGCGGCGGGAGCCGGCTTCGCTAGCCAGGGCGGCGGCCTTCCGCAGGGGCACGACCGGCTTCGTGAGGGGCACAGCCAGGGCGCCGCAGTGCCGCACGCAGGCTTAGGGCAGGGACGGCAGCAGACAGAGACAGGGGCGGCACCGGCTGAGTAGCAGACATAAGAGTAGTAAACTAGTAAGTTAACATTTGATTTGAGCAACTGAGTTTGACAATCAAATTGTGTGATGTCTATTGATTTTTTTACATATGAGGAAAATAAATAGTGATGGTAAATTAGATGCATAATTCACAGGGATTTAATTCAAACACAAATTGTTGAGCATGGATAGAAAAAGAAGGGAAAAGGGACGTGCATTGCAAAAAGGTAGCTACTACTAAAAGAACTAAGTATGGATGTTTAGGATTTATAAATGTTTAGGGATTTTTTGATAGCAAGTTTTTTTGTTGGGCAGATTTGAAGAGCTTTTGGGGCCAAGGATCTAGAGGCTCAAATCCTAGTACCCGTGAGAGTGGAGTATCTGTGGGTGCAGGAGAAGAGGTTGAAGAAGTGCTATTAGGACTGCAATTGGTGTCAGTGGAAAATTCCGAACCCGAACAAGTGAATGTCCAACAAGAACATGTTGAGGCAACAAGAGGAGGAGATGTTGAAGGAGATGCACAGGTTGAAGGTACAACTGAGTTCAACCCTGATCTCATTATCTCTGATCTGGGACTTCGTATTCATATTAATCGATTTGCCCCAAATATTAGAGATGAGGTTAGATGGGCTTTTGTAGTTAAAGGTCCAACTCAACCAACTGGACATAATTTTTCTCAAGCAAGGGATAAAAGGAGTTTTCAAATAAATAGTTTACCCAATATAATTGGTTGGCATATAGTATGGAGAAGGATAGAGCTTATTGCTTCTATTGTTATCTCTTTAAGAATGATAGGATGGGTGATCATTTTGGGTATGATGCTTTTACAAAAGTTGAATTCAACCAATGGAAGAATGCTTACTTAATATTTCGAAAACATGTTGGTGGTCCGGGCCGAGGCGAGCTATAGTGTCCGGAACGAGCTATAGTGTTCACGTGCCCGGGCCGACATGGGACGCCCTGACCCATCTGACCAGCTTTAGTGGCTTCCGAAAAGACACGCGGCACAGGTCTGGCTGGGTGGGCTGCGGGCTTTGAAGAAAAAAACAAATGGGCCAAGGAAACACAAAAACAATATCCAAAACGAACCTCCCACCGTGGCCCAATTGTGCACAGATCTTGATGTGTGATCAACGGCAGGGAGGATTAACAGATTGAACCATATTTTGCAGTCGCTTGTAAAATAGAAAGGCGTATATTTAACTGCCGCATAGTAAGCTTGAAGTAACGTGATGGAGAAATTTGTCCTCTGTTGGCTAAAACTAAAACCATCAATTCTACCAATGCGTCCAATATAATTACATCAGTCTTAAATATAGTTTTTTATAATTTACATAGATAAATTTTTTATATTATAGGATTAGAAGTTTATATCCATATTAAGTCTGGCTAATAATTAAGTCTTTCTACATCCCCAGCTGCACAGCGCACAGGCAGGGTTTTTGATTTCGCGAAAACCGGTGCAGCTTTCGCGGCTTTCGGCAGTGCCGCCAGGTAGCGAAATGAAAGCGTCGCGGTATGGTTTAAAAAATTTCGGGAGAATTCAAAAATTTTGGAGACTTTTATTAAAAAATACATCAAGTAGATCTCGATTTTACAAGAATTATGGTATTTTTACATGAAAATACATATTTCTTTGGCCCTTAAAAATCATTTTCTTTTTTGGAAAAAGAAAAGGAAAAATGGAACTGTTGGTGTTGGCGCTGTACTGTTCATGGAGGCCCAATGAAGCCCATAACCTTCCCCATCCAGATATATTCCTCTTCCCAAGGTTTCAAGCCGCAGCAGATAGTTTTTTCCCATTCCCTTGCGCATGTGAGCGGCGGCGGCGGCAGATCTGCACAGACCGCGGCCGACGACGGATTTTTCGTGCGGCAGCGGCGGCTTCGCGGCGGCACGAGACGAAGCCGCGGAAGATGGTACGAAGTTTCATTTCGTTTTTGGACCATGGCTTTCGTCGGCTTTTGTCAAAATTTGTCTGGATCTATCGCCGTTTCGCGCGGTGCTGGCGGCAAGAATTTCGCGCTCGGGGACGACTTCGCGAGGGAAGCGGCGAAAGCCGCGTTGTTGCGAGACATACCACACGAAAGTGACAGAAAAACCGCGGTGTATATGATGCGTTTATATGATGTTGTGTATTATACATGTGTGAATTTAAGCAACCCTACGAATTTTACAAACAACAATATGTTAGCTCATACATTATATTATATATGTTAGCTCTAATTTATAGCTAATATATTATACATGTTAGCTCTAATTTAAGTTTGGATAGCTGATTTTTATTAAATTAGTTGTGAACTTGTGATGATATGTTATGCTTAAATGTTATGCTTATATATGTTTGCTAGTAATTTGTTAAGATGTTTTACATGTTAAATATTTGTCAATTGTAGGTTCAAAATGACAGACCAAGACATTGTGTGGAAACATGGAGCAAGGCAAGGTGGTGGTTTTCATTGCAAATATTGTGGTGTTAAGAGGAATGGGGGTGGAGCCACAAGATTTAAGTTCCATTTGGCTTACCGTGGCGAAGGAGTGAAGTATTGTACCGCCGTTCCACCCGATGTTAGGGATTTCTTTAGGCGGCACCTGGATAGAAAGGTCCAGGCTTCTGATGAACAAAAACTTGAGAAAGCAAGAAAGGAGGATGCAGATGCAAGAAGATATACTCATTTAACTGCAGATGCTGACGAGGAAGAGCAGATGGAGGCGGCGTTGGCAGCATCGCGCCACGAGGCGGAATACAGAAGGGGTGTAGAAAAAAGAGGTGGTGTGTACGGACATGGAGGTGGAAGAGGAAGTGCAAGTGGGCGAGCCGCACCTTCCCGATCAAAAAGACAGTCATCTAGGGGTGGAAGTGACCCCATAACTGATTTTATGAGGCGATCAGCTTTGACTAGAGAAGTGCCTTCGTAGCGTGTGGGAGATTATAACATCGCTGCTGCGAGATCAATGGTGCAGCCTAGGATTGACACAAGTTGGTGGTCAAAGAAGGGAAAGTTAGCTAAGGACGCAATTGGAACGGCGTGGGCGAAGTTTTATTACACTGCCGACATTGCTCCATGGCAAGCGGATAATCCGTACTTTGTCAATGCCGTTAAGGAAACACAGAAGTGGGCTGAGTAAATGTTTCCTACGTGTCATTTTTACATACATTTACTTATTGTTCGTGTGATGAAGTATTAAATCATCTATTACATACATTTACTGGAGGACGTTCGCACTCATCCATACCAAGGTGCGTAATAGGCTAACTCACAAAAAGTTGAACAAGCTAGTGTACGTGAACTACAACCTCCGGCTGAGGATTAAGCAGGCTGGAGGCTACTTAAGACCTGACAACGACGACCCGCTTCAGAAACTTGTGGATCTTCCATTTTATGAGACCAACAACAACATCAAGGCATGGATGGACAGTGGCAGATCAAATGTTGACCCTGTGCTTGACGAGGACTCCGACAGAGGTGAGACCCCACTTCCATCTCAGCTTGTGGTGGACCAAATAGACAAGGATGATTTGAAGAAGGCCACAGGGGATTCTTCCATTCGCAAATGGGTGGATAGGAATGTGGGGGCCACACACCTTGGCAAAAGAAAGACAATGAAGGGTCCTTCAACGAGAAAAGGCAAAAAATCAAAAACAGTCCTCAGCGATGACTCAACAAAAAGCAGCCCTTCCTTAAAGGATGATTCGGACGATGATGAAGGAGACGATGGGGACGATGGAGGCAACGTTGGTGGGCAAGTTGACACTACCGCACCTAGGACAGAACAATCATCTTCACAGGGCGGTGAAACTCCTATGGCTCCGATCCACTTCATAGGTACTCCACAAAATTCGCAATTGTTAATAAATTTATAAGAACACATCATTTCTTTCTAATCATTCATGTGTACCACTCAACAGGTGAGACTGACTTCACCCACGCAACTCAGGACACTGATCATGGCCCTTATGAACCTCCGACAGCTCCACGTCACACTACAATGAGTCATGGGTGCAATATACGACATACGGTATATGGCCAGAGTATCCGTCGCAATCGAGCTACACAGACTACAGCTCATCTAGTGTCGACTGTGCTTATCCTACTTACAGCTACCCTAGACCGAGTGCGGCTGACAGTCCTCCTGTCACTTGGGTGTACGAGTGGCAAGAGCCGCAGTGGTATGCTCAACTCTACAGCCAGTGGAAAACCACCGCTGCTTGGACTAGACAGACTTGGAATGAGTACAAGGCGGAGTTGCTCCGAACTAATGGGCTAATGGTAATGTCCACCGAAGAATATTCGTCGGCGTGCAGACAATGGAATCAATAGAATGCACATCTACAGTCATTCAGGTATCATCTCCTTGGTTTCTAAATTATATGTTAATTGTATTGTGACTATGTGATATCTTCGTATCCTATGTTGGTGAATAATGAGGTTGTGACTTTATGAAATGTTGTCTGGGGAATGTATAATCATTGTACATATGTCCTATAGGCAAATATTAGCAAAGATCATGCAAAAATTTTCAAAAAATTTTATATTTAGCCAAATTTATTGAGTACTTCTAATTTGTGCCAAAAACTGTTATTGCTGCTGACATATCTCTATTTATGTGCCGGACTCGGGCGAAATGTGCGCGCGCTCAGCCGCTCACCTCTTTGGTCATGAAGATTGCAACATCTGATGGCGAAATATGTGGATGCTTATTATCATTTTTATTTCCAATAATGTTATGGGACCTATTTGCAACTTTGTAACATATGCTAAGACGAATATTTCGTTCTCGTTTCGTAATCTAATTATTTCGTGAAGTTGGCCAAACCAAGTTTATTATATCTCGTTGCACAAAAGGTTTTATCAGTCAAAATATATCATTATTTTTGATTTTTACTATATTTTAAACATCACATTAAGTATTCCCCGTAATTCATACAACCATACTTATATCAATATTATGATATATTGTACTTATTAGTATAAATTTTTTCACACAAATATATTAGTGCAAATATCACATTTATGTATTCAATAATTTTAGTATTTATTTCTAATTTTTTGATAATATTTACACATTTTTCGCGACGATTTCGTAATTTTCCGCACCATTCGTCCTGGTTTTCGCGCGGAATAAACGAAATCCGCGACACGAACGAAATTCTTCAAATTCAAATTTATTTACTGTTTATTATCGCTGGTTTTCGTGGCTTTCATGAATTTCGAACGAAATTCGTCGTGCCGCTAAGGCATAACCGGGCCGGCATAGCAAACCCTACGCACAGGTCAGCATCGCCGGTACTTGCGGCGTACCACCCGGGTGCGTGCATGTACGCAGTAGATCGATCAACTGATGCATCAGCATCAGCATCAGAGGCCATGTGCATATGCATGCTGCCATGCATCAGGTCGCCGCTACAGTCCAGGCCCCCCATCATTACGTACGTTGGCTAGCTAGCCCACACCGTGCGACGTGCTGTATAATTTAGCTCACTTTATACACATAAATCTAGACATATTTATCCATTGTGAGCATCAAAAACTACATATATCTGGTTCGCTAAAAAAAATAAATATATCTGGAATCATTCAAGATCCAAAATAATCCCAGACGACTGATCCGATCGAACCTGGACCATTGATCCACACAAACTGATCGATCAACCGATCGAACGAACGAATGGTCCAGCCAGAGCCTGCGTGTGTGCGTACGGTGGTCGATCGGGAGCCTACGTCGACGGGGCGGCTTAGCTGCAGCTACCAATCATTACATCCGGGCGGATTAGCTCGAACACTAGCGTATATCTTGGTAATTAATCATGGGCTTGTTCACGAGTGACGTCAGGTCTGACGTGTTACTGTAAGGGGAGGTAGTAAGCCCCGTAGGAGTATCTCGATGGATGGATACTGGACAGCGAAGTAGATATATATAGAGCAGTAGATATTCTGTGTCTTAAAATGAAATATAAAATATAGTAACCTAATAATTAATTAATTGGGTGGTATTTCATGTATGTGCGTGTGGCTCGCTCTATCATGGATGGGCACAAGTGACGAGTCTGAGTCTGAGTCCCCTGAAAACCTAAAAAGATCTCCGTCGGCTTGGTTCGGTTGGATCGATGTATATCCATGTGTGTATGCATGGAATTCTAATGTATATTATGTGGTCCAGTGAGTAAACGATCTCGATCATCTAGCTATAGCCGTGTGCCAGAGACAGCGAAGGCGACGTGATGGAATACGCTCGGAATATTAATTGTGAAAAGAGACGATCGAGAAAGTATGGTGACATTTTTGGGAGCTGATTGAACACATGCATATTCGACCGGACGAATTGAACGACTACTGATTATTCAAGATTTGAACTCACACGTTTTGGTATTCAAGAGCAAGGTTTACAAAACCATAAAACTATCATACGGTTATCATGACATACGATAAAATTTTTTAATTTTTAAAATCACGATAAACCTTACGATAATCGTATGATTTTCATGATAACCGTGCGGTTACATGAAAACCGTCTTACCATGGGATGACGATAACTCCATCCAAAACAGTGTAGTGAACCCTAATTAAGAGTCGAGAGATTGGTATGAACAAATTATAATTAGAAAATAATCGAGTTAAAACTATACATATACTAACTCTTACACATCAGCTTTCATAAGCTGAGGTGTCTCCAACCGTGTTGGGAGAATTCAAGCTTGAACACAAAATCACAAAGAGAGTGTTTTTGACACCCAACTCAGCGTCTAATGAGGAAATAAAAAGCAAAATGGGCAGGGTAAAAGAGATGATCAATCATGACTGGTTCACATGCCTTGCCGTAATCACACGGTTTTCATGATAATCACACAATTACCGTGATAACCGCTTTATCGTGGGATGATAATAACCCCATCCAAAACGGTTTAGTGATCAAGAGTCGAGAGGTTGGCGTGAGCAAATTAATATAACTATGAAATATAATAATAATTAGAAAATAATCGAGTTAAAACTATACTGACTCTTGCACATCAGCTTTCATAAGCTGAGGTGTCTCCAACCGTGTTGGGAGAATTCAAGCTTGAACACAAAATCACAAAGGGAGTGTTTTTGACACCCAACTCACGTCTAATGAGGAAATAAAAAGCATAAGGGGCAGGGTAAAGAGATGATCAATCATGATTGGTTCACACATGCCACCTAGCAGGTGTGAGGAAAAAAAGTTTACTATAAGAACAAAGAGATTTTCTACTGTGCTTGGAATGCACTGTGTCCGTTGATTGCTGGTTAATCCAACGATGTAAGAAACAACATACCTATAGAAAGGTACCGAACAAGGTGGGCCAGGTATCTAGTTAAAAATTAGATGATGGGTTAGATAAGTAATTATGCATTTGATATCAAATTAGACGGCACTGATTATTTCAAACAAGCTAGTGATACTACTGGACAGCCACACAATAGTCCTGGTTTGTAACCCTTTACCGAGATTAAGAAAACGAGACTAAAGATCCATATTTTTAGTTTCGGGTAAAATAACCGGGACTAAAAAAGATCTTTACTTTTGGTTGGTAAACAAACTGGAACTAGATATATAGGGGCCACGTGATCCTGACATCCTCAAATATTTTTTTTGTTTTTTATTGTTTTTCTACTGAAATTCACATCCCGGTCAAATTAACATCCTCAAATCGAATTCACATCACATATGCCAAATCACAAATCAAATTCACATCACAAACTAAATGAACATACATCACAAATTCACATATATCACATATATATCAAATTCGAGTAATGAACATCATAAAATTCAAAAAAAATCACAAATTTCGCCCGCGAGAGAGAGCTGAGAGAGAGGGATAGGGCTCGCATCCGGTCATCGCCGAGCCGCACCCGCCTGCGTCGGATCTGGCTGCCGCCGGCCGCCGAGCCGTGCCCGCCGCCGTCGGGCGCCGCCGAGCCGCGCCCGTTGCCGCCCGTCGTCGCGAGCACCGCCTCGCTCCGCCACCCGCCAACACCGCGCGCGCCGCCGCCGCCCGTACCACCAGCCTCGTCGTCGCCGGATCCGACCGTCACCCCGTCGTCCGCACGCATCTTCATTCATGGCTAGCTAAGAGAGGAGAGTGAGAGAGGGAAAGGGAGATAAGCTTGAGAGAGGGAGAGGGAGATAAGGTGGGAGAGGAGAGAGGAGATGGAGATAAGGCTGGGCTAAGAGAGAGCTCTGATCGAGGAGATAAAGGCCGAGGGAGGAGACGCGCGCCAGACAAAGAGATAAGATTTTTCAATGGTTCCGGTTGGTATAAAAAATAAGGACAAATATTGATTTTTAGTCCCGGTTGATAACACCAACCAAGACTAAAAATAACGGGGGTCTGACACAACGTCCAGAATTTTTTAAAACCAGGACTAAAAATAACATTTTGTCCCAGTTGGTAACACCAAACAGGATTAAAGACCCTTCACTTTTTAACCAGGACTAAAAATATTTTTAGTCTCGGTTCCTATTGGAACCAGACTATTGTGGATTTTGTCGGATAGATCAAAGATTATTTCTTTGATAACGTGAGATAAGCTCGGTAACTATGCATGAAAATAAGCAATTAGTCCAAACAGGTAATCGAGATTACTCGGTGAATATTATACTTAGTAATCTTACATGGGACTTCATAAAATAAACTAAAAATTTTATCCAAGTAATTATGTGCGAACCAAATAAAAATTAAATAATTATTATGCAACGCCTCATAGTTCGTATTGGTGAAATATTTTGTAAGGATATATGATCGAGTTCTACGTCTCCTTGTCTTCGTGGTTTACATGAAGATAATAAGAGTATGCTCTTATAAAAAATCTATCAATAAGACATTGCAATTAGTGTTAGGGAGGGAAGAAACGATATAGTTTTAGGAATTTTTACGTCGGAACATCTATCAATGAGACATAGCGATTATAACCGATCGCCATTAGATAATGAAACGGGTGAGCAATAAATAATGTTAACGAGAGAAGTCAAGATTATTGGCTAAAAATTACTAAATTGCACATGTTTTTTGGTTTTTCCCCGTTTAATTCATCAAGAGTAAAGTTGCGTCACTACTGAAGAAACCATATTTGGTTAAAGCGGCAAAAATCACAATAGTCCCGGTTAAAGTTATACCCGAAACTAAAAATTTTTTTAGTCCTGGTTTAAAAAGGCAATGACTCTTTAGGAACTTTAGTCTGGTTCATGTCAAGAACCGGGACTAAAGATGATCTTTAGTCCCGGTTCAAATCCGTCGGGACCCGTCGGGCGCCTCGGGGCGCCTCGGGTCTTGGTCCCGGTTGGTAACACCAACCGAGACTAAAAATGCTATTTTTTGTCTCGGTTGGTGCTATCAACCGGGACTAAAGATTATTTTGATATTTAGTGTTGGCAGGTAATATAAACCGAGACTAAAGATAGAGTTGTTTTTTTACTCCTTTTTCCTCCTTCAGCTCGAGTCAGCTTCACTTATCTTCAAACTTTTGCTCTAGCTAGAGGGGAGGTGCTGCCAAAATTTTTTATGATTTTGTTTTGGTGATAATACACAATTCTTTCCTATCAACAAGGTTAACAACATCTTTCTCTTATGATCTATGCTTAGCCCTTCGCTTTTTACTGTTGTTTTCTATACATTTTCATTTCTAGATTTTTATGTAAACATGAAGAGAGAGAAAATTTGTTTGAGACTAATTATTTTACTAAGCACATTATATTCTCTTGAGAAAAATGTTTGGGAAAACAAAGAGGAAGAAAAGTACGCTTAGCACGTTACATTTGTAGGAATTTATTACGTATAATTTCATCTTAAAAAATATTTATGAAAAATGATAAAAAATAAACTTTTGGTCAAAAAGTTATAAAATAGATGACAAAGGAAAAATATAGAAAATTTGATAGTAGATTAGAAAAGTAAGGTAATTTTAAGATCGTTAAAATAGTTAGAAATATGTACAATGCGTACATTAAAAAGAACATATAAAATAATTAATTAATTTTATATTTACCACACCTTTTAAAAAGAATTCTAATTTTTTAGAGCAACACATTAATGTATATTGGATTAGTATATAATTATTATCTGATTATATATATATAATTATTGTAATAATATTTAAATGGTTTGAATTTCGTGGATTTTTCTTATGATTTTTGTGCATTCCATGTAGATGGATCGGCAATGGATGTACAACACGGATCGACGGTCGATAGAGTTTATTCAAGGCGTGCATTATTTTTTGAGTGTGGCCAATGCCAACAAGCAGAAGAGTTTCATACATTGTCCATGTAAAAAGTGCAAAAACGAGAAGGAGTATTCTACATCCAAAATTATTCATACCCACTTGTTTTAGTCAGGATTCATGCTTCACTACAATTGCTGGACATCACACGGAGAGGTAGGGGTTGCAATGGAAAAAGATAAAGAAGACGACGACAACATTCCGGACTGTGGTCAATACGGTGGGTTTGAAGAGAATACAGCAGGCGAGGCGGACGGGGATGCTGAAGAAAACGACGGTTTCGATGACCTTGGTCAGATGTTGCACGACGTACACGGGGACTGCGAAGGTGAAAAGGAGGTGCAGAAATTGGAGCATATGTTGGCGGACCACAAAACGTCATTGTACCCAGGCTGTGAACAGGGGCACAAAAAGTTGGGTACCACGCTGGAATTCTTGCAATTGAAGGCCAAAAGTGGTGTCAGTGACAAGGCATTTGACGAGTTACGAAAACTCGTGAAGAACATTCTTCCAGAGGGAAACAAATTGCCGAAATCAACGTACGAGGCTAAGAAGTTAGTCTACCCTCTAGGACTGGAGGTACAGAAGATACACGCATGTCCTAACGATTGTATCCTCTACCGCGGTGAGGAGTACGAGAACCTAGAAGCACGTCCGGTTTGTAAAGCTCTTCGATACAAGATCAGACGAGATGATCCAGACGAAGTTGATGGATGACCTTCAAAGAAAAGGGTTCTTGCTAAGATGATGTGGTATTTTCCTATAATACCACGACTGAAGTGTCTGTTCAGTAACAAGGAGCATGCAAGGATGATGCACTAGCACACGGAAGAACGCCTACAAGACGACATGCTGAGACATCCCGTCGATGGGTCATAGTGGCAAAACTTCGACAGAATATTTAAAAACTTTGGCGAGGATGCAAGAAACCTAAGGTTCGGTTTATGTACGGACGGCATGAATCCTTTTTGGAGAGATGAGCAGCGGGCATAGCACTTGGTCTGTAACGATGTGTATCTACAACCTCCCGCCTTAGCTATGCATGAAGCGAAAGTACATTCAGATGCCGGTTATTATTCAAGGCCCGAAGCAACCTGGTAACGACATCGATGTATACCTAAGACCGCTGATCGAAGATCTAAAATTGCTGTGGAAGAAAGAAGGTGTCCCCGTGTGAGATGAGGATAAACAGGAGCAGTTTAACTTACGAGGGTTGCTGTTTGTTACCATCAACGATTGGCCTGCACTTGACAACCTATCCGGGCAGTCAAACAAGGGGTACAACACTTGCACCCATTGTTTGGATGAGACCGAATGTATGTACCTGAAACACTATAAGAAGGTAGTGTACATGGGCCATCGTCGCTTTCTTGTTGCAAGCCACCCTATCCGGAGAAGAGGCAAACATTTTAATCAAAAGGCACACCATTGTACTAAGCCAAAGCATCGCAACGGAAAGGTCATGTTTGTCATGGTGAAAGACCTCAAAGTAGTATTTGGAAAGGGACCCGGTAACCAACCTATAGCAAGTGAAGGTGGTCACGCGACGATGTGGAAGAAGTCAATTTTTTGGGAGTTGCCCTATTGGGAAGTCTTTGGACGTCCGCTATGCAATCGACGTGATGCATCTCACTAAGAACCTTTGCGTAAACCTGTTGGGTTTCCTAGGTGTATACGAAAAATCAAAAGATACACTTAAGGCACGTAACGATCTGAAACATATGGCACAACACGACGGCCTTCACCCACAACCAAAGGAGAAAGGAGCCCAATACCTAAGTCCAACCAGCTACACTCTAAGCAAGGCAGAGAAGGAAATAATGTTTGAATGCCTGGAGAGCATCAAGGTACCGTCTGGATACTCCTCAAATATAAATGAAATAATAAGCACGAAGGATAAGAAGTTCACAAATCTAAAGTTCCATGACTGCCACGTGTTGATGACACAGCTGCTTCCCATTATAATTCGGGATATCCTTTTCGATAATGTCCGGGCAACAATAACATAGCTATGTACTTTCCTGAATGCAATTTAACAGAAGATCATCAATCCTGACAGACTAAAAGACTATCAAAATGATATTGTCCAATATATTGTCGGCTTTGAGATGATCTTTGAGTGGACCAAGAAGCAAGAGGCCTAAACTTGACCCGCTCCCGCCACCCGCAAAGAAGTTGGTATACGACAAGACTCAAGAGGAGTTGGACGAGATAGTCCGAGCCGAGGTCGAGGCACACTTCAAGAAGAAGTCTCCTGAGAAGCCTCCTGAAATCCCCCAGGAGACCAAAGACTTTTTTAAGAAGACGTACCTAACTCCACAGCCTAAACCGCAACCTTAATCGCAGTTCGACTATGACAGGACTATCCGAAAGGCTGCTGGCAAGGCGCAAAGAAAGGGCAGAGATGTACCGCAGCTCGGCATGCAGCCTCAAAAACCCCTGGAGTTCAGCACGGTTTCAAATGTTCGAACGGAGTTAAGAGAATTTATGGAATCTGCTGGAATAACAATGGATAAATTATCCAGGTGTGCTCCCCTCGTGAAGGCTTTGCTGAAGTACAAGTTCAAACTTGGAAAGCCTCTTATAAAGCCGGACCAAGTTAAACAACTACCTACATAGATGTATCGCTTTCATAAGTGGTACATGTAAGAATCCAGTAGAGGTACAGAGATGGTCACGGGCAAATACTCAGTCGACTATTTCTTCGATGGAGGTGACCAATTCTTTATCTGATTCGAAGACATATTTCACCTGTACCAGCTTGATGCCCTCGACGTCTCTCTTCTAGCCACGCGGATTTTGTAAGTATCGTTCAGTTATATTTATTTCATTCCTTAGCTCCTTGTATTTAGCTAACTTAAATTTTTTTAACCGTTGCAGAATGACGATCCAATATTGCAACAAGCAAGAATCTCTCAAACATGGATTCATGGACCCACGAAAAATCAACACCATGATGGTTGATCAATATCCGAAGCAAACAGAGGATAACATATACAATGTGCTGGTGCAGCACCACTACAAGACGTTTATCCTTCTGCCCTACAACACAGCGTAAGTTTTTTCTATCTTCAGTACCAATTTCAATCCCGTGCATACATAAAGTTTCATTGTGTCATCTCAACCAATTTGCGGATTACACTGGGCTTTGTTCGTAATTGACATGGATCACTCGCGGATCCATGTCTTTGACTCAATGGATAAACCAGAGTCCACGTACGCAAAGATATTTGAACTGTTAAATAGGTAATGTCATCTTACTTGCTATTGCACATATGTGGTTTTCGGATAATTACTAGCTATCTTTTAACTGCACGTAGGGCATGAGCACGGCTCCGGGTGAATGTTCGCAGGAATTGGAAAGATAAGCTCTCTGTGAGGATGAACTTTTCAGTGAGTAACATGCTCCAAAGTTATATCGAATCATTTATTTGTTATAAAATATGAAATATATATTCAATCTATCGTCGTTTCTTCTTTAGTGTGCAAAACAGACGCAGGGGACCAACTTATGCGGCTACTACGTCTGCGAATACATTCACCACTTTGTTACCGAAGTGACAAGTCTCGATGATACAGATATACGTATAACAGCCATTCATGCATTACGTGTCGATTTCTTATTCATTTCATATATTTATTTTTCGTTTATTCAAATTAATGACAGCTTATACAAGCAAGAGACAACCTCCCCCACACGACTTTCATACAAGCTGCTCAAGAAGAATTGATGGGATTTATAAACGAGCGGATCATTGATCTGCGGGAGAGTTCTACTTTAGTTTAAGTAACTTCACCACTGGATCCATAAAATAGATAATTTTTTGTAACATACAGAATATATGTGGATATTGTATGTGTGTACATATTTGATAATATATGTATATATTTTCTTTATTAAGTTCATTTATATGTGTGTAAAATATATATTTATACATATATATACATGTTGCATATAAATATAAATATATATTTGTATAAAAGATGTATACATAATATATAATTAACAAGCTAGCAGCTAGTAAGAAAAATTTAAAAAAATAAAAAACATCTTTAGTCTCGGTTGGTAAAAATGACGGAGCCAACCATATAGCGCCGTCATCTTTAGTCTCGGTTGATGTTACCAACCGGAACTAAAGATACATCTTTAGTCTCGGTTATTTAACCCGAGACTATAGATGTCGATCTTTAATCCCATTTTCGTTGTTCCGGTTCGAGAACCGAGACTAAAGGGGTTAAGAATCAAGACAATAATGGATTTCTCCAGCAGTGCGTCCAGTGCTTTTCAAGCACCGTTAAACCCTCAAGAAACAAATTCTATAAGAATTATCGTAGCACAAGGATTAGCAAGCTAGGAGTAGCTAGGTAACGTGATCCACGTGGAGAAAATCCCAAAGCCAAATCAGCAGGACTACTACTTGGCACTGGGATGTATCATACTACTTGAGTATATATACATACAATGAAGGGAAGTAAATCAGTTATATTTCTGGCACGGCCGGCCAGGGTCCGGACTCCGGAGAGACAAAATAAAGGGCGACCGGCTGTCGTTGGTTGGTGGTAGTACAAGTACTATACCCTGTATGGACAACGACACGTACGTTACTATATGTTGGTAGAGTGGATCGATACACCCCACTCCTAACAGTCCCATGCAACTTGGATGTACGGTCACGTACGTGTATATATATATACACACACAGACACATACATACATATTAGTAAATATACATGTGCGTTGCAACGGACGTCATTTTATTTTATCATAATTATTTCAAAGTTAAAGTCATATGTAATTCCAATTTATATTTTTTCTTTATATCTTCACTTGAGGCCTATTTCAGCATTGGACTGCGGGTTAATTTTATAAATAATCAAGGAGTTTTCTGCAAAATAGACAGACGAAGTGCTGGTTAATTTTATAAACACTCAAGGGGTTTTCTACGAAATAGCCAGGCGGACTGCGGGTTAATTTTATAAACACTCAACAGGTTTTCTCCAAAATAATCAGGCGGACTGCGGGTTAATTTTATAAACACTTAAAGGGTTTTCTGCAAAATAGTCAGGCGGACTGTGGGTTAATTTTATAAAAACTCAAGGGGTTTTCTCCAAAATAGCCAGGCAGAATTTTGGTAGAAACACTACTTGCTTTATAGATACTAGCAAAATACCCGTGCGTTGCAACGGACGACGATGCGGGAGTGATGCGGACGGAGGGCGAAGGTACGGCGGCGCGGGAGCTCCGGCGGCGACGGGAGGAGGCGTGGGGCGCGGCGCGGATGGGGACGGAAGAGAAGGACGCATGAAGTCTTTCCTTTTCATCCAAGCTTTCCCTTTCTTTTAAGCATTGGGACTACATGTTAATTTTATAAACACTCAAGGGGTTTTCTGCAAAATAACCTCGTTTTCTTTTTTAACTGGGTTTTTTAAATAGCCAAATGGACTGCGGGTTAATTTCAAAAAAAACTAAGGGATTTTCTGCAAAATAGTTAGACAAAACAAAATTTGGGTAGAAACACTACTTGCTTTATATGTAGTTATAGATTATAGATATAGAGTTATAGATATATATTATAGATTATAGAGTTATAGATTATATATATATCTATAACTATCTATAAAGCAAGTAGTGTTTCTACCCATATTTTTAAATTAACCCGTAGTCCGTCTTGCTATTTAAATAAGCCCAGTTAAAGAAGAAAAATAGGTTATTTTGCGAGAAAAACCCTCGAATGTTTATAAAATTAACTCGCGGTCCTAATCTTTGAAAAGAAAGGGATGATTTGGATGAAAAATCTCCTATGTCCCTTTCTTCCGTCCCCATCCGCGCCGCGTCCCGCGCCACGCCTGTGCCTCTCCCTCCCATCGCCGCTCAGAGCTCCCGCACCGCCGCCTGGACCTTCACCCTCCGCCTGCTTCCCTCCCTGCGTCGTCATCCCGTTGAAACACACGGACATTTTTTTCTCCCTGTGTCGTCGTCCCGTTGCAACGCACAGACATTTTGCTTATATATATATATATATATATATATATAATCATGCATGTAACTAGCTAGATCGGTACACGTACGTTGTTCGTTAATATACGTGGTCCATACGTACGGGCCCCAACCTGACACTTTGCAAAACGCAATCACTCGATCTCACAAACGTCAGGACGTAAATGGTGAGGATACGCGTCAAACTTAACTCATTTTTAATGAATTTGTTGATTTATGATTTAATAGGATAAATCCATTACAAGTCTATTATATAGGAATAGGCAATTGGTTTAAACCGATGGTTTGGTTCACGTTTTTCCTCTGTAAAGTTCAGTTTGACGTGGGTGAACAACCGGTCGGTTTTCATAAATATGAAAACTGTATAGTTTGGTTTTGGTTTTTCGGTTTGGTTTTTGGTTTTTATCGAAAAACCGAAGAACGCGCGACAGGAAGGAGGAAGCTGCGCGCGTCGCAGAGGGGGCTGGAGCGGCGTGGCCGACGGTGGGCCGTCGGTGGCGCAGAGGGGGCTGGAGCCTGGAGCGACGTGGCGCGTCCGCGGAGGGCCGGCAACGAGAGGCTGAGGCGGGTCCGTGCGGCGTGGCGTCGGCGCGGAGGGCGATCGGTGGCACGCGCGGTCGAGGAGGAGGCGGCGGTGGGCGGCGGCGCGCGAAGAGGAGAGGCCGACGGCGGAGGGTGTTGTAGCGGAGGGCCTCGACAAGGAGCGCCGCGGAGGAGGATCCGACGACGATGGCGCGAGGCGGCGCGGCGGAGGAAGGGGAGGAGGGGACGTGCACGGGTCGCGGGAACCAAAGTGCGCCGCGGTCGCGAAGGACGTTGTCCGGGCCGAGCGGCGAGCGAGGCGAGAGCGAGAGGGATGAAGCGCCGCGTGGGAGGCGTGGTGGCGGGAAGGCGTGGCGCGGGAGAGCCAGAGGAATTGGATACATGAATGAATATATTTATCTCTATTTATATCTCTTATAATACATCTTAGCAATGGTTTAGATTTAAATTTTTTTCTCACTTACTCATAATCCAACCGATGAAAATTAGAGTCAACTTCTTTGTGAGCTCGCCACCGAAGTTGAGGGTGAGAGAGAGATTGTTGCTGAGGCTGAGAGCATTTCCTGTGCAGAACAGAGGAGAGGAGGAAGTCTTCGGTTTATTTTGGCTCGGTTCGGCTCACGAAGAGAAGAGGAGAGGAGCGGTTCGGTTTTTTTGGTTATTCGGTTCTCTAACGATAGAAACCGAAGCCAAACCGAACTATGCGGTTTATGAACCACTATGAACCGAACCCGAAACCGAAAACCAAAAAACCGCCAAAATCGGTTTGATTCGGCTTTCGTTTTTTTCGTTTTCGATTTGAATCTGCCCAGCCCTACCATTATATATAGGTTATCCATGGATAGCTAAATGAATCAGCTACATTACTATTAGACAAACAAACTTCTATTACATATGCATAAAACTCGGACTCAAAAGTTTTAAACTCGCGTTCACATTATAAAAACTTATCGATTTAGTTAAATTTTATAGAAATGATTTATTGTACATAGAAACAACTTTGTACAAATTTTGAGCCATTTATACATGTGAAGCCCACGATGTATTAATAAGACCAAAAAAATTCTAGTTAAATGCGTGTAAAACTTGGATCCAAATTTTTAAATTCGCCTTCATACTATGAAAACTTATTAAATTCAGATAGTTTTTATAGGAATAATTTATTATATAGAGAAGCAACTTTGTATAAATTTTGAAAATATTTATATATGTGAAGTCATTTTTGGTTGAACCTTTAAACTTAGGTTCTAATGGTTTTGATCTGTTTGATTTATTTATATTTTTAAAACGATCCTAAAAATTTATGGAAGCAAACTTATGGATAAGTTGAATGGATAAAGTACCATCCCTATGCAAAGTGCATCGCCCCCGGATCGTGACGTACGTGCACATGCACGTGTTGCTGCCACGTGACAACAATGCCCGTCCGTGCGCGCACCGTAATATCCCCACACACATCACGCCCCTCTCTCGCGCGCGCTCGTGATCGACCGATCGAGAGAGAGAAGAAGAGAGAGATGTCGGTCTCGATCGACAGCGGCGCGCGCGTGTGCCGACCGAGGCATGTGCCGTCCGTCCACGTTGACGATGCGCGATGAGGACCAGTGGCGGACCTAGAATTTTATGGGAGCCTCGTCGAACCCAAATTGTAAATATAACAATTAACAGTAAAAAAATCACGTTGATCGCTAAAACAAATAAAGTTATTGATATTTGATATTAATATTATTGTTTAATAGACATATCTTATGGAAGATTATGAGGACGAGATAATTGCATCTTTCGAGTCTTAATATTTTAAAACCGTTGAAGGATAGTAACTTCATCAAGTAATTTAAATAATTTCCACAATATAACAAATCATCAAATGATTGAACCAATCATATAATCTTATTACGCAATTTAATTTTGATAATTTTCATCGTTTGAGAAGAATCTCTCAACTGCTACGGAGAGGCCCGCCCCAGCGTCGCATCTTGCCTGACATGCCGGTGGCGATGGCTGTATTTTTTTTTGATGAGCCTCGATAGGCTGCAGTCCGGGAAGCTCGGGCAGCGATCCAAAATCGCCGGGCCTTGTTCGACAGCGATGAGGACGACGCACATGGCGGCGGCATCACTGCGGGGTCGCCGGCCGGACGCGGCATCGGCTAATTGCTCGGCCTCCTGGTGCCGGTAAGCCACCATGCGCAGATTTTAATCCTATTGCCGTGCATGTTGCTAATTATTCGGAGGAGGGAGGGCCCTGCTGCCGTGCTAGTTGCCTTAATCACGTACGTCCTGTGGCCCCGGCCCTGTAAGACTTATGCAACTGTACGTACAGCTGGACGGGACTAACTAAATAACCCACATGCATGCAGATTAGTCGGGATATTTGAGGGCGACATGATTAAGCCATTCCTTGACTCTTAAGCACTACTAATTCTTCATCTCTTTTCCATCTATCAGCCAACAGAAACACTGATCACGCATGAAAAACGTAACCATCGTTTTTAGTATGTTAGTATTATTTTAACTGAAAAACGCATGCTCGACGGATCCACTTGACAGTTGGACACCACACGATTGGCCAAGCTCGGTCGCTGGAGCCCTGCAGGCTGGAGGAGCTGAGCGGAGCTACCCCGGCCTCCAATCAAACCAACAAACGCGATGGACTCATTCTCATTATTCTTTCCGTCTTCCGTCACGCAAAATTCGTCGGCGAAAGTTAATCTTGGGGGTGGGGGGGGGCACGACATCTGCGGTGCGTCCCCGTCACGCGCGATGGCGAGATCTCGCCGGAGGCAGCCTGCGATGTGACGCGCGCCTGGCCGGCCATCCGCTCCGGCGAGGGGACGTGGACAGCGAAACGGCGCCACGCCACATGGATCACTGATCGCTTTGGCTACCAAGCAACCCAGAAAGCCAAGCCAAGCCACACCAGCCAGCTTACCAGGAGATGTCAAGTCGAATATCATCTGTCTGTAATATATCCCTCCATCGATCGATCTCCATGCAAATTAATATCAAATAGTACTAACTACTACTAATCCGTGACAATCCTATTGACAATCTGAATGCGACGTCCTATTGACAATCTGCACCTCCACATAATCCTTTGCAATTTACAACGACCCAAAGCTTCCCTCTTTTTTACACTCAATTATCACTGACATCATCATCCCGAATCTCGATCACCTTGTGGTTCACGAAACTAGCTAGAGCTTGCGTCGTCAACCGTGCTAACAAGCCAATATATATGTGCGTTGATACGGGGGCTTCTTGGCCTATAAACGGCTGGATAATGTTTGCTGGGTGAATTGATAATGATCTGCACTGCTTGACCATGTTAGCAGCGAATAAGTAGCTATAAAATGATATAAATACATTGAAGTACTACTAGCTAACTAGTTATAGCCAATTAGGGCTCTCCCAATAAAAAATTAATTATAATTTTTGTCGAAACTTGGTTTCGGCAATAGAAATTTAGGGGTGCAGTCAAGATCGTCAAGCTCGATAGGTTAGATGGAAAATAAGGTTTAGACAGGTTTAGGCCCTCTCGTGAGGTAAAACCCTACTCCTGTTTCGGGGATTCGATCCGTCAAGTGTTTATTGATCTCAAGATCTATTGCTCTTGTGTCTCCTGAATCTAAAGCTGATAGCTCATATCCCTCAAAGGACGCCCCTTGCCCTCTTATATAGTCTTGGAGGGCGGGCTTACAAGTCAGAAACCCTATCATATTCTAAGTTGATTTTCTCAATCTTACCAAGTTATGACTATGAGCCGTTGTCTTATCTAATCGGTAACGTAACACCCAAGTTATAGCCGGTTTATATAATTAGCAGGCGTAACTTATCCCTATTACCAGTCGGATAAGCTTGCCATGTAGGTATCCGATTGCCATAATCTCCACAGTAGCCCCCGAGTCCTTCGCAGTCGACGAGACAACTTTGCCTTGAACCAAGACAACACACAGCCAAACAACTCTCTGGCCGAGTGCTTCGGGCACCGAGTGGTTGCATCATCTCTGCCTGAATCTCCCGAGTGGCTCCAAAGACTGTGAAGGGCTGGAAAACATCCAAAAAATTCTCAAAAAATAAATATCTAGGTGCATCTCCTGATGCACCTAATTAGGTGTAGCCTCCGACTATGTGGTTAGTCAAAAACAGACTAAGCAAGAACTATAAAAAATCATTCTCATATAAATGCTTAGCTTAAGCTAAAGCAAATACAAAAAATCTCATCACTCGGCAAGCTCATGTTTATCCGAGTGAATTTGCCCGAGTCATCTCAGAACAAATAGTTCAATCAACCCTCACACGTGAAAAGCACTCGGTAAGCTCATGTTTATCCGAGTTAACCTGCCCGAGTCATCTCGGAACAAATAATTCAATCGACCCTCATGGGTAAACAAATTTTTCAGTCATCTGAAAAATATGACCAAAATATTAAATAGCCCCTGCCATAATATTGGTCTTAATCTAAAAAGATCTTCACCAAGGTAAAAAAATAGCATTGATATAATTATTTAATCAAATGATTAAAAACCAAAACAGCCTCTGTCATCAGGACAGCCATGAAAAACTTAACTGTTTGTCACCTTTCAAATTGCATTGTGCCAACCTCTCATGAAGTTGCGCAAACCGCGGTATGAAAGGATTTTAAAGGTATTGGGCTATTAGACACGTGCATATTGCCAAGGCAAATATGCTTAACTCCATCTACTTAAGTCCCTAAGGACACGTTTCAGGCCACACCTTAGCTGGGCTGTAAGTCTCTCATGGGCTCGGTCCAATCGCGAGATGACTTATCAAAACCCTCAAATCTTTATACGAAGCCTCGAGGTCATCCCCGCCACTTCGTCTTCCCAAAAATTTTCCCCTTTCGTGGTACTGTTCACCAGCTCCCTGCAGAAAACCCTAGGCTCGCGCGCGCACCCAAATCCAGCGATCCAGGAGCTCGCGCTTCTCTTCAAGCTAGCCTCCGCATCCAGCTCCGAAGATCCCCTTCTCAAATCCCCATTTCCCAAGCTAGATCTGCTTCCCCCCAAACCGTATCCATGGCGGGAGAAAAGGAAATCCCTTTCGAGCAATGGGTGACTTCAGATGTGAAGGAGTCAACTCTTCGGGAGATGGTGAAGAATGGAGTTCTTCCGCCTAAAGAAATCGTCAGCTGGCGTCCGACGGCCGGTGAGGAGTTCCCCACCCCAAACACCGATGAGATCGTGGTTTTTACTTCCTTTTTCTACTGTGGCTTCGGCCTTCCTTCTTCTGAGTTCTTCCGGGGTCTTCTTGATTACTACAGTCTTTAGCTATATCATCTGAACCCCAACTCTATGCTTCACATTGCTCTCTTCATCCATGTTTGTGAAGCTTTTCTCGGCATCCTTCCCCACTTCCAGCTCTTTCGCCGCATGTTCTATCTCAAGCCGCATCCGAACAAGGATGAGCCACACGATGCGTGGGGCCGGCTTTCGGCGGATCTCTCCGAGACTATTTTTCTCTTCCTTTGAAATCCTCTAACAAGGGTTGGCATGCAAGCGGTTCTATATCGCAAATCTTGAACCCGAGCCGCCCAACTCGTCGGCCTTCCTCCGGTCCCAAGGCCTAATTGGAGCACCGTGCCAGTAGCCCAAGATTGGGATGAGGCTAACAAGCTCCTGGCCAGCATCCTGGAGATGAAGAAAAAGGGCCTTCGGGGTGATCAGATCACTCGGCACTTCATCAAGAACTGATTGGCGTCTATCAAGGAAAGATCCAAGCCCGCATTCGAGTACGAGGGCGAAAGGGATCCCAATCGGGAGGACCGTGACTCTCTGAGCTACGAAACTCTGAAGACTCGCATATACAAGATCTTCTCTTGGGATTGCGGTCGAGCGCGGCCTCATCTTTGTCGGTTCTCCGTACGGCTTATATCGTCTCCTCCTCTGCAGTAGGCGGCTCGGCTTCTTTCTTGTCTTTCAATCTTAATGTCACACTTCTCAGTGTACACAAAATCTCTCTTGCAGGGGAATGTCTTCATTATCTCGAAGCCGTAGAAAGTGCATCATGACGATGCGCCAGCTCGGCCTGCCAAGAAACCAGCCGGCGACATGAAGATCCAGAGTGATCCGATCGGCAAAAGGGCCGCTGTCGGCGAAGATATTAGCAAGCGGCCGAGCAAGAGGAGGCTGGTGATTGACGACTCGGATGACGATATCCCAGCTCCTCATGCTGAAGTGACCCCTCCGAGTCCATCCCCCAAATCTGTACCCAAGATTCGCCGATCAACCAGGTATGTCTCATAACTGAAATCATGCCTTCGTTGAAAACCTTTCTGCCTTGATCCCGATTACTCCCGTCTTTCTCTTTGCAGGAGGCCTCAAAACATAGACCCCACTGGGCAGAGTGAGGGCCCAAAGACATCTGCAGCAGCCGAGGTGACAAGGCCTACAGAACAAGAATCCCGGAGTCCTCTCCCGAGTGAGAGCGCTCTGAGTGAGAAGCCCTCACCTCCTAGTGAGGATGTCGAAGGAGCCCCCGCGCCACGAGAAAGCCTCGGCGGAAACCGGTCGGTGAAGAGATCCCTGCTTGCCACTCAAGGAACCCCAGGCGAGAACCGAGTCGGGTAAAGCGAAGAAAAACCGGCGGGAAGTACCAGTCAAGGACTCGGCCACCGAAGCTAGTAAGCCCTGAAGCAATCTTCCAACTTTAATCTTCAATCTGTTTTTCTTTGTCTTCATTCACCCTCCCTGAAGAGATCCCCAGGCTGCAGTCCTCTGAGACCTGGGTCCCTCCAATCAAAATTGAGTGGCGCGACTCCGAGGGCTTGAAGCAGGGCATCATCCTGAACAAGCAGAAGGAAAATGAAGAAAGGGACATGCTCGTCGACAGCCTAAACGAAGCTACCCGGCTGCTAAATGTAAGCATCACTTCTTCTCTGTCTTAGCCTTATGGTTTCTCTTAATTGACCAACTTTGAACTCGCGTGCAGAGGGTATACTGCCGATCAATGGCCAAGTCCAATGCACTCGAGAAGCTGATCCCACACTTGAACTCCCTAGAGAACATCCAGCAGGAGCTGAAAACCACTTGAGAAGAAATTGCATCGAGAGAAGCTGCTTTGAGGAGAGAGATAGCCGCGCTCTAGGAGGAGAACCTTGACCTCCGGGGTTCAGTCGGGAGTAAGCTTAATCCTCTCGGTCTCTTTGTTCCTTTATTCATAGTCTGTTTCGATCTTGGCATCAGCAACTTTTCTTGTTGCAGAGAACTCATCGAAAGTCCACACGCTCTAGACCCAGCTGGAAGAAGCTAATGCCAGCAAAGCCGAGCTGGAGTCTGAGTTCGAAGGTAAACTCTTTCAAGATAGCATTCTTCATTTTGCTCCATCTTCGAGTGTTTGTGTTATCATATGTCTTTGACAACTTATAAAGTCAAAACCCGAGCCCAGTATGATGTCTTTATTGAAGGGGTCCGAAGGGCCGAAAGCATAAGGGACGATGTTGCTAACGCAGCGACACCAATTCTCTTGTCGCTGTTCCATCATGGGCTCGGGACCAGTTCATTGGACGCCATCGAGGTCTTCGACAAGCTTAGGAGGGCCCCAGGTCAATACCTGGCCAACATCTCAGAAGCAGTCACCATGGGAGCAGGCTTTGCCCTGGCGCATGCCAAGTCACTCTATCCTCGGATAGATGTTGACTCAGTCGGGGAGGGCTTTGCTGACGGCACTTCGGATGAGCAGGCCTTGGAGTTGATCAGTGAAGCACAGGAGCCAGCTAAAAAGGTAGTTGCTGATGTAGTTAACAATTTCCGATCTTGATGGCTTTGTAAATGTTATTTGTAAACTGTGATGTGGACTTGTAGATATCTGGCCTATTTATGTTAACATTTTGAACCGAGTCTTCCTAGAAAATTTCTTAAGTAATTTTCGTCCGACTGTCACCAAGCCTAAGCTTGATTAGGTCATCAAAAAATTCTCAGTCCTTATCTATTGAACTCGAATCAAAATATTAAACAATGATAAACCAAATGTGAATAAGTTGCCAAAGAAAACCATGCTTTATTGATACATGTGCAGCCCCCGACTGCTAACTCAAGAAGTTATCTTGCTTGAGGTTGGCAGTCGAGAATAACATGAAACTTAAGGCAATTTAAGCATAGTATCGTCGAAGATGTTCGATGTTTCAAGAGTTCTCCACCATGGATCCATCTTCACACTTTAGTCGATATGCTCCTGGCCGAGTCACCTCAGCAATTATATGTGGTCCTTCCCATAGTGGAGATAATTTGTGACAGTCCTTGGTGGTCTGGATTTTACGTAGAACCAAATCGCCGACAATGAAGGCTCGCGCCCGAACATTGCGACTATGGTATCGTCTAAGTCCTTGAAGATATCTTGCCGACTGGATCAGGGCTGCCTCACAGGCCTCCTCTAGTCGGGTCAGGTCGTCCACTCGGTCTTGATCATAGCGCTCGTCGTTGAAGCTGCGGACTCGAAGAGATTCGTACTCCATTTCATTAGACAACATGGCTTCTGCCCCGTAAATCAGGAAGAAAGGAGTTTGGCCGGTGGCCCGACTGGGCATAGTCCGTAATGACCATAGAACCGAGGGCAGCTCTTGAACCCATTTGCCGGCATAAGGATTTAGCCGGTCAAACACTCGGGACTTGATGCCTTGAAGAACCATGCCATTGGCGCGCTCAACCTGTCCATTGCTTTTGGGGTGCGCGACCGATGCATAGCAGATTTTGATGTCGAAGTCTTCACAGAATTCTTTGAAAATGCCTTCAGTGAATTGAGCTCCATTGTCAGTTATTATTCTGTTTGGGACGCCAAACCGGTGCACGATGTTGAGGATGAAGTCTCGTGCCTTGTCAGCGGTGATCGTTGCAACTGGCTTTGCCTCGATCCACTTGGAAAACTTGTCGATTGCGACGAATAGATGTGTGAATCCTCCTGGTGCCTTCTTGAAGGGGCCGACCATATCCAAGCCCCATACAGCGAACGACCATGATAATGGAATCATTTGTAGCTCTTGGGTTGGAACGTGGCTCTGCCGAGCGAAAAACTGGCAACAGTCGGCTCATAGAGATGCTCTACGAAAACGTCTGTTGGAGCGGCTTCTCGCTTGGACCCGAACTGCGCCAACTCGTCAGCTGCCTCGTTGTTATGTCTCAAGACATGGGATAGCTCCAATCCATCAAACTTATCTTCAAGTTTGCGAACTTCTTGCCGATAGGCCTCCATGGTGTCGTTTAGACAGGACCAGTCTTTCATTACTTGGTTGACAACCAGCTGAGAATCTCCTTTCACAACCAACCCTCGTATCCTGAGTGAAACAGCAAGACGTAGACCGTGCAGCAGGGCTTTGTACTCCGCGACGTTGTGTGAGGCGGAGAAGTGAAGGTGAAGAACATATCTTAGCCTTTCCCCAATCAGGGAGATCAGCACGACTCCCGCTCCCAAGCCAGTGATCCTCTTGGATCCGTCAAAGTGCATGGTCTAGTATTGTAGGTCTTCTCGAGGTACATCTTCTTGTTGTTCGGTCTACTCAGCCAGGAAATCCGCCAGGGCTTGTGACTTTACAGACGTCCTCGCCTCGAAAGTTAAGTCCGCGGCATCGGTTCCGGGGCCCATTTTGCGATGCGCCCGGTCGCCTCCCGGTTGTGGATGACATCGCCGAGTGGAAAGGAAGTGACGACGGTGACCGAGTGACCCTGAAAGTAGTGCGCCAATTTCCTCGTGGTTATCAGAACACCATATAGCAATTTTTGTACCTGAGGGTAGCGAATTTTTGCTCTTGCCAGCACTTCGCTGACAAAGTAGATTGGCCTCTGAATCTTCTGGACTCGTCCTTCTTCCTCACGCTCAACGATGAGAACCGTGCTGACCACTTGGTGGGTTGCTGAGACATACAATAGCAGGGGTTCTTGCGGCTGAGGTGAGGCTAGAACGGGCGGCGTCGTGAGAAATTCTTTAAAATCTTCAAAGACCATGTGGGCTTCCGTAGTCCACTGGAAGTCGTCGGTTTTCTTCAGTAGCCTGAAGAAAGGCATGCCTCGCTTGCCGAGTCGAGAGATGAATCGGCTTAGCGCCGCCATGCAGCCAGTGAGCTTCTGAACATCTTTCTGGTTACTCGGGGGCTTCATATTCAAGATGGGCGTTGATTTTCTCTGGGTTAGCTGCAATGCCGTGATGGGACACCATGAAGCCGAGCAGTTTGCCTAATGGCACGTCGAACGTGCACTTCTCTGGGTTTAACTTCATTCTGAAGGCCCGAATATTTACGAAGGTTTCTTCTATGTCGGCAATCAGGTCTTCCTTCTGCTTGGTCTTGATGACGACATCGTCGACGTAAGCTTCCACGTTTTTTCCGATCTGCGTCTGAAAGCATCTTTGGATCATGCGCTGGTATGTGGCTCCGGTGTTCTTCAGACCGAAGGGCATCGTGACGTAGCAATAAGCTCCAAACGGTGTGATGAACGATATTTTCAGGCAGTCGGATTCCTTCAAGCTGATCTGGTGGTAGCCCGAGTAACAGTCCAGGAAACTCAAGAGCTGGCAGCCGGTTGTTGAGTCCATGACTTGGTCGATTCGAGGCAATCCGAATGGATCTTTGGGGCAGGCTTTGTTGAGGTCGGTGTAGTCAACGCACATGCGCCATTGCCCTGTCTTCTTTCGGACCAGGACCGGGTTGGCCAGCCAGTAGGGATGGAGGACTTCTTTGATGAAACCGGCGGCTAGGAGTTTTGTGAGTTCTTCCTTGATGGCATCTTTTTGATCCTAAGCAAAACGACGTAATCGTTGTTTGATAGGTTTCGCGTCATCTTTGACGTGTAAAGAGTGCTCGATCACCTCCCGAGGAATTCCAGACATATCAGATGGTTTCCAAGCAAAAACATCTTTATTATTTTGGAGGAAGGTGATGAGCACGCTTTCCTATTTAGGATCTAGCTCAGCGCCGATTACAGCGGTTTTGGAAGGATCCGATGGATCAAGGGAGATTTTCTTCGTTTTGGCGTCGCCTTGTCCCGACTTGGTTATCTTCTTCGCGGGGATTTCACCCTCTCCAGAAGTTGATGCAGCCAATCAAATTTCTTCCTGGCCACGTGATCTCTCACTAGATTGGGCCATGTCGCAGCTTTCCTAGTCACAGGTAAAGGCTTGTTTGACGTCGCTGCGCAGGGTGATGACGCCGTTGGGGCCGGGCATCTTCATGCAGAGGTAGGTGTAGTGTGGTATCGCCATGAACTTGGCGAGCGCAGGCCTTCCAATTATTGCGAGGTAGGCCGTCTCGAAGTCGGCCACCTTGAAAGTGATGTTCTCCGTTCGGAAGTTCTCCCGAACTCCGAAGGTGACTGGAAGGGCGATGTGCCCAAGTGGCGTGGATGACAGCCCCGGGATAACTCCGTGGAAGGGGGCTGAGCTTGCCTTCAACTCGGATCTTGGGATCTGCATCTCGTCCAGAGTCTTGACGAACAGGATATTGAGGGCGCTGCCCCCATCAATGAGGACGCGTTTCAGCTTGATGTTGCGGACCACCGGGTCCAGTACCAGGGGATACCGCCTCGGGTGAACCACTCAGTCAGGGTGATCCGAGCGGTTAAACGTGATGGCCACCTCCGACCATCGTAGGTATTGTGGGACTTCGGGTTGTGTCGCGTTGACCTCGCGGTCCGTCAGCTTTTGCTTCCTATTGGACTCATAAGCTTGCGGCCCCCCGAAGATGTGATTCAGCTCGCCCACGGGGTCTTGAAAAGGCTCCGAATTTTTAGTCGGGTTATTCTTCTTGGTCCTTGATGGGTCGGCTTCGTCAGTCGGCTTCTTGTTAAGCTGTGCCGCATATTGCTTGGCGAATTGCTTGTAAATGAAGCAGTCCTTGGCCGCATGCTTGTGATTTGGATGATGCGTGCACTGGGCGTTCATGATCGTATCGTAGGCCGACCCAGGGACGGCGTTGAGAGTTGGAGGTCATGGCAACTAGGTCTTCGAGTCGGCGCTTACGATCTTTCTGGCCCTAATTGCTGTTGCCATTATCCTTCTTAAGATGTCGGCTACCTCCCGACTGCTTGTCGTCCCTTCTGTCAGGCCGATCTTACCGAGAAAGACGGGAGCAATCGGGACTAGTCAATGAGAAAAGAGAGGTGTGTGAGATATCACCCCGGGTTAGCCCACGCTAGGAAAAGAAAACAGGCAGAAGCGGACTAATGGACCTCAAGCCGGGGTCGGCAACCCGACCTCATACAAGGTTGGGCGTCCCGACCCCTGCCACTGGGTCCGACCCCAGTCCGCTCCTCTCGTCCTCAACCCTTTGTCCCGACCCTAAAAGAGATGCCCCGTCCTTGAGAGCGAGGCTTCCTTGGTAAGCTTCGCGGACAGGACAAACAGGGGACCACCCGACAGGGAACAACATCATCTGACAGCACTGTGCATAGGACACTGGCAGATGGCGGATCCCGAGGGAAGGCAATGCACAAGACGCTCACGACGAATACAGTCCAAGACAATTCGGTTACACTTTTCAGGAGATCTCTGCATTTGTTTTTTACTTTATAACCAAGCTTTTTTGAGCCCCAAGTCCCATATGTAACTGCTCCCTTGGACTATAAAAAGGATGACAAAGAGGGCACTTGGGGAGGGGGCACTTAGTTCGCACCTAGTTCGCTGAGAATTCAGTTTGGTTTCATCTTATAAACGTTGATCATACCACATCCCAACAAAGAACACTGAACGTATGCATATTATTCTCTGGGAGGACTGAACCACACTACTGAAGAAAGCCACACTAGTCCTGGTTCGTAACCCTCAGTAGTCCCGGTTGTCAAAGCGGGACTACGAATTCGGGACTAGAGATGGGCGACCTCTAGTCCCGGTTAAATAACCGGGACTAGAGATGCATCTTTAGTCCCGGTTGAAGCCACCAACCGAGACTAAAGATGGCGGAGCCACATGGCCGGCTCCGCCATCTTTAGTCCCGGTTGGTGGCTTCAACCGAGACTAAAGATTTTTTTTATTTTTTTTAATTTGCCCTTTCTCCAGCAGTACTGCTATATATATATATATATATTACACACATATATTATATTACACATAAATATAATTTACACACATTTAAACGAACTTAAGAAAGGAAATATACATATATTACCAAAATATGTACAATATTCATACATGTTTCCTAGCTAGCTTATAAAAAATTGTCTCTAATCTACTTTGCTGTGGTTTAGCTACTAAAACTAATGAAGAACTTCCCCGCGGGATCAACGACCTGCTCGTTAATAAATCCCATCAAATCTTCCTGAGCGGCTTGTATGAAAGTCTCGTGGGGGAGGTCGTCTCTTACTCGCATAAGCTGTCATTAATTATAATAAATGAGAAATAAATATATGAAGTGAATAAGAAATTGAGACGTAATGTATGAATTGGTGTTATACGTACATCTAGATCATCGACAGTTTTAACTTCGGTCACAAATCGGTGAATGTAGTCGCAGACGTAATATCCACATAGGTTGGTGCCCTGCGACTGTTTTGCACACTAAAAGAGAAACGACGACATATTTAATATACATATCATATTTTCGAACATAATAATGATTCAACTCAAATTAGGAGCAGGCATGTTACTCACTGGAAACTTCATCCGTACAGAGAGTTTATCTTTCCAATTTCCGCGAACATTACCCCGAAATCGTTCCCATGCCCTACGTGCAGTTGAAAGTTAGCACATAATTATTCGAGAATCGCATATATGCAATAGAAAGTAAGTGGCATTACTGTTAAACAGTTCAAATATGTGGGAGTACGTGGACTCGGTTTATCCATTGAGTCAAAGACATGGATCTTTGGTGACCCATGTCAAGTACTAATAGAATCCGGTGGAATCGTAAATTGGTTTAGATGACACATATGAAACTTTATGTATGCACGGGATTGAAATTGGTTCGGAAAGAAAGAAAAAACTTACGCAGTATTATAGGGCAGAAGGATGAAAGACCGGAATGGTTGCTTCACAAGCGCGTTGTATATGTTGTCCACTGTGTCATTAAGAAACTGATCAACCAATGGGCCGTTGATTTTCCGTGGATCCATGAATCCATGCTTGGTGCATTCGTGCTTGTTGCAATATTGGATCGCCATTCTACAACGGTTAAAAAGAATTTTAGTCAGCTAAATTCAAGGAGGTAAGAAATGAAATAACCGGGCGATACTTACAAAACCCGCGCGGTTAGAAGTGAGACGTCAAGGGCATCACGTTGGTACAGGTCGAATATATCTTCGAATTGGATATAAAGGAGTCATCTCCATCGAAGAAGTAGTCAGTTGAATATTTGCATGTTATCATGTCTTCACCCTTGCTGGATCGTTGCATGTACCACTGATGGAAGCGGTACATCTGAGTTGGAAGCCTTTTCATGAGATCCGGCTTGACGAGAGGCTTTCCAAAGTTGAACTTGTATTTAAGCGGAGACTTCGTCAGGGGTGCACGCCCGTGTAATTGATCCATATTAATTCCAGCTTCTTGAATGAATTGTCTTAAATCAGGTCTAATATTTGGGATCGTTTGAACTCCATAGGCTTCTCTGGCTGCATGCCAAGCTGGGGTACATCTTTGCCCGCTTTCTTCCCCCTGCTTGAGGCCGACCGCTTTGGTGCGGGTGGCGGCGTCTTCTCAATTCTCTGAGTCTTTCTTGGACGACCGCTTGATATTGACGGCGCACTCTTGGATGATGACCGTATAGGACTCGGTGCTCGTTGTGGCGACGGAGGAGGGTTGGAAGGCGGTGGAGTTGGAGACGGCCGTTTAGGAGTCGGTGCTCGTGGAGGCGACGCGGGAGGCGGAGAGAGGCGGAGGCGGAGGAGACGGCCCACGTGGAGGCGAGGGCGGTGGAACGATAGGAGACGCTGTTCGTCCGAGGAATTTTATGTAGATCTTCCTCGAGAGAAATATTCCATGAGCCGTTTCTCCTAGCGTCGTCTCCCGTCTCCTCGGGGATATCCGGCTCCGGATCTTCATAGCCGCGTTCCACTGTTCAATTTCAACCTTCGAGTACGAAGGTGGAACGGGCCGGGAGTGGTAGGTGCCGTCTCGAGCTACTGGAATAGCCATGCCCGATGCGACCTGTTGAGAAGATTGCTTATTAGTTAATAATGAACATTGATTGACAAGTTATTCAAGAAAATATACGTACAACATAAAAGTACGAACATACCTTTCTTGTTATGTTTTGCGGGATGTGCGAGATCACATGGGGTCGCGCAGGATGTCATCCACGGGGCATGGCGGACCCGGTTGAGCTTGTGGGGCCAGCTCGCCTTCATTTCCGGTAGACGCGCATTGCTACGCTGTTGTTGAAGTTGTGCGGTTGTTCTTTGGATCCATTTGGCTAACCCACGGCTCGCTCCTCGGCCAACCTTACGGCCACCCTTTCGTCGACAATCTGATCGATCTGCGAGAGCCTCATTTCCATCTCAACGAATCTAGCATCATTCTCTCGCTTTGACCTCATTCGGCTCCTATATGTGGCGATGTCAGCTTGGAACCCGTATTTCCAGGGGACGACGCCTTTTCCTCGCGTACGCCCCGGGTGCTCTGGGTTTTAGAGGCCGAGCGTTAGCTCGTCGTTCTCTCTATCGGGCCTGAACGAGCCCGAGGAACTGGCCTGCACCGCCTCCTCTAACCTCCGTCCGGCTTCTAAAATTTCATCACCAAAAATCACTGTGCCATCGACGGGATTTAGTGAGCCGCCGTGAGCATAGAACCAGTTCTTTGATCGTTCGGCCGGTTCTTGTGCTGGAACGATATCCCGTGCTTCTAGGTCGGCTTCCATTTTTCTCATTTCTCCATTGCTTTTTTATAGCCGCTTTGACCCAAGCTGTGATGGTATTTCTTTTTGCTGCGTTGGCCTTGTTCTTTTCTATGATTGATTGCGCTTCTTCACTTGGTCTTGTGCTCAACAAAAGCATCCCAATGATCTCGAGCTTTGGGAACTTGTCAAAGTCAGTGTCCGGCCCTTCGGATATATTTCTTGTGTAAGCTGTTTCTTGTAGTTCTTGTAGAGCTCTGTCATTTTCTTCAACGTCCATTCCTTGACCCTTGCACGATGCAGTGCAGGATGGTGAACGCTGCGGCATTGTCGTCCACGCATCTCTTTCTCTCGAGTGCGGGAGATAGCTCTGCTCTCTCCTCCTTTGGTAGACCACCTCGAGTTGGCAACGCTTATGGGCACGTCATCCCTCACCACCCATCCGCTGTGCGCCACAAACTTCCTTGCGGCGTCCTCTGGGGCAATTGGTCGACCGTCAGGTGCCACCTCCGTTATGACATGTCGACCCTCTATTTTCTTGCTCAAGCCACGTGGCCTCTTCGTCCCGGCGGAGGCGGAGGCGGAGCCCTCATTCCTCTCCTCGTTCCTCTGCTCGTCTACGCCCTCGTTCCCCTCCTTGTTGTTAGTGCGATCCGGATCTTCGTGCCCTCCTCGTTGTAAAACTCTGTTCCTCGTGCGATCTCATCAAGGAGAAACTGTTCCTCGTCACGATCCGCCATTTGATTGATGTGGGTTGAGGACTTAATCAAAGAATTCTGAAAAAAATTATTGTCGGTTAATACATGTACCAATTATTTAGGAATATCATGTATGTCTAGAAAAAAACATAGTCGAAAAGAAGAAGATGGAAAAAATAGATGAAATCCGATAGACACGAGATCCAATTGTGCACATCCACAATGTTGATATTTTTTAGAAGTCACTTCTGGATTACATCTATACCGAATGACCGAACGACCGACCGAACGACCGACCATTCGTTCAATCTATCGTTCACGTCTCCATTCTATCGTTCGTTCGTTCACCCTCAACCCTAAACCCTAAACCCTAAATGCAGTTCCCTAAACCCATCCCTAACCCTAACCTATCGTTCGTTCACGTCCATTCGTTCACGTCTGTGAGTACGATCATCTGGAGGAGAGAAGAGAAAGATATGATCATGTATGTGAGGGAGATAAGGTCGAGAGGAGAGGAAGTGGAGATGAGAGGACGAGAGGACGTTGCATGCCTATGTACGTTGTAACGACCAAACGACCGATCGACCGACCGAACGAACGAACGACCCAACGAACGACCGACCGAACGAACGACCGAACGAACGAACGCACGACCAACCGACCGACCGAACGAGTGTTTTTTCGTGCGTCCATCCGTTCGTCCCACGTCGTACGGCTGTCCGTCCGTTCGTCCACGTCCGTACGGTTTGTCCGTCCGTTCGTCCGTCCACATCCGTTTGTTGATTTTATCGTTCTCGTTCGTTGAAAAATACGAGACTTCACAAGTCACATACACATTCAAATTTAATTCTATTCATGCATTTAAATTTAAATACACATTCAAAAATCTAAATTCACAATATTCATGCATTAAAATTTAAATAAACAGTCCATTTACGAGATAAAGTCCATACAAATTTACACATACACATCGAAATCAGATTCACAAATTTTCACATGCACATCGAAATCATATTCAAATTCTCCTCATTCATTCACATTCATGGAGAACAAAGGGGGCGGCGGCGGCTAACTGCGGCGGCGCGCGGCGGCGGCGGCGGAGACCTTGGCGCGGCGGTCCCTCGGCGGCGGACGACGGCGGCGAAGTCGGCGTGCTTTGCGGCGGCGTCCTTGTGCTCGGCGGCGGCGAAGAAGACGATGCAATTGTGCGAAAACGGCTAAGTGTTTGGATCCCGTGAAGCCCTTGCTATATATAGGTACACGCTCTATTGTCCCGGTTGAAGCCATCAGCGGGACTAGAGATGATATAGTCCCGGTTGAAGCAGCATACCTTTTATCCCGGTTGAAGCCACGGACCGGGACTAGAGATGGCGGACAGCCACGTGTCCCGGTAGGTGGGCATCTCTAGTCCGGTTTAAGCCACCAACGGGACTAGAGATGTTTTCCCGCCTTGAAATTCACCTCTAGTCCGGGTGGTTTCAAACGGACTAATTATTAAAGTGCCCAATTATATTGTGTTATATTCATATATAATTATAATTAACATATGTTCATATATTCATATATAATTAACATATGTTCATATAATTAACATAAAATATTATAAATTAAAATAATAACATATAATTAACATTTGTCATATTCCAAACTATTTGAAATTTAAATAATAATATATATTTAACATATGGCATATTTGAAAAAAAATAAATTAAAACAAAACATATAATTAACATTTGTCGTATTTAAAACTATTTTAAACCATAAACCCTAAACCCTAAACCTTAAACCTAAACCCTTTTACCATTAATCCTTAACCTAAACACTAAACCCTATTTTAAACCCTAAACCCTAAACCCTCGTGCGGCCTGCGTGATTGGAAAATAGAAGCTGCGACACGAGTGGAACGTCAATGCCTTCTCCCTCGATCTAACATCGTCTCTCATGCTCTTGGAGGCTGCTCCGTTCTCATCACTATAATAGAGCGGTGGCAATCTCTTCTCACTTTGTTTTACCTTGTTCTCGATTGCTTCATCTCATCCCAATATTTCAGCACATCATCTTCAAAGATGATACCAAGCTCTTTCGCATGGCAAGAAACAAGTGTCTAAACAACACAAATCCGAAAGCATCATTCCTTTTCGATTAGAAAAAGAGAGCATCATTCTTGCGTTGATCGAGTAGAAAGAAAAGAATCATACCTTGTAAAAACGTTGCTTTGCATGACGGTAGCGAGAATGGTGGGGATGGAAGCTCGGGAAGGAGATCTTGGAAACGAGAGCTTCCTCCTCAAGCGGATAACTATCAGTCAAAGGCTAGTGCAATAAGGCCACCGGCTAGTTCATAAAAAGGTTAGATCAATAACGAGATAAACAGATAAACAAAGACAGTCTTGCGGCCAAAAGAAGCTTTTGCTATAAAATTTTCTCGGCGATGAGCATGGTTAACCATATGCATGATGCAAGGCAAAACTGCATTTACCTATGTTTTTGGCTGGGCTCCATTATTTCAAGAGACATGAATCAAATCTCACACTCCAATGACTCGGGATCAATGAAATAGCTTATCTTAGTCGTCTCGTCCACATCCGTATCCAGTTGCTCCTGATGATCCGTGGAGAGGCTCCGACGTTTTCTTCCTGCCTTCTTCACCGATCTTGGTCTCTTCAATATGTCATGATCGATCGTAGTAGTTTTCTTCACCGATCTTGGTCTCTTCAACATTTCATGATCCGGATCACGGTCTTTTTTCTTGCTTTTCTCCCTTTGCTTCATAATCTTTCTGTCTTGCTCTCTCTTCGACCACGACATAAAAGTACTCGTGTATCTTCATCAAACTTTGAATAGCGAGAGATATGGCAATGATTGGATAGTGCGGCTGTATATCACAATGATGGCTTGCCTCCCCCGTTCCCGTCTCAATGCCTCGGCGGCGCCATGGAAGTCGCCGGTGACGTGCACGACGATGGACTACCTCTATCCGCCTGCCGTGATCGAGCAGTACTACCGCCGCCGCCGCCCCAGTCTTTGCTCCCGCCGCCACCGCTGTCGTCGGTCTTCCTGATTTAGAGGTGTGCTTTCTCGTGTTTTTGCGGCAATGTTCAAGTTCTCGTTGTTAATGTCTTACGCCTTATTCTCGTGAATTGCCACATAAGCATTAGCCGTTAGAGCATTATTGTCCCGACCACAAGTTAGGATCTTACGTGAGTATGGAGCATGTCGACGCCGTCCTCCTCCTCGCTTGTAATTCTCCACGAGGACTTTTCGTCGACCTCGGTCTCACCGTTTACCGTTTTTATTCATAGCTCCCTGCAATTGTAATATGATATAGGGAATTGACTATGAATTCGGTGGATGGTGTTGGTGCCTCCTCCAACGTGGTTTCCCTTGTTCCTTGTCAGGGGCTGTTCGGTGCCTCCTCCTCCAACGGTTGTTTTCTAACGTCATCGGGCGCGAGCCGGCAGTCCCTCGGACGGTGAACAAGGGAACCACGTTGAGGAGGCACCAACACCATCCACCGAATTCATAGTCAATTCTCCTAGATCATATTACAATTGCAGGAAGCTATGAATAAAAACGATAAACGGTGAGACCGAGGTCGACGAAAAGTCCTCGTGGAGAATTACAAGCGGAGGAGGAGGACGGTCGTTGACATGCTTCATACTCACGTAAGATCCTAACTTGTGGTCGGACAATAATGCTCTAACGGCTAATGCTTATGTGGCAATTCACGAGAATAAGGCGTAAGACATTAGCAACGAGAACTATAATATTGCCGCTGAAACACGTAGAAAGCACACCTCTAAATCGTGAGACCGACGATGGGTGGCGGCTAGAGCCAAGATCAGGGCGGTGGCGGCGTAGTACCCATCGATCACGGCAGCGGATAGAGGTAGTCCGCCGACGTGCGCGTCACCGGCGGCTTCCATGGCGCCGCCGAGACATTGAGACGGAACAGGGGAGGCAAGCCATCATTGCCATATATAGCCGCACTATCCAATCATTGCCATATCTCTCGCTATTCAAAGTTTGATGGAGATACACGAGTACTGCTACATCGTACTCGAAGAAATAGCAAGACAGAAAGATTATGAAGCAAAGGGAGAAAATCAAGAAAAAAAGACCGTCATCCGGATCATTAAATATTGAAGAGATCAAGATCGATGAAGAAGGCTACTACGATGGATCATGACATGTTGAAGAGACCAAGATCGTGAAGAAGGCAAAAAAACATCGGGGCCTCTTCACGGATCATCGAGCAACCGGATACTGATGTGGACGAGACGACTAAGATAAGCTATTTCATTGATCCCGAGTCATGGAGTGTGAGATTTGATTCATGTCTCTCGAAATAATGGAGCCCACCAAAACATAGGTAAATGCAGTTTTGCCTTGCATCATGCATATGGTTAACCATGCTCATCACGAGAAAATTTTATAGCATAGCTTCTTTTGGCTGCAAGACTGTCTTTATTTATCTGTTTATCTATTATTGATCTAACCTTTTTCATGAACTAGTGGTGACCTTATTGCACTAGCCTTTGGCTGATAGTTACCGCTTGAGGAGGAAGCTCTCTTTTCCGTATCTTCTTCCCGAGCTTTCATCCGACCATTTCGCTCTATTGTCATGCAAAGCAACGTTTTACAAGGTATGATTCTTTTCTTTCTACTCGATCAACGCAAGAATGATGCTCTCTTTTTCTAATAAAAGGAATGATGCTTTCTGGATTTGTGTTGCTTAGACACTTGTTTCTTGCCATGCAGACAGCTTGGTGTCATCTTTGAAGATGATGTGTCAAGTATTGGGATGAGAGGAAGCAATCTGAGAACAAGGTAGAACAAAGTGAGAAGAGATTGCCACGCTCTATTACGGTGATGAGAACGGAGTAGCCTCTAAGAGCATGAGAGACGATGTTAGATCGAGGAGAAGGCATTGACGTTTCACTCGTGTCGCAGTCCTTCTACATGCCAATCACGCAGCCGCACGAGGGTTTAGGGTTTAGGGTTTTTGGTTTAAAATAGGGTTTAGGGTTTAGGTTAAGGGTTAATGATAAAAGGGTTTAGGTTTAAGGTTTAGGGTTTATGGTTCATGGTTTAGAATAGTTTTAAATACGATAAATATTAATTATATGTTTTATTTTAATTTATTTTTTTCAAATAGGCCATATGTTAAATATATATTATTATTTAAATTTTAAATAGTTTGGAATATGACAAATGTTAATAATATGTTATTTTAATTTATAATATTTTATGTTAATTATATAAACATATGTTAATTATATATGAATATATGAACATATGTTAATTATAATTATATATGAATATAACACAATATAATTGGGCATTGTAATAATTAGTCCCAATTTTGAAACGACCCGTGACTAGAGGTGAATTTCAGTGGGCGGAAAAACATCTTCTCATGTTTGCAAACAAATCTACAAATCTAGAGATAAAAATGTATATAAAATAACCGCAAAATACGAAGTGCTAAGATTGTAGATAGCACATGACACGTAGACAGCAAAATGTATAAAAAACAACCGCAAATCTATAAGAGTAAGAAGTTGCTAACCTTATAAATAGCAAATATTTGTGTATTATCACCAAAGAAGGTACTAACCTCGGCAGCACCGGACCTCTAGCTGAGAAAAATTTTGAAGATGTACAAGTGTAGCTGGCTCGGGATGGAGGAGGAAGGAGTATATAAAGAAAATCTTTAGTCGGCCACGGGACTAGAGATGCCATCTCTAGTCCCGAGGCAACGGTATAAAAAATTTCAACGGCTCTCTAGGACCTTTAGTTAGGTTCGTTTCAAGAACCGGGACTAGAGATGACGGTTCAAATGTTGTTAGCGCGTGTCAGAGCGCTGGGGACCTTTAGTCCCGGTTGGTGACACGAACCGGGACTAGAGGTAGCATATCTAGTCCCGATTGGTGTTACCAACCGGGACTAAAGGTCCCCAACATTCTGACACGCGCTGACAACATTTGAACTGGGACTAGAGGTGATCTTTAATCCCGGATCATGACACGAATCGGGACTAATGTTCCTAGAGGGCCGTTGAATTTTTAAACCGGGACTAGAGATCATCTCTAGTCCCGGGTGCAACTCAAACCAGGACTACTGTGCTTTTTGCCACTTCAACCAATGATGGTTTCTCCAGTAGTGCCAGTATAAAAATCTCTTCGTCTCTTGGCTCACCTAGTGTTCGAGTCGACCATCAAACCCATCGATGAGACGTCCTGACCGCTCTTTCACCTTTTTGGCTAACCTTGTCGGAGAATTGCCGATCATCCTATCGATAAGATAAAAAATAGATGAAACCGTTTCTACCGAGGGAAACGACCTTTACTCTTGAATCGAGGAAGAAGAAACGACGATTTTCACCGTTGGGAAGAAACCAGCTGTTTATATCGGCTGTTGGGGCGCAGACCGTCGTGTGCGCTCACTCTTCGTTGGCTGCGCGCAGCGCGCTTGCCGACCGCCACGGAAGCTCGCCGGGCACCTCGAGTGCTCGCCTGTGCCGCCGTGCTTGCCGGCCTCCACGAGCGCTCGCTTGCCACTACCACGTGCGCTCGCCGGCTGCCCAGCGCTCACCCGTGCGTCATGGAAGCTCGTCGGCCCCAGCGCATACTCACGTGCTCGCTGCTGCGTGTGCTTGCCGGAGCAGCCACGCTCGCCCGTTGGTGCCGCCATGCTCGCCCATTGGTGTTGGTGTGCTCGCCCGTTGGCCCCGCGCTAGTGCCACGCGCTCGTGTACTCGCGGCCGCATTCGCCGCTGACGGGTCGCCGCCCATCGGTGCCGTGCACTGATGTGCTGGCTGCCGTGCACGCCGCTTGCCAGTGCTGCTGCGCTATGCCGGTGTCAGGCGCTCGCGTATCGGCTGCTGCTCGCTAGTGTCTCTGATGCTTTGGTTGGTACTCGCCACTTCCCGAGAGTTCATGAGAGGAGAGAGAGCACCTGGCGATGAAGAGACAAGGAAGAGAAAAAAAACTATAACATTTATTATTTAAAGAAACCGATTATTGTATAAGATAGTTTCATACAAATGTTTTATTTTTTTAACATGTCATCATGGAAACCATATATAGTTTTAAACATTGGCACTATCAATTTTGGTCACATATGAATAGTTGTATTCCAGCATGTTACTTGTCAGGAGAGAGGGACGTGCTGTCTTCTGCAAACTAGCAGACTTTTATTACTAATTTTAAGAGAGAGAGGGGAAAAATATGCTTAATGTTTGGTTAATCCTTATGAGAAAATTTGATAGGATTAATTTTACCTCAATAGATATAATATATATATATATTGAAATTCTCCTCAATCCTGTTGAAAGAGGCATTATCCGAAAAGCCTTAAAAGGAAAAAACTATTATCTTACTTTTCTTTAATTGGGCTTACTGCTTAGGTACGATAATGATAAAAAAAATAGTAATATAATTTTTTTAATATAAAACTCGACTAGTTTTTACTACTCATCGTGGTACGGGACTTACTGTCTAATTGCGATAGGTCAATAACTCCTCCCTCGACAAGTTAAACCCTGGTAGGAGTGTTTGATAAGGAACAGTGGATCTCAGTATATTTATCTTCTTCTGAAGCATGGACCTCTTCTTTTCTTTGAGAAACCTCGAAGCACCTGCAATTGGGAAGCATAGGTTGTTAAACAAATTAAATGATAGCGATCAATGGCGTTTTACCGCTCCAATCATTGCCAGCCTTTTCGGTCGAACATGCATGACTTTGACTGCATTTCTTTTGTCGGGGAGAATGTATTTTTGTTCACATGGCAAACAGCGTCATCATATCAGGTCGACGCTTCCCCCCTCCCCTCTTTTTTTGGGGTGGTTGTATCGATTATTCTGAAAAGCGACATGATAGAGTGCTGTCCTACAAAGAGTTTCATATACGTAGTGTTAATCTAGATTGAGTCGTTTGGATAATTAGTCCTGGCTAATTTGTAGCTTTTAAATTAGCCTATAAAAATTAGTCCCTTAATTAGTTTGAATCCGAGACTAATTTGTCTTTAATTTAAGGGTATTATTACCCTATTACATTGAACAAATATACATGACTTGTATGGCATAAATATATAAAGTTAAATATATAAATAAATGTGTCTTTTCAGCAAATCCATAGATATCATGGAGATACTAGGAGCAAATTAGCTCAAATAAGTCATCCTTGAAGGAGCTAATTTTTTGGGAGGGCTAATTCACTTTAACCCCAAATTAACCTCCTGTTTGGATCCTTAAGGACTAATTGAGGTTAAAAGAGAAGAGGCTAAAGGGATCCAAACAGTGCCTTAATTTGCTTTTGTGTCGTTGAGATTGGTAGCTATTGCTAGCTCTCATGCATGCAGCGTGTTCATTATCTATAGAGTCTAATCCTAATGTTTTTTCTTAATCCATGTACAGCTTTTTTGAGATGATAGGGATGAACCGGCCTGAAAACATGAGTTGGACATAGAACATGCAACAATTCCCTTTTCAAAATTTTTTAACCTTTGCAAGAAATAATATACTATAAGTTTTAAAGTACTAACCTTTAATTCTTAGCACAAACTTTAAAGTAATTAGAACATGCAACAATTCCCATTTCAAACATGAGTTGGACTTAGAACATGCAACAATTCAGAGTACAGCTGTTTTAAAGTATTAAATTTTAACTTTTAATACAAAGTTCAGAACTAGGTCGAATTCATCCACGGAAAAAGGAGCTTAGCTTTACATACTGATGAAGTGATCTTTGATCCATATATCAAAATTTATAATAGTTCTCAATAGGAACCAAGACTAAATAATTTTTTTAGTCCCGATTGGTGTTATTAACCAGGACAAAAGGTTTTTTTGTCTAGTTCAAACATTTTTCAACACTTTAGTCGTAGTTGTTTATATCAACCGGAAGGAAAGATCAAAAAATCTAAAAGTGTCGAGCCGCACGCCGCTCGTCCTTATCTCCTCGTCTGCGCGCATTGACTTAGGTAATCTTCCCACGCCTCCTCGATCCCCCTTCTCCCCTTCCCTTTAATCTTCGTCGTGGCGGCGTGGGTGACGAGCGCGCAGCGGCGGATGGTGAGCCGTGGCACGGAGGAGGGCGACGGGCGGAGCCGTGGCGGGAGGAGGCGGCGGGCGGTAAGCTATGACGGGGAGGTGGGGCGACGGGTGCGAGGCGATAGCGGGCGACGGGCGGCGGGCCGAGGGCAGCGGCAGCGGCGACGGGCCAAGGGGCGGCGGCAGCGGCGGCGGGCGGCGACGGCACGGGTGGCGGACCGAGGACGGCGGCGGCGCACAACCATCCTCCTCCTCCTCCGAGCGCACAGCAGAGACGGTAGGCGATGGCATCGGGCGGTTTGTGGATTTGTGGATTTGTGAAGAAGCAAGGAGATTTGTGAATTTTTAAGATGTTTTTTTGAATTTATGGACGATTGTGTTGTTGTATTTGATCGTGATGTTAATTTTAATGTCGTTGCATTCGATCTATGGCATTGAAAAAATAATCTTGATGTTGTTGCATTCGTGCATTCACGAAATGTTGTTGCATCCGATCTGTCGCGTTGGAAAAAACAATATGTAAGCAGCAAAAAATAATAAAAAAGGAAAAAAGCTTTAGCCTCAGTTCATCTTTAGTCCTGATTGATGTTGCCAATCAGGATTAAAGATAATTTTTTAGTTCTAATTATTTTAATCGGGATTGAAGACATACATCTTTAGTTTTGTTTTCATGGTCCTGATTTGTAATCTAAGACTAATTGAGTTTGTAAACCTGATTTGTAATCTAAGACTAATTGAGTTTGTAAACCGGAATTATAAAGGGTCTCTCAGGAGTGAAAGACCGAGTCTTTTTTAATACACAAGCATCGATCTCTAGGCTGTTTATAATTTCTTATTTGTCCAAACGTGGTATAAGAAGTACCCAGATCACCCTCTACTCTTTGAAATGTGCATTTTTCTTCTTGATTAACGAATGATCTAAATTGTTTAATGTGAAAATTGTATAAAGGATGTATTTTTAGATTTTCTTTTAATATTTTTAACTTGCTTACAAATATTATATTATATTATATTATATTATATTATATTATATTATATTATATTATATAGTTTAATGTGTGAAGTGTCAAATACGGTAGTAGCCACATTCATTAAAAAGAATCAAATTGCTCAATAATACACCTCATCATTTTTTCCATGCAGTGTACATAAATGCACACAATAGAGCTTATTTTGTCTTATTTGCTAAACTGTTGAAGATAATTTTTATTGTTTGTTTTAAAAAATAGAAATAAAAAAGCTATTTATGAAATTATTGGACATACTGTAACACCATCTGCTCACGAGACATTTCTAATTTCCTCGTGTTTCGATCTGATGCATCCAAACCCCTTTGCTGCATTACTCTGTTTGTCGTGTTGCAGATTTCAAGTGCGCTGCCATCCAAAACGCCCTTGTTTTTCTTCCCTTGAATTTTAAATTACCGATCAGTTTTTTTAGTAACCGCACACAAAAATGTGACACATTGGATCCCTTCCAAACATTCCATCCCCTGATTAAACAACTCCCTAAATTTACTGTCAAATAATTCACCCCTAATTACGCTCACCGATTTTTAATAAACAATGAGATGTACTATTTAAAAAACATAAACTGTAAACTATGACATTATTTATTATTTGTTTTAGGGACTAAAATTTTTAGAACATGTCATATCGGATGTTTAGATGTTGTTTTGAAGTATTAAATGTCCTATTTACAAAATTCATTGATAATCGATGACTAATTCGTAAGACGAATTTAATGAGTTTAATTATATCATGATTTGATAATGTGATACTATAATAAATATTTTTTAATTATAAGTTAATTAAATTTAAAAGATTCGTCTCATGAATTAATTATTGATTTTGTAATATTTTTTATAATTAGTTATGTTTAATCCAATCGAAACATCCTATGCGAAGCTTAGTCGATGATTGAACACCACCAGGCAACAGAGCGGCCAATTCAGCAGTACAGTTCAGTAGTACTGTACTACGGTGTTTTTGAAGCACGTTATTTTCCTTATTTTCCCTGTCACGGCCAGCCAAGCCACGGTGGTGGAGGAAGGCGATTCCGAACCGAATACGCCTTCCTCGATTCCCTCTTCTTCCTCCCTCCCTCCTCGCCGCGCCGATCTCATCCGCATCGCATCTCCCCCTCGATTCCTCTCCCTTTCCTTTTTCCTCCCCCGCCCGCGCCCCGCCTATATAACCGCGAGGCGGACGCGGGCGCACGCCATTCCCCCCTCACCCTTCCGGTCCTCTGCTCTCCTCTCTCTCTTCTTCGTCCTCGCATTTTCCGCCGCCGCGGCGCTGGTGTGGTGTGGGGTGGTGGTGGTAGAGTGTTTTGGTGGTGGTTTGGATTTTTTTTTTGTTTGTTTGGATATGGCGGCGGCCGCGGGCTTATACGGCCGCCTCAACAGGAGCAGCACGCGGGGGTTCCTCGCCTACGTGGCGGCGGGGGCGGCGTGCGCGGCGGTGCTCGCCTGCTTCGTGATCTCCGCCGCCGAACCGCGCGCCGGTGACGCGGGTGCCAATGGGGGCGGCGGCCTCCGCCTCTCCTCGCGGTCGGCGCGCGTCTGGCCGGTAAGCCGCTCGCTCGCTTCTCCTTTTGTCGTGCGTGCGTGCGTGCGTGCGCGTGATGTTTGCGCTTTTGGGCGTGCTGACCTCGTGGATCGGTGGTGGTGTGCTGCGACGAATGTTGCAGGACCTCGCGTTCAACTGGCGGGTGGTGGTTGCCACCATCGTCGGGTTCCTCGGGTCGGCGTTCGGCACCGTCGGCGGCGTCGGCGGCGGCGGGATATTCGTGCCCATGCTCAACCTCCTCGTCGGGTTCGACACCAAGTCCGCCGCCGCGCTCTCCAAGTGTAAGCCGCTCTGTCTGCCTCGCCTTCCACCAGTGACCAGTGACATGATATCACCGGCAGATGCATCCGAGAGAGGGATCGGTTTTCTCAAGTCGGTTTTGATTCGGCACAGGCATGATCATGGGGGCGTCGGCGTCGTCGGTGTGGTACAACCTGCAGGTGTCGCATCCGAGCAAGGAGGCGCCGGTCATCGACTACAAGCTCGCGCTGCTCTTCCAGCCCATGCTCATGCTCGGGATCACCATCGGCGTCGAGCTCAGCGTCATCTTCCCCTACTGGCTCATCACCGTCCTCATCATAATCCTCTTCATAGGTTTGTGTTCCTGCCGATTGCATGTAGCCCAATGTGTTGTTAAGCATGATTTGGCGCTTTTGTGGTGCAGTCCTTTGCGTCCCTTTTGAGATCACTGAGATGGATGTGTGTTTGGTGTGCTTGATCGCTTGCAGGGACTTCCTCGCGGTCATTTTACAAGGGAATTCTCATGTGGAAGGAGGAGACGAGGATCCTGGTTAGTTTTGGTCACATCTGTCTTGTTTGGTTTGTTGGTTGGATTCGCTGCCTAATTACTGTGTCCTGATAATCTCTTTTTTTTCTTTTTGTTCTTGGGGAATTATTCCATTGCAGATGGAGACGTGGGAGCGAGAAGAGCAATCCAAGTCGGCCTGCGCCGCGAGGGATGGTACGAAACAGCCCCAAGCTGCTTGTACAGCGTCAGAAAGTCATTTTTATAATTTTTTTAACATGTTATGATCCAATTTCTGCAGTGGTTATTGACCCGAGTTGTGAAGAGCCCCTCCTATCCCAGCCTCAGCCCAAGGATAAGTCTGCTCTGGTAAGCAACAAATATCTGCCAAGCTGCCAGTACAATTCATGATCTGCTAAGCAATAGCATTGCCTACGATCTGATCATATAGTATGAACGAAATGTTTGACTACCTTTGAAGCTATGCTTTGATTGGCTTAGGGACACTAATTAAGCTTGTTCAATGATTCCATATGTGCTATGATTGGTTTACGGTGGCGTTGGTAGATACTATGAACATGCAAGAAAGCAATATAAACAACAGTTTGTCCTATTTGCTGTCCTTACTGATTCGATGTTCTTTTTAATTCCAGGAGACATTCTTGTTCAATTTGAGGTGGAAGAATATCCTAGTTCTCATGGCTGTATGGTCGTCTTTCTTGGTGCTGCAAATCCTCAAGGTATCCCTGAACTTTTAATCTTGTCTATTTCAAAATGTCCTTCCACATAACACTGATAGACACACAACGTTTCTCTTGTAAGCACAAGCAATGCACATTGAGTAAATAACAAATCACTGTTCATGGGCTCATGGTTCAATAATTCTTGCGCACATGTGTGCATGTGTGGGTGTTTGTCAGTGGTTATTTACTGGTAGCTCGCTGTGCTGATGTGGTCCCTCCATCACTGCTCTTATAGTGGCGATTCAGCCTTTACACATAGAGCTTTTGCTGGCTTTCTTTTTTTTTTCTGCCTGAAATTTGTTACTAAAAGTGCTCTAAATGTTTGTCCCCTGCAGAATAACTCACAATCATGCAGCACTTTCTACTGGGTGATCAACATTCTTCAGGTAAGACATCATTCTGCCTTGTGACACTTGATTTGCTAGTGTTTTTCACTACCATAATTAAATTTTCCTGGGTCCCAAGTTGCCACAGTAACCTTGAGCTCTTGCTCTGTTTCTATTCTATGAAATATTATCTCCATGGATCTATTTATGACTTTTCAGATGCAAAAAACTTAGTTTGTCATACATGTATGGCCCGTCCAGCCACCATTTTTTGAGCAGCTCAAAACTTCACCATGCCTACACTTTTCCTTCACTTCCACATTGAAAGATGATTATATCTAACTAGTTTATTTATCAACTTAGGTCCCGGTTGCATTAAGTGTATTCCTGTGGGAGGCCATACAGCTGTGCAGAGAGAGCCGTGCTCGACGCATGGATGGGAACTGGGAGTGTGTCTGTGAGGCCTCTATTGAGTGGTCACCTGCACAGCTCATCTTCTGTGCCTTCTGTGGTTTGCTTGGTGGTACTGTTGGTGGCCTTCTTGGATCCGGAGGCGGGTTCATCCTTGGTCCACTTCTCCTCGAGCTTGGTTGCATCCCTCAGGTATTTTATATTATTTTCATGTCACAATGTCATTTCTTGCAGTAAAGTTTTAAACATTATTCAGACGATCATACTTCTTTTAAGAAAAACAATGTTCATTTGATTGTGTTTAAGCTAGTGTCTTGTTCCTCACATGCAACTAATGAGAGAACGTGGCCAGCCTTCCCAAGAGGGACAGAACAAGTAAAATGAGCATGCGAGGGGTATCATGGTAATAAGGGATGCCAAATAAGCACCGCATCTCCATGTGCCATGTCCTAATCCTAGTATATGATCATTGCAACGCATTTGGTGCATCTAGGCAAGACCAGTGAAAAGATAAGAATGGGTCTTGTCATTGTCTATGTGTAGGTTGCTTCTATAAGTGTACCCGCCCTTACAGAAGATGAAAAAAAAAATCCCAATACAACTTGTACTCTGGGTATTCTTTCTCCACTTTCAATGTATATACTGAATGAAATCTGTTAGGATCAAAACCACAAACTAGCAATATATAATTCAAAATAACAATTATAGGCATATTCTGATTCTGGAATTTGCTCATACTATTGAAAGCTTATAGCATGCCAAATAAATAGTTCAGCATCCGGCATGTGCAAGTAATGCCAAATATTTGGCAGCTTGACAAAACTGTATGTTGTGATATATTACACATATAGTCATTTCTAACTTCTTTAGGTAATCTTGATAAATGAACATTCACGCTTTTGTATTGACGTGGCCTGACTAGACCTTTGTTTCTAATTTTGTCTAGTATATATCTGTTTCCCTAAGGCTGTACATGGAGCTTTTATATGATCGTCAGAAACCTTTAAATAACTACAAATAGACAAGTTCGTTTGCAATAGTATATTCAAATTTATGACGTTGATTTCAGGCTAGATAAGCATGAGGTACACCGTCCTGATCTAAGATTTTTGTACGGATTTATACATCCGTATGAATTCTAAAACTGGGTAATGCATTCCAAGGATATTACTGAGGCTACTGACTCCCATAACAGTAGTAACCCTTTCTCCCATAATAATAATTCCTTTTTGCTTCATCATTCTCCTACAAAACATACATCTGATGCAAAATAAAAATAATCTCCAAATTGCATTGGCTGGCCTGGTCCTCAATCTAGTTATCTACACTGGCCCCTATTATTTGCAGGACCTAGGCTTTCAATCATCATTCAAAAAGAAAACAAATTAGCATTAGTTGATATGAATCCCATGTAACATTTACTGTTTAATGGCCTACTAGCAAAACAAGAATTAGTTAGAACCATTCAAAACGAAAACAAGAATTGCGACTTTTTTCCTTGGTGTGCAGAAGAATGTTGTGATTTATAATCATTTACTTTATGTGATTTTCGGAGTTCTTTGCCCCTTCTTTTCTCTGTTGGGAAATACCGCCGTGACATTTGTCGTTTATTTATCAGGTTGCAAGTGCAACAGCAACATTCGTGATGATGTTCTCCTCATCCCTATCCGTGGTGGAGTTCTACTTCCTGCACAGATTCCCAATCCCTTTTGGTAATTCCTGGCTGTTAATATCTGTTTAGAAATAACATTTCCAAAGTAACCGTTCAATAATGATGTGGACTGTTTGTTCCTGCAGCTGTCTACTTAATCTGCATTTCCATATTGGCTGGATTCTGGGGCCAGTCCTTGGTCCGGAAACTCGTGCACGTGCTCAAGCGAGCATCTCTGATTGTCTTCATCCTATCCTCTGTCATCTTCGCGAGTGCTCTTACAATGGGTAATGGCCAGAACACATTGACTGAACGTCTTCTTTTTAGATAACAAACCACTAATTGCTAAGCAGTTTAACTGAAATTCAGCCAACAAAATCATTTACCCTGGATCCTTCGTTTTCCTTAGAAACATCTAAACAGAATACACTTTAGTATGCAGTAGCAGTAAGCTTGTGTTCTGTTAGTAGCAATAATCGGCAAGTGTGGACAGGTTCAAACCAGTTTGGCCTGCAAAAGCTATTCCTTGATTACCCTTTATAAATAGGCCCATCGCTTTGCCTTTATCTATGTCTGTACTACCAGTTCTTCTCAGCTTTCCTAACATTTGTTTCCTCGTAAATTCAGGTGTCGTTGGAACCCAGAAGAGCATCAGCATGATCAACAACCATGAGTACATGGGCTTCCTCGACTTCTGCGAGAACTGAAGAACCCATCAGACTGTCCATATTCTCTGGGGGAAATCCAGGTCAACACCTAATTGACCTCACCTCCCCCCAAATTTAAATGGGAAAAATAAATAAAGTCGTGGAGAGTGCATGCACCGTGTTAGCCCCTCGCTAACCTGCAAGCGCCCGTCCGACGAAATGTCGTAGTGAATTCAGTTTTCATGGCATGCATGTGTTAGCTCCTGGCTAACCAGCAACCCTATGTCTTGGTCTTGTGTGCCTTCAGGTCTTTTTGTAATGCATGTGTTAGCTCCTGGCTAACCTGCAAGTTTAGTTTCTCTAGGGATAAATCGCAGTTATGCCATTCATTCTTGTGCTAGCTCCTGGCTAAGCTAGCCTGCAAAAGGTTATTGTATGGAACAGTGTAAATATACCAGCCCATTCCTTCTGTCAATATACAATTGTTGCATTTTTGAGCTACTATGTGTCAGCATTTGTGATTGTGATTGCAATTGCAATTGCTGCAGCTTGAATTCACTCGTGATTGCGCACCTACCGCACTTGAAATTTCCTGCCGTCATATTATAGTTAAGTGTAACTTCCAGCCTCAGGCGTTGCTGATCATTGAGAGAGAAACTGTATGCTGCTGCAGTATTCAAATCTTTGAATTGAAAACCAGGAGCGGTTCAAGTTGTTTGACCGCAGTGTCCAGGTGCCCGGCCTTAAATTTGTCTCACAGTTTGATGTCTTGTGTTGTTAGGCTCAGTGTTCCATACGGCCATGGGCCATAACGGGGAGCGCTACATACGTGTACGTTCTAGTGTGGTGTATTGTCAAAAAGGATGCTGCGCACCACACAGATAATTTACAAACCAACCTCGCGTTCTTTAAGATAAAAGAGAACGCATTTTTCTCTTCTGTAAAGACAAGGTTAGGAAAGGTATGAAAAAGCTGAATATAGTTCAGGCAAATAGCACAACCAGTGAGTGAGATTGCACAGGCCAAGCACAGCATCAACCAAGTTGGATAGGGCTGGCATGGCATTTCGACCGAGTTGCTCACAGCGAGATGGCCCGATGCCATTGGCTGTGTAGAAAGTAATACACTTCATTTTTGAGAAGCGAAAATAGGGGGGGAAAAGGATGAAAGGAATTGCAGTCAATGCTCCAGTAATTTTAGGTACCTACACATTCAGTGTTCCAGAGAATTGTATAGTTTGTACTACTTTCTACAACTCCATGTGTCTTTAATATCTGAAGATGGGCAGAGCCTGCACTCTGCACCATATCAAGTACTCCTTTACTTGTTATTTCATTTATTTTAAAATAAATTTATTTTTAAAATAATTATTGTATCAGATTTAGTGAAAATAAGAAATAATTGTATTGAAAATAGATAAAATAAAAATAGTTACATTGAGATTTGATAAAATAAAAATATTTTAGTCTTTTTGATTTTTTATTGGTATGTGTGAGGTTTTTTATTGGTATGTGTGAGATGAGTGAAAAATAAATTTATTTTGAGATGGAGCGGAAGGTATTATTTTGAGACGGAGATAATATGTAGTAGAAAGGAGTATTTGTTAACTGCCATCAGGTTGGCTTTAAAAAAGAAACAGCAACAGGACCAGTATACAACTTTGCAAATATCACAAGAAAAAAGTAGTAGACATAAAGCATAGAACTATAGACAAGTTGAAATATCATTGCAGCAGCAAAGCTTCAGAGCTGCCGAATGGCTATATATTACTTCCATCACAAGCCCTTTTGCTCACCACTCACCCCAGATCATGATGTGCTAGGCAATACATAGCATATCTCTATCAAATTTATACAAAAAGGGGGGCAATAGAGATAGTTTACTTGTATTGCATCTCCAAGTCTACTGAGAAGAAGACTAGTCTCTTCTACTTCTCTTAAGGCCCTACAGACTTACAGGTTACAGCAGAAGTTAACCTGAGAGATCTCCTTATCATTCAAGAACAACTTCATCTTCACTAATTGCCTTGTTCATGATTTTTGTCGATAAATCCAAGTCTTTGCGTGTATCTCCTTTCTCAGCCTTATTGGTTTCATTATTACCATCATGGTCTCTATCTACGGAAGTGGCATTTTCAGCATCAGTTGAAACCGAAGCCATGGTTCCATTTGGTGGAGAATTCAACTCAGCAGCTGATGTCAGGTCAGTGAAGAGTTGTATTTGGTTGTTCAACAAAGCTGTTGAATTTGCTTGCTGCTCTTGTTGACCTTTCAAAGAGGTCGAATTAGCTTGATCTGATCCAGTATGGTTGCCGGTCAAATTTACTGGAGCTGTATCCGTATTGCTTTCTGAAATAGTGCTAGTGTTTGGATGGGAAGATGCATCAGCTGGAATAGCCCCAAGCTCCCTAGCATCAATTGATTCATTCACTCCTAGGCCTCGAAATGTTATTCCATTTGACAAATTTGTGGTGCCTTCAAATATGCTATCCATGCTCTTCAATTGCTCCTCTGGGAGAGGTTTTGTCACTTGGGCATCATGATCTACGGAACTTGACACATCATCGCCTCTGAAAGTCATCTCCCTAGCCTTGCGAGCTTCTTCCTCCCTGCGTTCAGCTTCCTGGTTGTCATGAGGCACTGCGGTCGAAGCATCATCCACATATAATATTTTGTCTTGGGCATGACGAAGCAGCTCATCTTGCCCTGCCGACGGAGGGTCATGACTAACAGCACTTGATACATTATCCCCATGAAAGGTCTTCTCTTGATCCTCCTGAGACCGCTCCTTCCGCTCTTCATCCTCAAACACACCCACATCCTCAGATCTTTCATCCTTATCAGCAGAATGCTCACCGGGCTCAGGAAGATCATCATCCTTGTCCAGGTCTGGTTCATCAATGGGGTCCTCATCATTCTCATCGTGCTTCATTTCTTGCTCCATTTCTTCATTCTCTTCATCCTCAATCCGTTCATCCAGCGTTGATGAGTCAGCCTCCATCTTGGTAGGCAGGTCCTTCCTGCCTAATCTGATCTCACCCTGGTTTTGATCATCATCTTTATGCAGGTCATTGGGCTCATTCTCATGATATGCCTTCTTCTCGTACGAATGCTTAACTTGGTATATCAACCAAACAGAAACCAGAACCAAGAGGGTTATCTGAAGAGCCTTCTTCAGCTTCAGACCTTTGGACCTGTGATTCCTACTAGAGCTCTGCCTCAACATTTTTAGCCAATGGAAAGAAAACAATAACCTCCAAAATCCGAACTTTGCCCCCAATATCTCCACTCTAACACCTTGATGGCTCCTACAATAAGGTATTTAACAGGAAATAAGTAAACTCCTTGGTCTTAAGACAAATATACTGATAAAATTACTACAATGAATGGACAGTGTAATCATTTTCTCCTCTTCATAAAAAAAATTCACCTTGAAAGAAACAAAAGCGTCAAGATGCATACATGGCAAAAAAATCCTAGGAATTGTATACAATATTTTAGAATTTAATCAAGGCATGTGTGGCAAACAGCTAACAAAGACAACTTTCTTAAAAGGAAACCAAACTACTGCAAAACGAAAATAAGTTAAGCGTGGTTGCATTAGTAATCCTGAAAACAGCACAAATCAAGGTCAAAGCATCCTAATAATGCTCGTAAAAATACAATATTTCCGTAAGGCAATTTGTAGACTACCTCAAAACTCATTGCTAGACAATTAAGGAATACAAATACCTATTAGGAGAAAGCTAGATAAGCAAGGAATGATAATCCAAAGAGGAAGTGGTAAAAGAGTTTGCTTGAAATGGCCTAAAACAGGCGAGGCCCCCAATCAGCCAACAGCGCGAAAACCAAAGCCGATTAATTTATGCCTCAAACGCAATATTATCAAAGCAAAGATTCGATTTTTGGAGGACGCAATCCGCAATAAACCTATCTTAATGTTGGGATTTCTTGCGAAATCCATGAAAGAAACATCCAGTCCAGCCCAAGCTGAAGGACCGCGAGTCTGCCACAAACACCACCAACCCAACAACCTCATCCACACAAACACCCAAGAAACCCAAACCCATGGTCACTTGAAGGAGCTCAAGAATCTGCTCCCACATACACCAAAATACCTGATAGAGAACATGGCAAGAACAGCTCACCTTTGGATACCAGCAAGCAAGAAGACGGAAGCAGCTGTTCTTGCTCGTGCCTTTGCCTCCCTCCTCTCCTCTCCCCCACCCCACCACGAGGGATTTAAAGAACCAAGCACACAGGAGGGTCAGTCAGTGAGCCAAAGATTGGTCAAAATCAAGATGCTCGTTCACCTAAATCCTCTCCCCCACTAGCAAAAGACCGGATCTAAATACAGGCGACCACCTATCCTATCCAGATTGTTTCTCCGGAGCGGGAGCGGCAGCTGATGAAACAAATGCAATAGTGGATTTGGGGTTCGTGCATATGGCGATTGGGGGGGATTAGAATGGTGGTAGGTGCTTGGTTGGGGAGAAGGGTGAGGGGGATTTATGATGGATGCGATGTGGATGGAGATTGGAGAAGAGATGAGAGGCAGCTTCAGAGTCACAAAGGGGGGAGGAGAGTCCGGAGAGGGAGGAGGAGGAAGGAAATGATGTGTCTTTATGTGAATTTTTTTCTCTGACTTTTACACTAGCTTTTTTTATTCATTACATAAAAAACTTTTTTATTTTTGGGAGGAGAAACTTGAGCAAGGAAATGGTGTCTTTTATGTGATTTATTTGTCTGACTTTTACAGTAACTTTTTTTGTTTTCATGTAAAATAATATCTTTTTTAGTTTTTTGGGAGGAGAAAAACTTGACCTTGTGTTTAGGGTTGGGGTTTTGGCATGGTGTGGTTGGAGGTTGGGAGCAGTGAGCTTTGGAGGCCTCGTCGTCACAGCTGCCGGTTTGCCACTTCCCCAGCCTCCCAAGCCTTGGTTTTCGTTGGGTGCAACGCCTCTTGACCAAACTCTGCCATGCTCTCACGGTTAGTCCACACGAGTTGCACTTAAATCTGACTTGATAAAAAAAGGGGAGTTGCCTTGTACAAGCTGAGATTGGTGGTGTGTTAGGCCGGTGATTTAACAAGTCAGAAGCAGGAGGGTACCATGCCATCAGTGTGTGTGACGTTTCAAGAACAAGAGAAAAAATTGCCACACGAGACACGGGAAAAGGATGCAGGAAACCGAGATGGGGCGTAGCATTAGCAAGAGATGACCAAACCATCATCTCTTTCTTAACCAAAGTAGTACAGTACCGATAATACTGTGTTAACATAGTACTACTACAGTACACTATCATAGTAGCTTGTACTCCCTCATTCCCATAATAGATTATCTTTTATCCAAAATAAATTTAATTTTGAAATAATTATTGTATTAAATTTTATAAAAATTAAGGATAAATATATTGAGAACAGTAAAGTGATGAATAATTATATTGTGATTTAATAAAATAAAAATATTTTAGATTTTTTTAGTTTTTAGCTTTATATATATACATAAGATGTTTAAAAAACAAATTTATTTTAAGACAAATGAATGCTGTGTCATGACCGGCACCGTGTGTCATCTTTGCTCAAAATAAAATAAATTTATTTTGATACGTTTCCGACAAAAGAAATGCTGTGTCATGACCGGCACCGTGTGTCATCTTTGCTCGCCTGAAACCCCATCACTGCGTCATTACGCAGATCATATCGATCCGTGTACTATGCGCGGGAGCTGAAGCAGAGGCAGCAGTGTGGCAGAGCCAGTAGCCACTGCGTAATTGCGTGTGTGATGTAGTGTAGCAGCTGCAGGCCACCACTCCACCAGTGGCTGGCCGGGCGGGCCACCCCACCGAAACCCGCGAAATGATGGCGTTTCTTCAGCGAGACACGGGTTGCCGGTGACCGATCGTCACGCGCGCGCAGTACGGTTTCGCCCATTGCCTCCGCGACGCGAGCAGCGGGGCAAACTGAATTTCTTTTTACATTTTTCTATTTTTAACCTTGTTTTATAAATGAGACTTTGAAAGATTCATTATGAAAATAGATTTTTTTTCTCACCGCTAGCGGCACCAAGTTACAACGCCTCGACGCCAACACCCTTATCCCCCTGCAGAAAGGATCGGTGCCAACGATTTTTTTTTTGCCTAATAGGTTATCAGCACCAGGGTTTCCATTTCGCGCGCGCCTGCCCTGCCGGTATCTATGGTAGCGTGGTTTTTACGTGAAAACCATAAAAACCATGACAAAGTGAATAGTATTTGAATTTGAATTGATTTCAAAACGTTTTGTCGTGCCATGGTTTTATCGAACTTCGTGAAAACCGCGCCAAAACCGTGAAAACTGTATAAAAACCACGAAAACCACGCCCAAATAAACAGTGACGTAATTTAAATTTGGAACAAATTCAAATCGGTGTCGTACAGCGGTTTTCGCTTAAACCACGCCACATACCGTGGTTTTCACGGTGAATAAAGTGATATTTGTTTTTATAAAAAATAAATATATTTTGTGATAAAATAATTTTTAAATTTTTTTAAATCCGTAAAAAATTTCAAACCAAACCGTGCGGCTACCGTGTCACATCCCCGTGGTATGACCAGAAACCCGCGAAAACTGTGATGGTTTTACAGTTTCAGTAACCCGGATCAACATCAGTATCGTCGATGTCAAGGACCTATTTATAAGAAAATTAATTATATTTTAACCTTTTTAGAATTAGAGATGTGAATGGAAGTGCTGGCGTGCTGCTCTATACCTGGACATTAACGTTGTAAGTAAATGAAAAAATGAGCACTAATTTTTGGCCCGTTTAAACAGGGACGAACAACCTGCTGATGGCCACAAAATATTTGTAAAAAATATTTACATTTTAATCCTTTTTATATTTTTTATAAATATTATTTTTTTCAGCATCATTGACGCCGACCTCTTTCAGTGACTTAGACCTGTTTGATTGGTGTCGTGAGCACCGTGCCTGAGAGCCTGAGAAACACCAGAGGGGTCAATGAACTTTGTCTGGTGCCTGGCCAGACAGCCCGAAACTTTGTTTGGTTTGCTATCGCTGCCCGAGAGAAAAATGATTTCAGCTTAGAAGATTTCTGCTAATTAAGTGCTCCTGGGAAGAAACAAATATTGGCAAGGATACGACACCCCTCCAACCAAAATCCATCCGCATTTAGCTCAACAAATTAATCGATGGAAAAAAAAGCAACGCAAAGCAAAAAAAAAATCCCCAAATCAAACAAACCAGCAAATTAAACATTCAACTCGCAGGCTCCCAGCCGCATGCAAATCAGTTCACTCATCAATGGAACAAATGGCGCAGCCTCTCCGCACGACGGTGGATGCAGCACGCAGGGGTTGCTTCATGATCCAGCGAGGCCGCATGCCCGCAGGTGAGATCCCACGATATCGCAGCAATAGCAGTACTGTTGGCGACGCTCGGCGGGAGGGGCTTGCACGACGGCAGTAGGGACGGGGACTTCGCGGGAAGCGACGATGGCGGTAGTGGCTGCGACCACACCCAACGGAAGCGGGCTGAGGGCTTCGCGCGCCAACGGCTATGCCAGGGGAGTGGCAGCGGTGGCGGCGGCTTGATTATCACGTTGTTTTACGTATAATTTTTGTCTAGAAATTAAGTTAGAAATTAAGTTATGATATACAAAATAACAAAGTAATATATAGATTTAAACATAAATAAAATATGAGGCACTTAATTCTCACATCGAAAAATTCTCACATCGAAAGAAAAGAAATAACAGCTAAAAAAGACAATCCTAACGGGACTTAATTTAGGATATAAGTGTTGATCTTCTAATTTCGTCTTTAACTCAGAATCATTAAATTTTTAAAAAAGAGAATATAGCAAGACTGGGTATAACCACCATACTTAGCAAGCTACACCAATAATACAGACATGCAAGAGAAGACAAAAGAAAATTTGTGGCTATTGCATAAAGGCGGTTTATAGTTCAAAACGGTAAAACAGTTAATTAATTAATGCAATGTTAGATCTTTACTGAACAATGTTAAATCACGTTGAATAGGTTTAACCAAACCAATGAACTACATCAATGCATTAATCCAAGTTAATTAGAAGTGTGTGAGACTAATCACAGTGAAGCTCGTCGATCACCCATAATCGTGGGCACGGATATTCGAATAATTGAACTCATAAGACACAATCCATCGTATGTCACCGTGCATGCCTGACATGTTATCATCTGAGTGAATGTAACAAGACCATTTGCATGACTCCTTCTAACCAATTGCACTACACTGTAGGTTTCACCCTTACCCCTAAGCTGGGTTGGGAAGTCCCCTATTGTGCTGTAACATCCTGATAATCGAAGGAGTGGAATTCGGAACGTGAAAATCGGAACTCACAAAAACCTTTTGAATTAATTGCTTCTTATCGTGTTTATCGTTCTTATTTGCCAAGCTCTGTTGCATAAGAGTTCTTTTTGAATTGCTTTGATGTGAAGTTGGATAAAAACCCTAAGCTTTGATATCCTAGGTGAGAGTAATAATTCAAAATATATATATTTGGAGAAGGATAAATACATAATTTTGTGGATTTACAAAAGATTCTTGAAAAGAATATATTTTGGTTTAAACCCTAACGGTGGAAGAAAAATAATAAATAATTGGATTTGGATGATAAAAATATTTTGAAAAGGAAATATGAATTTAGAAATTAATCAAAGACCCCAATTTATTGATTTTAAAAGAAGAAATAAAAATATGAAAAATATATTTTGAAAAATAAAAAGTGGGGGAAAAGTTTGAAAATATAATTTCAAAATTATTTTGGGAATATTAGAATTTATTTTGAATTTTTAGGGTGAAAGGAAATGGAAATGGAAAATAGGAATTTAAAATCGGGAAAAAGCAAAGGTGCACTGTTCATTAGCTCGGCGGTGTTCGACCAAATCGTCGGCCACGTTGCGCGCGCCACGCGCCGAGCGCCGTGCCGCGCCGTACCGGACACCTCGCACGCGTGCTCTCGCGACGACACCGTCCTGCCGCGCGGCCGTCTGCCGCTGATCGCGCCACTCCGCGGTCGCCGGTCGCCGCCGACGCCGCGCTAGGCCGTCGCCATGTCGTCGCCGTCTTGCCGCGTGAGCGCCGCGCCTGTACCGCGTGGCGCCGCGCTGTACGTTCGCAAGCACCGTCTCGCCGCGCTCACCGTACGCACATACATCATTGCATGCCGCGCATCGCGCACGATCTCCCCGCGACGCGCCATGCCGGCCGACGCTGCGCCATTCTTGCCGTCGCGTCGCCCTCGCCGTCGACCGCCTATAAGAAGCCTCCCTGACCCGGCCCTCAACATCAAAAATACTCCCGGTGCTCACTCGTGCTTTCCCCAATTTCCCCAAGGATTAGCCACTACATTGCGCGAATTTTGGGAAGGATCGGAGCTCGGCGGAAGAACCCTAATTCGACCGCCCGTGCGACACTCGAAATTCGTCCCCCAGCGATTTCTTCCCGAATTAAAGGTACCATTATCATTCCCGTGCTCTAGGTATTAATTCCCCTAAGCTTCCCGAGCCAAATGGTCGCCGGAAAATCGCCGGCGACGAACCCCTCAAATTCCCTGTCTCGGCCGCCGAACCACCTCGCCGTCGCCGGGCCGCAGTGCCTCTCGCCGAACCAACCCCACCGTTAGCATCCCTAGGGTTCACCGAAGCTCGTAGACCCCTCACTTTAGCCGAGCTTCGCCGGATTTTGCGCCGACGAGCGCCACCGCCCGAACCACCTCGCCGTCGCCGCCTTTTCCGCCGCTCCCGGTCTCAGCCGAGTGGAGAAATGGAATCCTCGTGGTCCCGGGATGGTGTAGCGCCCCTCTTTCCCTAGCTCCGCCCTCCTCGCCGTCGGCACCCCTCCTCACCGTCGGCCGCGGTGAAAGCGAGAGCGGGGAGAGGAAGAAAAGAAGCGAGAGGAAGAAAAGAAAAGAAAAGGGAAAAAAGAAAAGGAAGGGAGAGAAAAAAATATAGAAAAAGAAAAATAGTAAAGGAATTAGGGTAAAAGTAAAAATATTATTTTGGAAATATTTTAGGATATAAAATAAGGTTTTTGAAATATTATTATCTAGGAATGAGTATAATATTCTTTTTCTTTCCAAAAAGGAATACTTTGTGAAAATAATTTCTAGATTAAATTTTTCCTTTTTATGAATTCAAATATTGTCCGACCTCTAATTTGTTATCGAAGTTCACATGAGACCTTTTTAAAGATTGGTTAAGCATGAATGTCATTATTCGGTCGTTAGAATTTCAAAACCCCTAGCAGATATAATTGCAACATTAAAGATAAAATGATTGGAGATATGGACATTAGAAATCTAATTATTCTAGGATATCTTCAAATTTAGGAACAAAATATGTATTTATTACGAAATGGTTCGCTCGGTTAAGCTGGACTCCTTTTCGTTGATTCAACTATTAAAATTTCCGAAGTTGAGGTTGTGTTTGGAATCCGCTTACCGCGATCATTCTGAGATCTCTTTCTTTTTCGTTGATATTGTTGGATTTTAATTGGATTCAACCCTTCTTTTCGCACGTACGGATAGCGTCCGAAGAAGTGAACACTGACTACGCGGAAGACTCCACTCAACCAGCGTGCGAGCAAGGCAAGTCTTCACACCCTTTGAACATATCGATCCCAATTGCGAAATGATGTTATTTTAAACTCTAAACATGTATGCTTCACAGAATTACCTATACTTGTTATGCCATACCTTGCTATTGATTACCTTTAGAATTACACCTTGTAACTCGCGATGTGATACAAATAACCGAAGCATAACTTGGTAAACTGCCTAGCCATGCTATACTTAGATTTATGCATACTCATGACTTTATGAAAAAGCTTTGTGCTTGGGCAACTACCTTAGGGAAGGTAGTTGAGATTCGGCATGTGGAGACATGAGCGCCACATGGCCATGAGAATGAGGAACTAAGTTTGATGAAAATTGAAAGTACTATACAAATGTTTTAGTCGGGGGATGATTTGGGTGGATTCCGAAAAGGCAAGTGCCGACCACGGTCGAGTAAGGACCGAGCCATGAGATAGCCGGAAACGAGCCGCACAACCGTACTTCTCGAATGGGTATAGACCTAGCCGACTAGATAGCCGAAGCGAGGCGGTATCCTTGCATAGATGGTTCTCTATGATGTGGTTATGGGATGAGGATGAGGCTGCGGCCTTTGTTATGAATGGTGGGAATAAACTAATGTTAATTAAACTTAAAGATTGGAAATGTCTTCCCTTACCCCGGTGCGCGAACTCCTCTCACTGCTAGAAAAGGACGGCTAGAGTGCATGAGGACAAAAGTTCATGGAGCGGGTGCGCCAAAGTGAGGTTATCGAAAGGCTTTGCCGTGACCGTCTCATGTGTTGAGGCGTAGGCTCATTTGTTGGGCTGTCGCGGAGTACGGGTAAAGTGTACATCCCTGCGGTGTGAATGAATCAATCTATTCGAATAGCCGTGCTCGCGGATATTGAGCATCGTGACAAGACTTTCGCTTGGCTAGACTTTGAACTTAAAAATGCTTGGGATGGGTTTGCATGATGACTTTATTTGGTGGATCAACTTCTCGAGAATGCGAGAAGGGTGGACTCCAGAAAATCATGACGAACCGGAGGCGGGAAGCCATCCTTGGAATCACGATGGATGGTAGACAGAACCGTCGCCGGGTTAATGAACTATGAAATTAAAACTTGATTTGGCTAGTCGATAGGCTTGTGAAAAGAATTGTGAAAAGCGGCTTTACGCAAAAATAACCCTAGCCATGTTCTTTGAATAACCCTATCATATGCATCAATTTTGTGTTGGCTTACGAGTACGGTTGGTACTCACCCTTGCTATACGCACAAACCTCCAGTGATGGAGTTGAAGAGCCGGAAGATCCATACGCATATCACCAGGAGGACGAGGGAACTGACGGCGCATATTAGACTTTAGCTCCGGTCGTTGCCCGTGGCAATGGACAAGCCGCCTCTTTCCATTGCCTTATCTAAACTCGTTTTTATGTTGTATTCGGACCATAAGGTCTGTGGGATGAACAATGCCTTCGGGCCTATTAATGTAATAATGGTATTGTAAGACTATTCGTACATGCGCACTTGATTATCCAGTACTGTATTCGTGGGTACCAACTACTTGATCCAGGGAAATGGTACTATGAACACGAAAGATTCCCGCCTCAAAATCGGGGGTCAACATGTGCTACGGTAAATCCAACAGACGCATAGACCGTTGTGAGGTTCATCCGAACTCCCATCACGCTCACCCTTGCCTATATACGTCAGAAAGGGAAAACTATACTATAAGTTTAGTGGTTACCCATTCTTGCTTGTGGTAAGCACGATAAATCTTTCAGGGTATCCCGGGAACCAGTCCTTAATTATTATGGATGCGACAAACAAAACCATATACCCACAACTCACCATTAAGCCATATTTTAGTTGGATAATTACAACCAATAAACATGGCCAGGTGTCATGCCCAGAAATTCAAACCAGAATTTCTGAAGTTATACATGTATTAAAATCCCTGTTCAGGACCAGCCAAGGTACACATACGATAATTTTTGATATTACGGAATCCACATCTTAGAAACAATATAAAAGATTACATAAATACAGTGGAAAAAGAAACGACTGGCTAAACTGAAACTTGACTCTTGTGACGTAGCACCAACACACCACATGCAACCTTGACGTTAGACGAAAGCTTAATCCTCGTTGAAGCCTTCCTCTACCTCGATCTCTGACTCTAATGGGGGAGATAGAGCAAGACTGAGTACTATCCACTGTATTCAACAAGTCATACCGGAATATAAGGTATGATGCAGGATAATTCTCAAGGAAGGATATGGTTTGATTGCATAAAACAACATTTCACAATAATAATTGAAAGCAGTAAAATAGTAATATATAATTAAGCAGTATTAAAATAATCGTTGTTCAACATTACCCCACGTTGCAACAGGCACAACCATCCATCTATTCTACTCAAGTACCATTAATCAAGTTATTTGCTAGAATGAGACTAATCACGGTGAATCTGGTTGATCGCCCATAACCGCAGGCATGGTTATTCAAATAGTATTTAACTCTGGCTAAAAGTGTACATCTGTACCCATAACACACAGCCTCACGACACATTTTCGCGTGTCGGTATACCACCATGATACCCCGAAAAGGGATTGTGACAGGACTCTTCGCATAACTCACTCTAACCAATCGTAGCCTACTAAGGTTTCGTCCCTACTTCCATCAGGCCAATGGGTAGCCCCTGAGCACCGTGGTGAATCTGGTAGTCAATCAACCCTTTTAACCAAGGCCGACCTAACCCCATCACGCCCATCGTCGCCAGGTTACGTCAGCTAGAGACAAGTACACTACAGATCTAGCCATTATCCATGTTGGCTTGTGGTACGCACTGTATTTCTTCCAGGGTTTCATGCGAACTAGTCCTTAACTGCCATGGGCGCGACTATCCAAAACCATTGCAGCCACAGCCCACCATTGTCATATTTTAGTATTAATATTACATTATCTCATACTTGACATCATCGGTATATAGTCTCCACTATAGTAATTAAGTGATATATATGATTCCTTTTAATGAGCTAATTGATCTAAGCCAGACTAAGCATGTCCTAAACCAATATCTAGTCATATTAAACCCAAGCTATTAATGGTATAAGGTAAGCAAGTCATATGGCTGAGTATAATAGGTAAAATAATCTCATAAAATGACATTTCAAAATATGTGCAATATTTGAGAGAAATAAGACATTTAGAAAAATAGGCACAATATAATCGATGTAAAGTATGACTTGCGTTGCTCTGAAGATTGAGAACTTTTGCAACTACTTCGAAATAAATAGGACCGCCGGAACTGCCGGAATCTACACGACAAACAAAACACTTAACAAAACAGACTAAAAGTTTACTGGAACAACATACAAAACTATTTTTAATGGATTTTTGACATTTTTTGGATTTAATAAAATTTGAATGGACTAAAACGGAGCTCAAATTAAAAAGATATGAATTTTAGAAGATTATCTGTGTTTATTACTAAAACAGAAAAACCTTAATAATTTATTATGTAATTAAGTCCCTGGCTGACGCAATAGGTAGGCTGACATCAGCAGGGGCAAGGGCTGACACAAGCGACCAGAGCTAACGTTAGCGATGACACAAGTAACTAGGGCTGACATCAGCAGCTGAGGGCTGACGTGAGCGGGGCGTGGGATGTCGGTCCACGGTGGACCGGGTCCACGGGAGTGGACACGCCGGTGTGCACCGACGTGGCGACACGCGGGTGTGCTGGGATGGACGACCCCGATCTACCACTCGGTAGATCGGACGGCTTGGGAATCGGCTAGGGTTTTTCGACCGGCGACCGAGCTTGGCGCGGCGGCCAACCAGCGTGCCGGCAGCGCAAGCGGCAACGCTGCAGGATGCGACACGAAGTGCAGCGGCGAGCAGTTCTAAGGCTCGGGGTGGCGGCACGGGGTTGCGAGGAGCGGTGGATAGCGCACGGGAGTGAACAAAAGAGAGAGGGAATTCTCACGGGAGTCAAACGCGACGACGGCGGTGCGCGTCTAATTGTGTGTGAGCGATTTAGGGCACAAAATCGAGCAGCGACATAGGGAAAAGCATGCGGGGAGGATGGCTAGATTTATAGGGGAAAGAAAGAAATCGGATAACGCATGGATCGATCCAAAATTTCTCGGCGTTGGTTCGGACTCGAAGAGAGAGAACGGCGGCCGATTTAGTTAGGGTTCGATTTGTTCGAGATACGCGAGGATAAGGCAACGCGTGAGCGGGGAGGGGCGACGCGGCGTGTGGCACGGATTCGGCACGGGGACGGCCAGGATTCGTGCTGGGTGGCGCAACACGGGCGACCGAGATGGCACGACAGCGCGGCGCGGGGAGGGGACGTGAAGGGTTACGCGGAGGCTACGCTAGCCGAAAACAAAAACTTTTAACCGCGCAAACCAGGAACACTTGCAAGTAAGGGCCGATAGATCATTACCGATTGGAGTGTGCAGCGGAAACAGCCAATCAGGGCTATCCGATCCGGAACAGTGTAGCCGATTCCCACAAGCCGACAGATTCCCGGGGACGGGATTCGCCAATCGCCGATTCGCAGTCGTCGGGTCACGTTCTTGCGCCTTGCTCCGATGCGCCCGACCACAACCGATCCGAAGCCGATCAACAGCGCGCAACGTAGCAGCGCCTCTACCGGTATCCACACGTCCGAGGACAGAACGCCGAACACCCGTGTGCTAGCACGCGATGCAAGGCTAGGGTTTGGCTCGAAAATGGGGAGGGTTTCCGTGGAGATTGATCTCGGCGACTTCTGTTGCACGCGATGCAATTGACGTGTCGCAACTCTTCACCCCTCCCTCCTTTATATAGAGTTGGCCGACTGGAAGTAGTGGCCAATCAGGACTCTATTTCAAATCTGATCCTATCCGAATCTCATAGAGTCGGCCGCCCATACGTCGTATGACCATAGGACTCTATCCGATCGGATCCCTATCCGATCGAGCCGTATTCGAGTCCAACTCGAATGCCTGTTCTTATCCCCTTAAGCGTGTGACCCTGTAGGTTCAGGTATACTCGGTTTCGGCATAGTCTAACTTAGCCGATCGTCGGCTCGAGTCCAACTCACTGACTCCAACGACGGCGCCTAGCGGCACATATTGACACCATAGTATACAAGAATATAATATCGGCTCGAACTGTAATGTGTACACAAATCCCTTTGCCTCACGATACCGGTTAAGCTATAGGCAAGATGTGTGCCATCCCTTCAATAGCTTAACCTTTCACTCGAACCGTATTGGATTATCTGTCTGTTGATTGACTCCTCAATCAACTTAGCATGGCCATGCATTTCCATAATCCATTACCTCGAGGGCCCAGAGATATCTCTCCAAAGGAGGGGCAAATTCCATCTTGATCACTCACATCCCACTCCATGTTTCATAGCAAACCCGAAAACTACCTTTATAACTACCCGATTACGGAATAGCGTTTGGTAGTCCCAAAGTAGGCTACTACACATGTTGGAATCCATGGTGATCTCGGGTCTAAGGACTTTGTACCAACACTACCGAGACCAACTAATGACACATTAATTCTGTAGTGTCTCATGGTGGGTCTATCCCAACAATGTGTTCTCCAACACATGTGTCCATGTTTATTGATTTGGTATCTCCATACCCATGATCTATGGGACATGACCATCAATCAATAAACATGCCGATCTTAGAATCATATTTGTTCCAACAATATGACATATGATCGATGATCGTTTAGAAATAGATTCATACATAAAGAGTCTCATAAATAAGTCACGTACTTATTGATCAATACAAGATGTCTATTTCATGGAACCGAATAACACTTTATTCATTTATACATAAACATTGACGTGATATCAAACATCTCCATGTTGCCTCTAGGGCATATCACTAACGGACGGGCTGACAGGTGGGCCCCACTGTCGCGCCCTAGAGCGGGAGGGAGGGACGCAGACTTTGGCGTGACACGGCGTGGCTCGTGGGCTACGGCCCACGGTAGGAGGGGAGGGGCGCGCGCGGGTAGGCTGGGCCTGGGCCGCTGGGATGGCCGGCGGCCCAGAAAAAAATAGTGGGAAAATGACTGGAGAGAGAAAAAGATTTTTAGAGGTAATTAATTCGAGAATTGATTTAATTTGTTAAAAATTATTTCTAGTGCTCTAAAAATTCCAATAAAATACGGTTAATGTATTTTGACAAATATAGTTTAAGAAAAATCCTACCATGTCATTTCCACTTATAATTTCCATTTTAACATTACTTATTTGCTCTAGGTTAATTCAAAATTAAATTTCTTTTTGGAAATTATTTAAATGGTTTTTAAAATGACAGAACTTCACGGTGTGACAAACCTACCCCCCTTAAACGAAATCTTGACCCCGAGATTCGGATGTGCTGTCAAAAAGGTTCGGGTGAGCGGCCTTAAACTCATCTTCTCTTTCCCATGTAGCCTCTTATTCACGGTGATGAGTCCATCGAACTCGCGAACACGATAACCTTGTTTTGGGTTCTTCTCTCACCGGTTTTAAGGATACGGGTTGACTTCTCCATGTAGGTCAAGTCCTCTTGAATCTCAATTTGGTCCGGACTAACCTCCTCTTTTGGTACTCTCAAACATTTTTTAAACTGAGAAACATGAATACGTCGTGAATACCAGCCATGTTGGATGGAAGCTCGAGCTGGTAAGCAACTTCTCCTCGACATTTCCGAATTTTGTATGGTCCCACAAAACGTGGTGCCAACTTGCCTTTGGTTTGGAAACGGTGCACTCCCCGAAGCGGTGTGATATGAAGATACACATAGTCCCCTACTTCAAAAGTAAGGTCTCATCGATGGTTGTCTACGTAGCTCTTCTACCGGGACTTCTCAACCTTTCTCGGATAGTTCGGATTTTTGCTTCTGCCTCACTTAACACTTCAGTTCCAAACAATTGATGCTCACTAGTCTGATCCCAAAAGAGTGGTGTACGACACTTCTATCCGTACAATGCCTCAAACGGTGCCATTTGCAAACTGGCTTGGTAACTGTTGTTGTAAGAGAACTCAACATAAGGCAAACTCTTGTCCCATGCTCCTCCAAACTCAAGCGCACATGCTCTCAACATATCCTCCAAAATTTGATTTACTCTCTCAGTTTGACCATCAGTCTGCGATGATAAGCTGTACTGAAGTTCAAACGAGTACCAAACTCTTCTTGCAACTTCTGTCAGAACTTGGAAGTAAACTGACTTCCCCGATCGGGCATGATCTTCTGAGGTACCCCATGTAAGCACATGATTCTAGTGAGATAAAGTTCTGCTAACTTCTTTCCCGAATAAATGGTATGCACTGGGATAAAATGAGCCACCTTTATGAGTTGATCCACGATGACCCAAATTGAATCATGTCTTGACGACGATCAAGGTAAACTCGTGATGAAATCCATTCCGATTTCTAAAACATGCAATTTATTTGTAAATGGAAAAATATTTTATAAATTAGGTTCAATATGCTCAAGGAGGAATATGTGACTTGCCTTGCTTCTTACAAACTCTTTTCCTAGCGGTCGCGACCTTTCGAAGCGACAAAATATCCATGTTGGCATGCAAAATAAGAAAAACCCTAATAAAAATCAATTAAACACTACATGAAAAGTAAAAAAACATGTAGAGATGAATTTTAGATGAATTTTCCAAGTTGAATGGCTCACTTTGGAGTTCATATGGATTAGTTATGAATTTTAGAAATTTTGAGCCATTTAAATAGAATTATGGAAATTAATTTTGATTTACTGTGCAATTATTATTTATTTTCACAAAGAAAAAGGTAAATGTTGACATTAGCAAGAGACTCCGATGTTGACACACGGGCCCCACACATCAGCGGCTCCAAGGGAGCTGGCCTATCGTAGACCAAGTCCACAGAGACGCCCGGGTGCACCGTGGACCAAGACCACGGTGGTCCACGGGCAGCTAATGGCCTAGATCGGTCTGAGACTGATCCGACAGCCGAGATCGGTTGCGTGGCTAGGAGGCAGAGGTGGTTGGCTCGCCAGCCGACGACGGCGCACACGCGGCCCGATGGTCGCCGACGGCGACCATCCGACGTGACGCCATGAGCAGGATGCGACAGAAGGAGGCGGGAAGAGGATGGTGAATGCTCACCAAGAGGAGGAGATGGTGACGAGGCACCAAAGGTGGCCGGCGGTGAGGAGTAGGCGGTGGCACCTGCCAGGAAGACGACGACAAGCGGGCTCCGATCGTGATTCGCAAGGATAGAAGGGTGTCAAGTTGCTTCTTGGCACGAGCCGAAGACAATGACTGCGTGTCCCGCGGTGGCTCAAAGAGACGGCGAGCGGTGACCGGAAGCGGCAACATGCGGTGGCAGCGGTGTTTCAGCGACTATTTGGGAAAGTGGAGCGGTAGTCGGGATGCGAAATGGTGCTGCGATGCCGACGACACGAATGACGCTATGCGGTAGTGTCTATGATGGCGACGACACACGACCGGAGGCAACGAAAAACCGGCGGAGTTTGGGTTGGAGATGAGGATGGCGCCCGATGGCGGTTGTGGGCGGAGGGGTGGTGGCTAGGGTACGACGCGGTGTGACGAGGTCGACGGTATGACGGCAAGGCGTGGCGGTGGCTCTAGGGGCGGCAAGCGATGACACTTGGGCTCCGCGGCATGGAGGAGGCTAGAGTGCGCGACGGCTTGGGAAAAATTGGGGGAAACGAGAGAGAGGGCAACGAGGAATCTTTTTATAGCCTTAGAAGACCGAGATCGAGGATGAGTGGACAAGGCAGCGGGCGCGAAGCTTTTATCTTGGGGAAGTCGTGGGTGTGGTGCGACGGTGGATTCCGCGGGGAGCACGGGGGACGGTGTGGAGGACGTGGAGGGGATCCGCTTCCACGCGTTTGACCGACGAGGACGAGAGCGGGGAGGCGTGGAGCAGGCGCCGCGCAACGTGGGGTAGCGACGGTTGTTGGCTCGGGCCGGAGATAGGAGGAGGAGCGGACAGGTGAGGCCCATGGTCCCACCTATTGGCGAGGAGAGAGAAGGAGGAAGGCGAAGTGGACTTCGCAAGGAGAGGCCGGGCTAGAATGGAGGGAGAGGCAAGGGGTCGGCGAGAGAGGGGGAAGGAGGAAGGGCGAGCGGGCGACGAGAGGAGGGGAAAGCAGGACATGGACCGAAAGCAGCCCAAGGTAGAAGGAGGATTTTCAATTTGTTTTTTAATTATATTAATTTCTGAAAGGAACATTGTATTATTGAAATTACTTCTTGAGCTCTGAAAATTCACGAAAAATTTTAGAGAGTATTTTAGGACATGAAAAATATTAAAAAATATTTTTAATCATGATTTTAAAGGAAATTTTATTTCCACATTAATTTCACTTGATAGTTTGTTTTTAATTTTAATATAAATTTAAAAATGTATTATTAAATAATTTATAATTTCGAAAGAAAATCGAGACGTGGCGTTCGTGCTACTAGCTGAGACAAGATTACGATGGTAAACCCTCCATCGATGCTCAAGCTAACAACGTGCACGATTTAATTAGGCAAAACGAGAGGAAAGATGGCTCAAGGTGCCAACCAAACAAGTGCAAAATGACTCAGGCTAGTATCGGGTCGGGTAAGTTTTCTCTAAAGTAGCAACCACACATGTTATTAGTTTTCGTAGAGACCACACATGTTATTAGTTTTCGTAGAGAGATGAGGATGTCAACAACAATATTGGTGTTGAGATATTTAACCTTGGAACTTTGACGCTAATGCTCTTAGTGTCAAAGAACATTTCATTTCTAAAATAAGTTTTTTAAAAAAATCTATTAAAAATAAGTTTTAAAAAGGCTAAATTGTAAAAAGATCGAAGGAGAGCAACCGCGCGTGTGGTTGATTCCAACCGAGGCGTGGCGGCGGTTGACTCCCCCATCGCATCTGGCGTCAGGTGAACAACTTGGTTACTTAGCGTGTAATCCTGCTTGCTTCAATCGAATTTCGATTACGGGTTTGACAGTTCTTATTTTTGGGTTGGTTTCTGTAGTAGTACGTGTTTGTCGGCCGACACGTGTAAGAAGCTGGATGGTTAAGACGTTTTAGTTGCTGCTGTTCGTCCCGTGAGGATTAGGATCACCGGCCGGACACGTCGACGCGTAAACCGTGTCGGCCTAATCCATGTCCGAGAGATCGACCGGTGAGTGACAGATTTGAGAGCGATCGTGCACGTAAGCTGGACATGAAAACGGAGTGGATTTTAGAATTCTGACCGTGACAGACTTTTATATAGTACACGGCTAAAAAAAGTGGTCAACACATCCCAACCCAAAGCCTACCCGATTGACTCGTCGACATAAAAAATACTTCTCTATTTTTAAATATTAGTATTTTATATTAAAAAGTAGATAAAAATAATTAAAGCATTCGTTGAAAAGAGAAAGTAGATAAAGAAATTAAATAGAGTGATTATGATTGGTTGATAAAAGATCATAGGTGAAAAAATAGTAATATTTTAGACATCCATTTTGCTAGAAATAATAATATTTTGAAATGGAGGTGTAGAAAATTGTTTGGTCTGTGTCCAAACTCCATAGTGGGTGGGATTTTTTACATTTTATTTTTAAAAAAACCTATTATATAAATAGATCTTTGAAAAACTTATTTTTGAATGGATCTTTTTCTTTTTTTTCAGTGTCAGTGGAGGTTCAACGTCTCGACGTCAATGATGATGTCAAGACCTTTACCTTCACGTAAAAACTAAATCATTCATGTAAAAGGGTCGATGTCAATAACTGATATTGTCACACTAACGACTTATTTAACCTCTACGTCGAGAAAATGATCTGTTTCTTAAATAAGTTTTTAGTTTATTTATAAAATCTATACTACTTTAAACGTTAGTAGTGGTGGTGTCTCACATCACCCTACCACTAACATGTGAGTCTCATAATATATACTCTTATATAATCACCTTTGAATCAGTCTCTTTCGTTTCATTATTGGCTTTCTTCAAATTTTAAAATCATCTATTTGTTCAATAAAAAAATTATAGTATTAATTGTACTAAATAAATGATTAATAATTAATTTAACAATATATAAACTCAATTTTTTTGGTTGCAGTATGAGCTATAGACTAGCAAGATTCTTAAAACGGTTAGGCTAAAATGTAAAAAAAAAACCAGAGCAGTTTTTCGCGAAAAAGAAAGCAGCGGTTGTTGACTGGGCCGGTGATGGGGAGACGACCCATGTAGGCGGAGATCCGGCCCCTCAATGAAACAGGCCTAGAGGCCCCATCTAGGCCGGCAACTGCATGCAACCCAACCCATCAGGCCACGGGTCGATCACCGCCACCACCATCACCACCTCCACACGGGCGGGCGGGCGATCGATTCGGCGAGCCCTCGCACACGGTCGCTTGGTGCGGCGTCGGAGACAACCCAGGCAACCTCCCCCACCTCTCCCGCGCGCGCCGCCGCCGCCGCGGCCAACCTCCTCCATCCGGCACGGCCAGCGACAGACCGGCCGGACGACCGATCGTCGACCGCCGCCGCATCGCTTCCAAGGTACGCGTCGTACATTCTCTTAGCCGCCGGGAGAGGATTAATTCGGAGATGGCGTTGATGCCCTAGCCCACGGAGGGATCGATCGGGGAGAGGCGGAGAGGGGGAGGGATGTCGATCGTCGGAGATCGCAATGCAGGGCCGGATCGTCCATGGCTGGCCGCCTCCTCGGGCCTCCGCATGCGGCGGGGCCGGGGATGCGGGAACCGCGCGCGGGGGATTTCGCTCATCGCCCGGTTGAGCGGCGGAGGATCGAATTGCGCGGCAACCCTTGTGGCGTTCCCCATGAATGAACGATCCAAATGCAAAAACGTGGGGTTGTTCAGGGCTAGGGCTAGGGCATCAACGCCATTGCCGCATTTGCTATACATCGAGAAGCACGCTTACACACTTCCTTCTTATCTCTCTCTCTCTCTCTCTCTCTCGCGCGCGCGCGCGCGCGCACACACACACACACAAAAATCACCAATTCTTTTTAAGCGGTCCTCAACATCTCACGTAGCCAACACATTTTAACTGTAGAAAAAGGTGGCCACCAACGCATTTTATCTGTTGAAAAAGGTAGCCAGCAAATGCCTTTTCGGCAGTAGTTATTAGCTTAAAAACGAGAAGATATATTAATTATATGTTGCAACCCAAGTGCTTTCTGAAAAGTGAAAAAAAATCTTTTTTTGTTTAAGAACAGAATGGAAATTTAAGCTTTAATCATTGTGTTGCTAGGGCCTAGGGACTAGGAGAGTGCAGTTGCGCCAATGTGAGATCCATTGACTTGATAGTGAAATGGCCAGCAACCTGAATCATCGTGTAGCTTAATTGGTTTCATGACTCAAGCCAGTGATTAGTGCAACTGAATGCAACAAGATTCTGCTCCTTATCGTCAATGTGAGCTCCCCATCACCTTAGAGAAGTGGTGATTATTAAAACATTCTGCATTTCTTGGCTTGTGAATTTGCAGCTCTTTCATGGGTAGATGGTCAGGATCTCCAATCGGTAGAGCCGGGGGATGGAATTTTCTGCCCTTCTGACTTCAGCGGGCATAAACATCGGCCTATGCGCGCTCTTTCTGTCGCTCTATTCTGTCCTCAGGAAGCAGCCTCACAACTACGGCGTCTACTTCGGGAGGCGGCTCGCTGAGGAGAAGTTCCGGCAGCAGGTCGACTACTTCTCGCTTGAGAGGCTCTTGCCTACCGCTGGATGGATAGTGAAAGCGTACTGGTGCACAGAAGAGGAGATACGGCGGGTTGCTGGCTTGGACTCCGTGGTGTTCCTCCGCCTCTTCATCTTCAGGTTTTTCTCCATTCTGATTTAGGCTCCGTTCTTTGCGACGGGAATTGAACTGATTCGCGTGAAATCCTATTTATGATTTACATCGTTTGATCTAGTATCATGTTATTTATTATGGACATATCTTGATATATAGTTCTAATACAAATGACATTGCCATATATGTATCTTTTGTGTCGGAGCAATTTTACGGTCCTGGTAGTGAGAAGTACAACCGTTTCTAGTGTAGACAATTTAACAGTTGGTACATTGTTTCTTCTGCAGCATACGTATCTTCTCGATAACTTCTCTCGTTTGCATATTTGGAGTGCTTCCTGTAAATTACCATGGGAAAGAAAAGAATCACGCACGTATTCCAGCAGAGTCTTTGAATGTATTCACAATTGCAAATCTCAAAGAAGGATCACGAATGTAAGATCTTTATCTCGCTTACTGGGTAGTACAATTTTGTCCTTTCTTTCTTTCTCCTGGGATTAGCTAGCTGTCAGGAATTACAAAAGTGCTACTGTTCCTGAATATTTAAACAATTTCCTAATATATCATGTTCACCCGGAGTTGGATACACACAAAAGAATAGCAATAGCCAAAATTTTTGGATAATTACATGCTACAAAGTAAGAAAAAAGAATAAGGCTTCAATTTTGCAGGCAACAAATGAGACCCTTATGTCAATAATATATATTTTTTTATAGTACTTAAACCATGAAAATACGCTCTATAAGTATTTTATAAGTTTATCTTTGAACTTTTTGTACATTTCTTCCCCCTTCTATCTCCCTTCCTTTTTTTTCATTTTTTTTCCTGCTTCACCTTTCTTCAGGAAACAATAACCATTCATTTCTATCAATGAAATGGCTATAAGGTAGAGCTGGCTCTACCTTCTTACGCCAAAGAAAAAAAATCTTTAAATTGTAAAAAAAAGGACCCACCATGTATTACAGTATTAGAAGTTCCTATTTATTTATTATTAGTAGCTCGTCCAGCATTAACATCCTCAGGCATGACAGAAAGCATTTGAACCTCTGCTAGCAGTGCCAATAAAAAAAGTATTGTCCTTGCAAAAAAGTATTGGATAAATGAACGATACTTCCCATCTATCTTTATTTTCGTTCTTTTGGCAACATCAAACTTTTAAATCGTCAGTAACATTTGTTACGGGCATTGGAAGCCTCAGTGGGAGGCGCCCTCTTCAGGTCTCGTGAACAGTACCTGCAAGGTATTGTAGCAGCCGTTAGAATTTGTTGCTTAGGGATAAGATTAGACTGGATTGGAGTGTTAAGTGCCGACCTATAGAAAGGGTATTCGGCTAGTCTTTTATAATTAAGCAATGAAGAAGAATTGGTGTAAGAATCTCCCTCAAATTCTCTTCCCAAACCTATAGTTTCCTCTCACCTCAATCAAGCCGATGCCACCTGGCTATTTTATCCCTAATGAATCCTTTCTAATCGCACATTTTATTTATCAGTGGTTCTTAATTTATTTTTGCACGACATGAATCCTGTATCTTCGTTTGATCCGTTGGAATTTTTCACATTTTATTTCACTACTAAAAAAACCACATCTTTGTCGAATTAGATAAATCACTAACATCCACTTATGACAAAAGGTATTCTCCTTCTTTCATTTGGTAAATCAATGTTGTTGATTGCTCAAGTGTTTTAAGCTATGAACATTAATTTCCTATTCTAGTAGTTTATTATTATTATTATTATTATTATTATTATTATTATTATTATTATTATTATTATTATTATTATTATTTAAAGTCTTTGTTTCTTTGCACAGGCTTTGGGTGCATTGCGTTGCCTTATATGTTATAACAATATCAGCTTGTATTCTTCTATACCATGTAAGACCTTTCCACACACTTCTTTTTACCAATTGGTTTACCTCCAATTTCCTCCTAGTTCAAGTAGCCGTTTGTGGCAGCTTGTTGTATACTATCTTCTCTTTTTTTAAGATATAGCTTATTGTATATTATCATGTTACAGGAATACAAATATATATCAAGGAAGAGATTGGCACATATTACTGGATCACCACCCAATCCGGGTCATTTTTCGGTGCTTGTCCGCTCAATACCAAAGTCAGATAATGAGCTACTCGATGACACTATCAGAAATTTCTTTGTTAACTATCATGGATCCAGTTACTTGTCACATCAGATGATCTACCGGAAAGGAAGTATGCAGAAATTTGTGGTAAGAATTCGTTTCAGCAGTAGAGATTTTGTTGTTTTCAAATATTGCTGGAATTCAAATTATATTTTCTGACAATTGATTTAGCTGCTACAATCTTATATTCTTACGGAAGCATGCAGACTAACTATTCATAGTTGATGTTCAAATTCCGGCTTCTGTTTCTGTTTCAGAAACACATGAAATAAGTTCATATGGTACCTTGAATCACTTTCTCAGGCATATAAGTTTGTTTCTTCAGGATAATGCAGAGAAGGTATATAGGAAATTTGTAAGAGTAAAGCTTTCTTCATTTGGACAGAGTAGAAGGTTTAACTTGTCCAGATGCGGTCTTTGTGGAGTACGGGCTTCGTCGTTTCAGCAATATCGCAATAAGTTCATCAACTCCAAGAAGCCAGACCTAAGTGATCCAGAAGTAATTGAAGCTCAGAAGGTCTTCTCCCACCTGAAAACATTGCCATTTGGTCTAAAAACTACTGCTTTTAATTAACTAGTACTACATTACATGATATCCTTCCTTACTATAGTTACTCAGTAATATGCATGTGTAAGGTAGCATTGTAACTCAGGTTTAGGTGCATCAGCATATATAATTCTTGTCATATTACTGAACAGGATTGTCCAGGTGCTATAGTATTCTTCAAGACTCGCTATGCGGCGATTGTTGCTTCACAAATTCTTCAATCTTCAAATCCTATGCTATGGGTGACAGATTTGGCTCCAGAGCCAAGGGATGTCTATTGGTCAAACCTCTGGATCCCCTATAGACAAATCTGGCTCCGGAAAATAGCAACACTTGCAGCTAGTGTTGCTTTCATGTTTGTTTTTATTGTCCCCGTCGCTTTCGTTCAAAGCATGATGCAACTGGATCAGATTGAGCAGCTATTTCCAAGCCTGAAAGGCATGTTGAAGAAGTAAGTTCAGATTTTCAGAGGTCATCACTATATAATCTGTTCGGATTTAGTGTTTTGACAATGACAGAGCTCCTCTTTGATCATCTTGTCTAGGCCCTTTTTTGTCAAAGTTGTAACGGGATACCTCCCAAGCGTCGTTCTGCTGCTGTCCCTGTACACCGTTCCTCCATTGATGATGTTCTTCTCTTCCATAGAAGGATCGATTTCTCGCAGCGGCAGGAAAACAAGTGCCTGCTGCAAAATTTTGTTCTTTACCATCTGGAACGTCTTCTTTGTCAATGTCCTGTCAGGATCCGTGCTAAATCAGCTAAATGTCTTCACTAGACCAAGGGATATGCCATCTATGCTTGCCGAACTTGTACCAAAGCAGGTGATGATATTTCTTTACCGCCGAAATGCTATCATTTTCATTTTTATCTCACAGCTCAAAAAAAATCACTATAGCACATTCTATTGCCCTTCATCATATGTTGATTTAAATGCATTATTCTCCCCTTTTACAGGCAACTTTCTTCATCACGTATGTCCTTACATCAGGATGGGCAAGTCTATGCTCCGAGATATTGCAAGTGTACAACTTAGTATATAACTTCTTCAGAAAATGTATATTTTGCTACCGGGATGATCCACAATATGGCTACTCTTTCCCTTACCATACTGAAGTCCCGAAAGTCCTCCTGTTCAACCTGCTTGGCTTCACATTTTCGATAATGGCACCTCTCATACTGCCCTTCTTGCTTGTCTACTTTTGCCTCGGCTACCTAGTGTATCGCAATCAGGTGAACACACTTCCCTCTTGACTCAACCTGTGAACTTGTTTGCTTGATATATCAAGTTATCAACCAAAGATTATTAAGATCAAGTCAATATATTAACATCAGTTGTTTTTGAGTATGTCCATCTGTTAAGCATCGGAACATTTTTGCAGATTTTAAATGTCTACTACCCAAAGTATGAAATGGGAGGGAAACTGTGGCCAATCATGCACAGCACCTTGGTTTTCTCCCTGGTTTTGACACAGACAATAGCTCTTGGAGTGTTCACCATAAAGCACGCTACTGTAGCTTCAGGGTTCACAATCCTACTACTCATTGGGACAGCCCTCTTCTATCAGTATTGCAGACATCGGTTTTCAAGCATATTCAACTCTTATTCTACCCAGGTTAGTATGAAAAACATTTAGGCAGATCCTCTGCTGTGCATCACCTAAACCTTGCAGCTCACTCTGAGGCCTCCTCTGCAATGTAGTAGTTTTATGGGAATCTATATCTTCTATATAGTTATAACCCACTATATCCTAAAACTCAACAGGCAAAGATGCTACATTATCATTCACTAGTAATAACATCTTAATATTTTAGATGATATAATATATTAATATTTTAGAGCTTTAAAATGCAAGTATGTTATACATACTTAGTCCATCCCCACTTAGTTGATGTTTTTCTCTTCTCTCATTAAGTCACATCTCTCAATTGTTTTTAGCCCTTGAATAATTAATCCTTATATGGTTCAAATTATCTCCCTCATTTTCTTCCTCATGAAGCTACATCACCTTACTTTTGCTTTTGTATTATCAATCTATATATTATTTAAATTATCATCAATCACATCAGCTTAATGGTTTATAGCATTTTTCAATAATCGATAAAAGATGCAAATTATATAAGCTTATGCCATTTAGCTATTTTACACATTATTTTTACTAGTATCGTACTAAATTTCTGTAGCCATACGCGGGGTTTCATCTAGTTTTATGAAAGTTGAACCGATTCATGTGAAAATCCTGTAAAATTCTCATGTTCCAAAGGAACACCGAAGTTTGAACTTAATTTTTGGTTTCTGCAGGATCTGATAGAGCTGGACAGAGACGATGAGCAATCCGGGAGGATGGAGGAGATCCACAAGCACCTTCTGGACGCCTACTCCCAAGGCACCACCAATATTGACAACTCCAGTTCTTCCAATAATGGAGGGGCTCCAATCGAAATGGTCATGGACGATCCTGCGCAGGATGCACAGAATTCAAACCAAGAACTCTGTGACACCGTGAAGGAAGTGACTGGGTCGATTCAGGAACATGCCGAAGAGAAGTAACAATTTTTCTGGTATATATTGTTCCGTGTCTTGTTTGTTTCCATTTGTAATCTACCATTCGCTCAGATGATGTGTGTAGCTTCGTTATATGCTTATACTTAGGCCAAGTAGCTGCTAATTAAGCTGGAGAAAGCTCCTAATGTTTTAGGGGGGGAACTAACTGTGCAGATTACCCGAGTCTCTCCCTGTCTCACTTTACCACCACGGGTGATGTGCATAACACAGATTCGTAGCATGTGCATCGAGCTCGTGGTTCAACTTGCTTTACCTTGCTAATCTGTGTACTTTGGAAAGTTGGAATATAGAACTATATATCCACCTTTATGTGATTGGTGATGCCCCAGTATTCCTCTGGACATTCTATATTTCATATTTGCAGAATTGCATATTTTATATTTACACGTCTTGTTGAGTATTAGCTCGCAGAATACAGGTGATGTACAGATAAGGATAACATGCGGTATATCAACTGGTACACCAACCCGGTGGCCACTATTTTAAAAGATATTTAACTATTTACTGTGGTAATTAATTATTTATCACTGAATCCATGTATTATAGATACATGAGAACACACATGTTATTATCATATGGATGACAAATATATCTATAAGAATCCACGTGTCATTGACATATGGATAGCTGGATAGCAAATAGTTAAACGTCAAATTTATAAACGTGACAAAAAAGTTAAAGTTAGGATGTTTGGCAGGCTCTAAAATCCATAATTTGCTAATATAGGGTATGTTTTCATTGAACTCTCATTCTCCCAGCCATAGATTTGGATCTACGTTAGGAAAGCGTTTGGCTAGAGTTAAAGCTCCATAAAACTTGCGATGTGAGAGTGGAGCAGAGTTGTAAAGCAGGAATAAGGTAAACCGTCTCTACCGTTCCAGATCCTACTCCGCTCATTTTTGTTGGCCACTTGGTGTTTGGTTCAACTCCATCGAACAAGGACTTGAGATACAGAGCCCTAACAAATATCCTCTTATACCAGATATGCAGACAGGACGAAGGGATTTGCAGAATAACAGTGATCCTGAACGAATGCATGGTCTAAGGCTCTGTTCGACATAGTTCTAAATTCAAGTTTTCTTCGAGCAGGGCAGGGTACTCCTAGTCCTTAGCTCTAAAAAAATACTATTGATTTAGAGTGCGATTATATTGATAACATCTAGACGAACCATTACTCTTAATTTAGATGAAATATAAAATTTTAAACCACTTTAATTTATGGGTCTACGATCGTTGTGCCAAATAGGGCCTCAGTTGGATCGGTCAGACAATGAAGGGATGGACCAGCAATGTGTGTTGAGGAGGGGGTTGTAAGAACTGTGTCAAACTAAGAGAAAGAGTAAATAGGAAATCCTCTAAATATTTGCATGAAATCAAAATTGTACCCAAGCTTTCCTATTTGCTAACTAACTGGGTCACACAAACAGATTGAAAACCCGATTGTGCGAAATGTGAAAATTTCTCAAGCACATAAGCTATTGAGACTATTCCATTTTCATTTTTTCATGCTAGTGCAGAGCTAATGAACCATCGAAAAGAATACAAATTGTCTTGTAGAAATAAAAAATACGAATTGCTATATTTTGATAGAACAACAAGACACAACTAAAATTTTAGAGTGGATTTGCACGCGCATGAAAACGAAAAAACGATTTTTGAGAATGGATCAACTCTTCTCATTTTTGAGAATGAAAAAACAATTTTTGAGAATCTCTTTTTATGAAGATCTATATAAAGACTCTGTTGAAACAAATTTTTCTAATAAAATATCAAAAAACAGGTTTAGAAAACCTTTTAGAGCTTCTCTTGTGAAAAGCTTCTCTTGTAGATGCTCTAAGTGTGCTGTTGTACTCTAGTCTATGTTAGCGTACGAACTCCTAGCAGAGTTGGACTCTTAAATCTTGTATAGCTATTTAGCTACTAAACATACTGAATGAAATCCTCAAAGGACAAGCCACCTGATTCAGATCTTAATAACGTAGGAATCTTACAGTGGACTTTGAGCATTTCAAAGCTGTTCCAGATTTATCATGTCTACTAGTGTTCCAGATTAATCGTGGAGTGAAGCCACCAGGGTTTTCACAACATCTGCACCCCCCTCAACACCCCCAAACCCCAACACACACACACACACAACTTTGTGATATTTGTGATGGTACCAAGCAGAAAAGGCACTTCTTTTGCGCATTTGTAGCAGGTAACATCTTAACTTCATTAATTAGCCGAACAAAATTATTTGGAACAAGAGAAGTTAGCAAATGCGAGCTAATTAATTTACAGCTTGACACAGTCATTGCTGCTTTATCGCAACTACTGATGCCAAACTTGACCACAGAAGATTGCCCTTGCCTTCTTGCATTCACATTTGTACTACACACAGCGAATTCGAGACATACTGACACGGTGAAGGACTCGTCGTTTCACCCCTCGCATGAGCTATATGGTCGCCGCTTGTACTCCTTCTGAACTAGACTCAGCAGAAAGTCGGTGAATACATGTTCATATCCAGGCATTTTACCATAACCTGCAAGCATAAGAGGTGATGAGCTTCTTTCACAACTGAGTAAGAAACATCCATTTATCAAAGGAAGGTCACTTTTGTACAGACTTTTTGAGTACAATCGACTGCCATCATGTTGTTCCCCAATTTTATTGAGAACTGCCATATGTGAAAGAGAGGACATTTCAAGAGGGTTCCACAACTTCTACTGTAGTGTTATTAATTTAGACTTTTACCTAGCAGCATACAAAAAAACTTCAACGATGTAGGAGGGAAGTCGTTTGCTATTCAAACCCATAGACGTAAGTTAGCTGAAACTAATGAGAAGGTAAATTGGACATACTTGAAACATTAGATCACATACCAGGAAAATAGTTCATGTCTATGACATAAAACCGATCTCTTGTCCCATGCTCTCTAATCATATCAATGTTAAACAATCTAAGACCCTGTAAGTTAGGTAAAAGGGTTAATCAACATGACATTAATTAATGCATAATACACAAGTGCAAGAATCATTGATACCAATCGTCGGCGCAGCTCTCTTGCCAATATCTCGAGAAGTGGTCTTGGAGGAAGTTCTGAGGGAGTATGGAAGAACATTAGTTGGCAATACTATTTTCTAGAGCCAGCAATGAAGAACATCAGTAAGTGTAAAGCTATGGAAACCAATATATGGAAGTTTACCAGCAACATGGGGGTCCAGATCTGCATCATCTGCGCTGGCTGAAGCACAAGAGACCCTTGGAAACCGAAATACTCCAGCATTGTTTGGTAGATCACCTACATCAACATTGGGAAGCGAAAACCTACGTACAACCCGTATTGCATCCCCCACAATGTAGACCTTAAACAAGACACCACCTATGAACGAAAAAAAAACCCAATTAATCTGGGATTGATTGGAATAGTGTGAATAGAAACAGAGGGGGGGATAACTCAAAGAAACTTACCATGGTTTACAAATTCCTGAAGAACAAGCGGAGGCTCAAGCTTCGTCAAGGAGATTGGATCATAAGCAAGAGATAACTCATGGGACTTCGCCACCAGAGGCTTTGCCACTGCATATAATATATGTAGTTAACAAATGACATATGTGCAACAATATCAGCTGGGAACCCCAAAACATAATTCAGCAAATGTCAACAATTAGCCACACATAGTATGCACAGATTTTATTGAACTTCATGTCAACTGGCATGAGTTAAATAATCGCCGTTTCTCATTTTTATACAATGGAAGATGTTGATGACTCTATCTCATCCAGAACCAAGTACCAGTGTTGTACCACGTACATAAGATTCTAGTAAGACCTTTAAATGAGAATACACAAGCAGAACAATGGAAACTTTGTTACACAGATCTTAATCTTCCTCCCCCACTAAGTTTAAATTATTTGAAGAGTTTTGTTGAATCCTCCTAGTTTTGTCTATATAGTTCACCATAGAGATTTCCATTGTATATAATATGGTAATCTCTCACCAGCTTCCTACCCATCTGATATACATACTACATAAACCAGATAAAAATGGAAGCAAAATGATGGTGGAAGTTACACACTTGCTCCAGCATGTTCAAGAATTTAGGAAGGCAAGAGAGAAGAATACATATTCATCAGCGAGTTATGGTTATGGTGAGATTTTCTTTGAAGTAAACATAGTCCTGCATCATAGCAGAGTCAGAGACCATACCCACTTATGATGACTACAAAAAATGATTGCAACTGTCTAACTATAATGTTTTGTTCATCTGCGTAGAACGTCAAATTGTAACTTAAAAATGTAAAGCTGGTAAATACAACTTAGGAATAAGCCAATAATTATTATGAGCATGAGTACAAGAAAACAATAATTGTGAAACAACAGATAAGCAGACTCACCTAATGGAAGAGATAGACCAGCCCTCATAACAGCAGCTGGTATTGATGATGGATCTGTATTAACAAACAGCTGCTTAGGAACACCGACTCTACCTGCAAAAAGCAACTGCACCATAATGAGGAAATCAGCCTTTGGGATGGTTCTAAGAACCGAATTCTCCATATCCAGTCTCCCAAACAATGGAGGAAATCTGAGATGGAAGCAAATAACAAGGTTTAATATATTTAATATGTAAAGACTGAAGTCTAACAATTAGAACAATGTCTGCTACTGGAAAAAATGGTAGATACATATTACTACTTCAATCCAAAGGGCCCAGCAGTGAGAACTATGCCAGTTCATGTAACAAAGAATTCAAAGGTACTAGTCCACCAAGGATACAAAAAACAGAAGAGAAATCAATACTTTATACTACATGTGACATAGTCACATAGAACATCAAATGCTTCATCCATACCTAATTAGACAAACGTGTAAAGACTCCATACGTGACTTTTCCCAAGTTAACTTTATTTTAAACCAGTAGAGCCAAACAAACTGTTGCATTATCATAGCAAAGGTAGTCTACCCCTTTTTTTTCATGATATGTTTCTAATCAAGGAAAAACTATGTCAGTTGTTTTGAACTTATTCTAATCATGTAAAAAAAAACTTCAGTTGTCCACCTAATATTGCAAATTCTTTTGTTTTATATAGTATATTGTTTTTTTCCAAACCAGAACCAAGAAGCTATTTATAGAAATTACCATAACAATCTGAGAGGTCCAGTTCAGAAACTTCTTGAAGCATAGATTGACGATTGAGCAGATGTTCTATGGCACCTGGTGGGTCAAGAACAGTAACTTCTGGGTGTTCCTCTCTATATTCCTACCAAATGAGGCAGAGTCATAAAAGATTAGTAAGGAACAGATAATACGTAAATTCAAACAAAAAGAAGTCTGACAGTGATTTTAAATTGTTTTGGATTACTGACCTCCAATAATTGTTGCCACTCCCTTCCAGTCAACTGTAGAGAATACAAGGTTATCGTTCAGTTTTCAATGAAATGCAAGACAAGCTAAGAAAAGCAACCTATTTTCCAAATACTTAACAGCATCCAGACATATAATACATCAAGGTATTAAAAATATCTAATATTATCAAACCTTATGCAGAACAATGTCAAAAGGTCCTTGATCTGACAGTGGACGTTTTTGATCAATAGCAACAAAAAGAATCCCTTTCTTCCTGCAGATATGTTTCAGAAGGCTTAGATGCCGACAATACGGATAAACATGCAAAATATAGGCCACAAACAAAATGTAAAATAAGTAAGTCTGTGAAAGTTGCAAATAGGAGAAATTGGCAGCTAGTTGACATATAGCTTCAACATCTCATTGACAACATGATATTCATAATTCAAATCAATTTAAGATCATTTTTCCTATCTGCAATAGTTGCATGATATTAAGTTCTCAACCTCTTGTAGTCTTGTGTTCAAGGAAAAGCGATACAATTTTAATAGGCATAAGAGCTTGAAATAAATGTCAGCAAAGTATAATGAGAAGTAGATGAAAATTGATAAACCTCATCTAAGTAGACCATGTACGTGGGCATTGCAGGGCATTTGTTTCTATATAAAAAAGAATGAATATTTGAATACAAACACATCCTTCTTCCTTAATGCAAAGATAGGCAGTCCTCCTGCGTATTCTCTAAAAAAAATGAACATATTCAAACTTCCAATTCATTGTTTAGCTAAAAAGAACAGATAATGGACACAGGCATACAACATATGTTCAAACAATGCATACAACATATGTTCAAACAATTGCAAGGTACCCTTGTGCAAACTAGAGACTTGTGGCATGCACCTGGTGGAAGTATGGAGCAGATCCAAATTTCCTGGTGACTATAGGGGTATAAGGAACCAAGGGTAGGTTGTTCCTAATCCATGCCTTGTATGGAAATGTCATGATGAAAAGACAATAGTAATCACCAGGTGGCATCAAAAATGATCATCTAATCAGGTAATAAAGGAATAGCTTTAATCAAGCACCATCTTTCTCAGACTGGATGGAGATACAGTACTTGATTTGCAAGATGCACATGTGGACCACATCAAGCACAAAAGACAATGCAAATGTTTATCATGTGGGTCCTAAACTATTCCACAATCTTATCGTGCATACCAGGCCTTCATTCCACGCCCTGTCCTGATCCTAGTTATGTGTGTGTAGAAATGTATTCTGAAACTGTAAGGTGAAACTCCAGATATAACAAAAATTGCATCCAGAAGATTACACAAATTGTAGGTAAACAAAATTTGCATTACCATAATATAATCGTGCAAGTAAAATTGATGGACTAATGGTTTCTTTATCCCTAGTTTATTATGCCAGCCTGGATCTCTATATACACTTGATCCAAAGCATGGTCCCACAGTCAACAATGAAAGCAGTCAAACAAAGCACACAAGCACATAATCATGCACAGCAAGGTTTTGAGAAATTTTAAGATAAAGAATGTACGTGTTACTTGTACACTTCTAGGATAAGTTCAGAATATGACTAAATTACTAGATAAGTTACGAGGGGGTTCCTATCAGAAGCGAATATAATACTACCATACAGTAGGGAATGCATCAATGTCACTTTCTTATCCCAAAAGAAAATAGGAGCAAACAAAGGTGTGCTTGAATGACATGGACCTGCTATTATTTAAGTAATTTAAGTCAGTGCAAGCGATGATTCTAGAAAACTAAGCAACTCCAATTTCTTCCATTGAATATATGTTTTATGATTCTCTAAAATTGCTCAATCGTTATCGGAAACGTTGGCAACAACGCCTCCACTTTCACACAATCACACGAGCAACTAAAAGCCGCTCACCGTCCACAGAAATGACGGATCAGATCAAACATATATTCAGTCAGACGTTTCAATGCCGAAAAGGCCACCTTTCACCATCTTTCGCACTATCTAATTTTCGCAAAGAAAAGCCTCACCTTTTCTCCCACTTTTAAGGCCTTTGAAACCGCAAAGTGACCCCCCTCTCAAGTCAAGAACAGAGGTCAATCAACGAGGTATCAGTATCACTAAAACAATGGAGCAGCGACAGCGAACGAACTAATTACTATTCGGCAACCTCTCCTCCTCACGGTACAGCCAGCCAGAAGGATCCAGAATCAGCTCTGATCTCTCGAATCCTAAGAAAAAATGGAGAAGATTCCATCCAATTCAAACAAACCAACAGCCACACCAAACGCTTCCTCCCCAATGCACCTTAATCCCCAACAAAAATATCCCAAACAACAACAAACAAGCACCTTTTCCACCCAAATTCCTACTCATCCCAAGAAGGAAACGTGAAGCAAACAAATCTACACATGAATCACCGCACTTAGTACCTGGCGAGTCCCCGGAGCTTGGGCTGGAGGAAGCTCTTGGCCTTCTTAGACGTCAGCGCGTACCCCACCACCAGCTCCCTCGCCGCGGGTGCCTGCGCCACCTCCTCTTCATCCGCCACCGCCACCGCCGCCGCTACCTCCGCCTCCGCCTCCCCCTCTCCACCCCCTACGCACCCACCCGACACCATCTCGCCGCCCCAACCAAACCCCCACCAACACCAACCCAATAACCCCCCTCCTTCTCCCCAAGCCAAGGCGATCGACGGCGACGGCGAGATCGGAATGCGGAGGTCGAAGCCCTAGCGACTCCACGCGAGCGAGCGGCGAGGCGAGGCGAGAGAGACAGGTGGATGCGTGCGCGCGCGTGAGGGCGCCGTGTGGAGGAGAGGGAGAGGGAGGAGGAGGAAGCCGCAGAAGGGGAGCGCCTGCGTATTTGTAGGCGGAGGAGGGGAGCAACTTGGAAACGAAGTGATCTGCCCCAAAAGTACAGTTTTGCCCCTGGCAGTGTTCTCTCCTCTTGTACAACGCATGCATTGCCATTTACCGAGACCTATTTTACCTGCTCTACTAAGTACGAATTTGAACTCTGGTTTTGGGTACAAAAGACATATCCTGGTGCCTACGGTTTTAAAGATTGGAGTGGTTTTTATGAGTTTGATATTCTGCGAAACGTACGAAAGAATGTCAGCTGAACAGACGATTTTAGCTTTTCCTATTTTAGATTGTGTAAAATCATGGGCATAAATAGTTCGTGAGAAAATATCATTTGAATACTATTCTAAATGATGATTGGGTAATATTGGATAATTTTCTCCGCACGTAGCCAAATCCTATACGAACGGAGGTATAAATGGACTTTGAATGCCTCCAAACGACATCTGATATCAAGAAATTCACGTGCACTTATCTAGTGAAACGTGGTTTTCCCCAAAGACTAAGATGAATTTCCATTGGTGGATGTAGTGGGACGACGAACACGCGACCATTCAATCCGAGTTTGGAGCCTAAGTAAAAGGTGAACTTGTTTCTTTCTTAAAACGGTTCTCTATGTCACGACTATCATACTAGCATACATTTTCAATAAGTCAAATGCCAGTGCAAATAGATACATCATCATCGGAAAAAAAAAGAGACATATTTTTAACATATTTAATATTTATTGTCCATCCATATATCGTAAATGAAAAATATACAAGAGCGAGCAAGAAGAATTTATCAATAAGAGCTCTATATTCACCTAACTAATGTCACCATGTTTAATTTTTTGTACGGTGTAATCCATTCACATGTGCTGTTTGGTTCAACTTTTCAAAAGCCAGAATTTGACTTTTTAGCTTTTGGTTTTTAAAAAGCTGAAACTCTAGAAGTCAAAAGCTGAAGCTATTTGGAAGCTAGCTTCGAATTTATTTATTTAGAATTGAATTGTTTTTATGGAACGATGACAGGCATGTAATTATTTTTAACTTTTCCCTCAAAGGGCAGAAAAGCTGTTCAAAATGAGCACGACTTGAGCTTTTCTAGTTTAATTATGACTTTTGGCTTTTAAAAATTAGATTAAAAAGTCAGCTAGTTGTTTTTAGCTTCTCACTTATTATGCTGAAAAGAAAAAAAACAGAAACAAACGGTCCCTAAGCCTAAGCTCAAGTCCAACCTCGCGTGATCCGCATTGCGGAATGCGTGGCGTCTTGGGTTTAACCGGAGACAGATCAGGTAACGGCAGAATGCAGCTCAGGCTGCGGTGCCAATGAGTCATTCCCGGCTTGCGTGCAAGGCGTTGCGTAGAGATTTAGAAAGAGATGTCCTGTGGTGGAAATTCAGACGGCAACACAAACACTTCTTCCTCTATCCCTTTTTTTCCCCAGGAACACGTTCGAGTAGAGACAGTTTAAAATTTCTTTTCTTTTTCTTGAAGGCTAGTATGGCTAGAGACAATTTAGTTATGTTTAGCTGTGAATCGTTGTGTATTAGCTAGACGTGTAGTAATAGAGTGGTAATAAATAAAGTGCAGCATGAGTCCAAAATTTGGGCGTTTTTACCTTTTCGAGAGCATCCAAACTTTTTAAATGTTTTCCTTTTGAGAAGATGCAAATGAAAAGTTGCGCTTTTGCGGCAAGCTGTCTCTTCATGCGTCCCGGGATTGCGAAATTAGCTGTAGGATTTGTTTGGCATTTTTTTCCAAACTAGAATTGTCTAGCAGCTCGATATGACGTTTTTAGCCTCGGGAAAAAATAATGGAACACTAGTAACGTGCTTTGTAAATAAAAAATAGTGGTTATTTGTTAAGCTTAAGCCATGCATGTTTCTTTTTTAACCATATAATCCAAAAATGATTTAACATTTTTGATGTTGGTATTTAAGAATATTATAAATATTCTTAGCAATCACGAAAACCTCTAAAATTAATTATAATGCAAACTGTAAATTTCAAAATCAGTTTCAGAATATAATCAACATGGGTATCATGCATTTGGAAGCTGTCATTGCAATATCCACGAAGGAGCACTGTGTGAGTTTCGCTCTTTGGAAAGTACCATTTTAAACAATATTGCTTTTCTACTATTTATCAATGGTCTCAACTCAAAGTAGTTAATGGCCTTTGGTCTCAAAATAATATTTCGAGAGTATAAATACCTCTACTTCCTAAGAATCAGATAGAAAACTGATTTTGTTGCATATAAATTGGAAAAATACGCTGAAATTTTTAACACTTTAGCCCTTTTTAGAAAACTTATTTTTATAAATAAACCCCATAAAAAATTAGAGAAAAAATATACCCCTACCTCACCACGACCTCTGAGACCTAGGACACTGAGATTCAACGCGTCGATGGCAAGAATATTGGCGCTGAAACCACAAGGTCAGTTTAGTGAATCGTCTAATACTAAAAAAGAATCGTTGAATTTTGTAGTACAAGCATGAGCAGAAGTTGACTCATCCATACTTGATAGTACTCCATACTGATCAGTTGTCAACATAGGGATCGCAGAGGTTGATTATAAAATGTTGAGTAAATTTTAAATCCAAGTCTTTACATGGTCCAATTTATAAGAATTTCATACTCTGAAACTCCGAATTGATGCCCACATTGTTGGAATATTCTTTTGATTTGCATTCTGATCAGTGCATCTGTATCAGCTGCACAGTTCGTTCTGTGGCACACACAACGAGACACTCCGGCCGGTGTGGAAGAAGCCGTGGAATAACGGGAAGGAAGCTGCCATGGAATATTCTAGAAGCATGGACAACGCTTCTTCTTTTCTTTCGCTAGACCTTCTTGGTTCTGCCTCTGCAAGTTGACCAGAATATAATTATGCCAATTTCGAATCTTGTCAAATGCATACAAAGCAAAATCTAAGGACCAGTTCCGTTTGATGACAAATTGTGGTGTAATGGATATAGATAGGTAGTAAGATGGAATTTTTAATGAGTGTTTGATTTACTATCGTACTGAAGTTGTGGCGCTACCAAAGTTTTAGTAGAATAACATCCAAACCAGCACTGAACTATCCTACAATCTACTACAACAATCTGAAGGTGTTTGGCATGCTAGTTCAGATCAAATCCCTGCCTACAATTCATCTGTCCCTATCTACTTGTGTCCTCTGTCTCCAACTCTCCAAGTGGGGATAAAAGTGTCAAAGCATTCTTCCACAGTCACTACTCACTACTGTGAGTTATCCTTTTGTGATGTGGATGTGACACGAGTGGCTGAGTGCCCTTTTCATCACCACATGGAATTGGAGCACTTTCAGAGGTTCCCAGATTAATACTCCTATATATCACCAGGAAGACCAGTATTTGGTAACTGGTAGTAGGAGCTACCAAAGAAATTTCAGTCAAACCCTGCAACTTAAGATATAAATGCTTTTCTCTGAAAAACTATGCTATTACCTTCTTCTTGATTCAAGCAAAAAATGGTGAAGATTTACAGCGATTTCGATCGGCAGAAGATGAGAGTATAACTGCACAAGTGGATAGAAAAAAATGTCTGAAGTTGAAGAGATGGCGAGTTATCTCAAAGAACTGGACAGTAGAGGGATACACACTACACCATTTCACAATCAGATAAAGGAAGAGCTTTTGGATCCACCAAAATGTTATCTTAGCTTTAGTCACGCGTGGAGATGAAGGTAGGTCAAATTCAAAAAATGGAGGGGGGGGGGGAGAAACGCAGCGCGCAACTAGTGTATCTGATAATGCTCCCTTCAGTTGCTCACAAGTTGTTTATGATGATAATCTCTCAAGATAACTCTTTGAGAGAGAAAGTATATTGCCATAGCCTGAAGTACACGAGTTCATAAGATTATGAGCTGGAAAGAACAGGCGCTGTGCGACAAATATCTCACACTGGGGCACTGGGCAGACACACATCAAGCCCACAGAAAAAGCACAGAATAGTTATCCATCCATGCTATGTTGAACAGTTGAGATGAGCTATCAAGTGCAAACACATTTTTGCTCAGTTCAGAAAATTCAGCATCATTCAGCTCCACAAGTCCACGTAATTGGATCAAATGAACTAAAATGGAGTCACGGGGCAATTCCTGCTCGTGTGCCTGAGGAAAAAAAAAGTGCAGTTAAAATAGCCGTCCATAATTTTGATCCCTTTCGCAAACACCACCACAACTTATTCGTCCAACATTTTCACAATAGAGAAATTTTACGATTCTTTTGAGAAAGTATCTCAAGTTATCCAAACTTTATATTAAATTTTTTAAATTTGAAGGTAGTATTTACAGATACCAAATTTTATATTAAAAATATGATATATTTTTGAAGAATGGTAAAATTACCCTTCACAATAATTCCACACGTGATGCTCGCATAGGCCACAAAATGAAACCGCGACGTCGAGATATTTTCCTGCCCAAAAATTCAGGATCTGGAGAAGATATTCAGGCTTGGAAAGGAGAAAGCGAAATGATCCCTCTGTTGCTCGTGGTCGCTCTCGTTCATTGTCATAAAACCACACGATTCATAATTTCAGGCAGTAGCAACTCGTTGGAATTCAGGCACATGATTCCTCACCTCAGGACAAGAGAGAGAGAGAAAAAGAGAGAGAGAGAGAGAGAGGTCAATGGATATGGCTGAGCTTGAGCCCCACTTGAGGTGTGGGGATCTCCTTCCACGCGGACATGAAACGAAACGAGGAGAATTATCGATCATCTCCGACAGCGATAGCAACAGGGAAAAAGGAAGTGGCTGAATTTGAGACGAGAAGATAAGTACTGTGGCTGTGTTTGGATTGCAGCCAAACCCAACCCAGCCAAAATATTGGCACTGCCAAAATATTGGCTACTCGTTTGTTTGGGTTGTAGCCAAAAGATTGGCATGCCAAATTGTTTGGCTTAGTTGAATGTCGGAATGTAACCTTGACCACGAAACCAAATGAAATCCTCGGCAATTTTTGTTCAAAAAAATTGACAATGGCCAATTCTTTGCCGTGCCAAAAAATTGACAAGCGAATGGCAATGAACCAAACACTTCGTTCGTTGGCGTGGCAAACTGCCAACCAGTCAAATGCAAAGGCAAAAAAATCACTGACCGTCTGTATGACTCCTACTTGCTCCGGTGCCTTTGCGTACTGCCCTTTGATTCCAAATGAAATTCACTCGGGTTAACAAGACATCAAAGTGCAATATTGGTTGGGAGTGAATTGAGATGGCGTCCTCTTGTATATCTTTTTTTTAATTTTGATATAAATAGTTATGAAAAATTTTTAAAAAATGAAATAGAGTGTATAATGATATCTATTAGTCCATAAAAATCAAATTCAAATTCGACATACAATTACTATTTATACACCGAATTTTCTTTTTTATATCTCATGTGAGTTGAGTTTTTACCAAAGACTTTACGAAGTCAGATAGATATATTGTATATTGTATGAGTGTAGTTAAATTTTTTCAGAAATTTTTATAACTGATAGATTTTAAACAAACAAGAAGACAATAAAAATACTTTTCCGTGCAATATTGCCTGCTGCAGAAATCCGATGAATAGGTTAGCAGTCATGGTGACTGACTGTCTACGTTGTTGTCACTGCAGCAAACTGCCGACGCGATGCAGACTTGACAATTTGAGGGGGTACACGTTAATATGCCACTCACCTGGAACGCACAATGGCCACTAGGTGGGGCCTAGCGTGGACTGCAGAGAGAGAGAGAGAGAGAGAGAGAGAGAGAGAGAGAGAGAGCGCTAATCACGCAAACACACAGCAGAGAGGAGAGAGGTTGATTGGGCATGAGCTTGCACCGCTAAAGCGCAAAACAGTGCTGTACTACATTTATTCAAGTGCTATACTAATGCACTAACTTAAGTAAGAAGTAAGAAAGAGAACTCTTCTTTTCTTGAGGCCGGTGCCAGCCTGCCAGGAATGGGTCAGGAGCAGTGCATAAACCTGAAGCATATTGCCACAGTCGAGAGTCGAGTAAAACGTAGTCAAGACAAGGAACAAACATAAAATTGAACGAACACGCATATTAAAAGTGACGAAGCCGTCTCACATAACACAGATTACAACAACTAAGGTTGTAAGCCCATTAAGCCCAACACCACATCACCACAAGCAAATGTCTCGAACACACACACACACACACGGCAACAGGATAACGCCAGACTGGCAGATCATGGGATAGCAGCAGTATTCAGGCCTTGACACACAGAACATCATCAAGCCCCAAGGCTCCTCTAGTACTCGTCGCCCTCATCGCCATCCTCATTCTCGTCGTACTCAGCACCGACCTCCTCATAGTCCTTCTCCAGCGCGGCGAGGTCCTCACGGGCCTCGGAGAACTCACCCTCCTCCATGCCCTCACCCACGTACCAGTGGACGAAGGCGCGCTTGGAGTACATGAGGTCAAACTTGTGGTCGATGCGGGAGAACACCTCCACGACGCTGGTGGAGTTGGAGATCATGCACACGGCCCTCTGCACCTTGGCGAGGTCGCCGCTCGGGACGACGCTGGGTGGCTGGTAGTTGATGCCGCACTTGAACCCAGTCGGGCACCAGTCGACAAACTGGATGGTGCGCTTGGTCTTGATGGTGGCAACAGCAGCGTTCACATCCTTGGGCACAACATCGCCACGGTACATGAGGCAGCAGGCCATGTACTTCCCGTGGCGAGGGTCACACTTGGCCATCATGGAGGACGGCTCAAAGGCGCTGTTGGTGATTTCGGCAACGGAGAGCTGCTCATGGTAGGCCTTCTCAGCAGAGATCACTGGAGCGTAGGACGAAAGCATGAAGTGGATCCTCGGGTAGGGCACAAGGTTGGTCTGGAACTCATTGACATCCACGTTCAGAGCACCATCAAACCTCAGGGAGGCAGTCAGGGATGAGATAACCTGCACATAAGTGTAAGCACACATATTGGTTAGAGAACAGCACAAACAAGAAATGGCAGTGATTAATGTAGCAGAAAATAAAAGACCATTGCCAGGATACAAGAATGTACCTGAGACACAAGCCTATTGAGGTTGGTGTAGGTTGGACGCTCAATGTCAAGGGAGCGGCGGCAGATGTCATAGATAGCTTCATTGTCAAGCAGAATGGCAACATCAGTGTGCTCAAGGAGGGAGTGGGTGGAGAGGACACTGTTGTATGGCTCAACCACAGAGGTGGAGACCTGAGGGGATGGGTACACAGTGAACCCAAGCTTGGACTTCTTGCCATAGTCTACAGAAAGGCGCTCCAGGAGAAGGGAACCTAGACCAGAGCCCGTTCCACCACCAACAGCATTGAACACAAGGAAACCTTGGAGACCAGTGCAGTTGTCAGCAAGCTTCCTGATGCGGTCAAGGCACAGATCAACAATCTCCTTGCCAACTGAAAAGAATTAGCACCCCAAGTTAGTTATGTAATTAGCCACATAACCCAAAAAAATTTAGCACCATGGTAGAAAGAATGTCACTCACTGGTGTAATGACCACGGGCAAAGTTGTTAGCTGCATCCTCCTTGCCATTGATGAGCTGCTCAGGGTGGAAGAGCTGGCGGTAGCAACCAGTCCTCACCTCATCAATCACAGTAGGTTCAAGATCAACAAATACAGCACGGGGAACATGCTTCCCAGCACCAGTCTCACTGAAGAAGGTGTTGAAAGCATCATCACCTCCACCAGTGGTCCTGTCAGTGGGCATCTGACCATCAGCCTGAAAGGACAAAATACATGTCAGCGCCTCAGTGGTACAGGCTATTCAGTACAGCAAGATAAGACAATTCAAAAGACCGATCCATAAATCACTAGTCCTCAGTTTAAAAATAGTGTTCCCAAATAGACATCTATGAATATACATCGCCACTACAGAAAATCCATTCCCAACAATTGAACAATTGAACTTTATTTTGTTGTTACTATAACAATCGAAGATACAAGATCAAAACTACCATACGCGCGTGCAATATTTGTGCCACAGATCTAGAACAAACAGATCTGACGGGCAGCGTCACCAAATACTATGACATCTGTATTTGTACTAGGTGTGTGACGTGTACAAACATAACCACCAGATCTAGACTTAGAACGCGGCGTGCTTTGGCAATGTTGAGCAGATCCAAATACATCGGTAACAAACGAACAGACTCATATGGCATGGCTGTAAAACATCGTGATCTATCATATCAACTAGAGGGGATCTCAGCATGTATCATCCTATGCATCTAGAATCATAGCATTTCCATGTCACACAAACGATTTTGAAAGATACATTGCTCAGACCTACCACAAGAATAACATGTTCGTGACAGAAACGACCATGATTTCCACATTAAACAGCATCCGCAATCAGATCCAGTGTTTAGAGCTATCATTTCAGCAAAATTCACAAAATAAAACCTCCAATTCACCTACATATATCCATTCCACGCATCCTAGAACCAGATCTACCATACCAGTAGACACGACCACTAACCATTTCATCAGATCCACTAACTACGAAAGAGAAAATGCAGATCCAGACAGACAAACCTCTCAGGAAGCCAGATCCACGAGCACATCAACACGTCCCCCACATCCAACAACCGCAAATCCACCCAGATCTGACCCAGAAGCAGGCATGAACACGGGGAGGAAATGGACACAGATCCGTACCTGGATGCCATGCTCGAGGCAGTAGAGCTCCCAGCACGCGTTCCCGACCTGGATACCGGCCTGCCCGATGTGGATCGAGATGCACTCCCTCATGGCGGCTGATCGGTGATGCTGCGACGGCGACGGGGACGGCGACGGCGGAGAGGTGGGGAGGAAGAAAGGCTCGGAGACGCTGAGAGAGGCGAGTACGAAGACGCCTTTTCTCTGCGTTGTTCCGGCTTTGGGTTTTCGCTCTCCCACTCCGCTCCTTTTATACGGCGAGAAAACCTCGACCCTCGGAGGAGGGGAAGCGAAGGGATGGGAGATTTTTTCGTTTAACCCATTTTAAATTTTTTTAATTCACTTTACCCTCATATAGTACTTGCAACGGTCTAGTAGTTGGATCAGTTCGAGAATATAGAATAAGTTAGGGGTCTGTATAAAAATATTCACCGCTAGAAGGCCCTCTCCGTTTGCACTCGGTTCGCGTCCGTACCTGTCTCTTTAGTTTCACTGACAGGTGGGTCCATAGGTTCCTTCGAGTGAACGGTTAGGGAGTGTACTACGCGTTTGGGTGCGATCTGGTTGGGTAGGTGATGTGGCCACCTCATTGTAGGTGTGACCGGGTGGGAGCACGAGCACCAACACCTCGCGACGCACAGACGTCTCGCTTGCTGGTGGTGCCACGTGACAGCTGGGTCCCACATATCGGTGGGTGCGATGAGTTGTCCGGCGTGCAGGAGTAGGTTGGATTCCGACGGGTGGTCGTCGTTAAAATTTAAAATTTTAATTTAATTTCAAAATTAATTTTAAAAGTTCTTCATTGAAGTTATCTTTTACATTAACATCTAAGTCGCCGCTTAGAATATATGTATAAAAATTTTATCAAATTAATGTTTAAGGGTCTATGTATAAATTTTGCTAATACATGGACCCTTAATTTCCTGCGTCGTCGGCCGCCGAGCCGATTTTATTTTCGATTTTTTGAAATGCAAGAGCGGGAGCACAGCACCGTTGGCTGGGCTGGCTGCAGTTAGCCGCACCTGGTTATTCGGGCCAGTTCCGTTTTGGGCTTTGAGATGGGCTCGTGAAGGGTGTAGTAGGCCCAACATGAAACAGTGTGGAGCCCAAGACGGATAGCCCATTTAGGCACGTAAGCTTAGCCCGGTAGGAAGTCCGCGTCGTCGAGATGATCCAGGAGCCTATGGGCCTTGGAGGCGTTCACTGTTGCGTTGGACTTGTGGAGTACAGCTATTACTGTATGAATAAGTTTAGAGGTCCTTTGACTTTACAACGAATCCGATTTTTGTCTTTGCAGTCCAAAACCAAATACAACGGGTCCCAGAATTGTCAAAACGGTGTAATATAGGTCCCTCGACGGTTTGGAAGACGGTTTTGGCTGACGTGGCGCCTACGTGGCTACTTTGACTCAGTCTTCATATGACGTGGCGCTTGCATGGCAATTTGATTTGGAAAATAATAGAAATTAATTAAAAATGGTGGGTCTCATATGTCATTCTCACCCCTCCTCTTCTTCCTCCTCTCTTCCCAACTCTTCTTTCTTCATCTATCTCTCCCTCATCTTCTTTCTTCTTTCTATATCTATATTGTACTCGCTGATTTTCAGACTTCATATCTGCTCAGCAAGCAGCCATGCGGTGGAGCAAAGAACAGCTCAGCATATGTACCATCGGTCTCACCATCCTGACAGCTTCCAAGCGCGGACATAGCGAGAGGAGTGGTATACCGTCGGCAGTTGCGGTATCGTGTACTTCTTGCACTCGAGCACGCTTCTGGTGCCCAGGTCGACGACGAACATCCACGAGTTCCTCGAAGTGATCTGGAAGAAGAACACCATGCGCGAACTCCTTGGGGTGGATGAGCACGAGCATCGGAACGCGTCGCGGCATCATGGTCTTCCGGTATGTCATGTGGTCCCAGATCTCGTCGATGCGCACCCGGTGGCGGAATGACCAAACAAACTTCTCCCTCACATCAAACTGCTGCAGCGTCCACATGTTGATCAAGATGGCACACCGCGGCCAACGTCGTCGTCGTGGATCTACACGAATGTCAACTCACGTTCACGCACCGATACTTGGCCTGGTCCGCATCGCTGGAGTACGGTAGCTTGCATCCCTAAGGGAGAGGCACGAAACGCATGTTTGGCTTCGCGGCGAACGGGTCGCAACTGAGGAAGCCGAAGGAGAGGTCCACCCTCCAAAGCATCCCTGTTGACGCCAAATCTGTATCGTCGCTGGTGTGTCAAAAGATGTGTTGACGTCGAATCACACGCTGGCCTGGGAGATCTGCTTAGCTCCAATGCAGGTGCTAAAATTATTGAAATATGGGCATGCCAGTCAGTTTGATCCTGCCACTGACAAGATATACAAAATAGCAAAACATAAAGCATATCGGCCGATAGGGCGATAGTCGAGACAATCGATCTGTTGACAGCCAATCGGCTGATAAGCCGATAGCGTGATTCCAACCGATGCCGATGTCAGACGATGCAGTTAGGGTTTTGAATAATCGGTATATGTCCGATGTAGATTCCAACACTTGTGTAAACAATGATATAAAGACAATCGGTTGATGATAATGTAATAAGATAATAAACCAATCGGCAGATAATGGTATGATAGAATAGATACTGATCCGATGGTCAAAGCATACATCAACTGGAGGTCCGATGACAATAATTCCAAATGATTAGGTAGTCAATGAAACCTTTGCTGCACTCGGCTAAATCCAACTTATACATGATCCTTGTGAGCCGATGTAACGTCCAAATAACTCATCAGTTGAAACCCCAATGAAACAATGATTGATGCCTACTGACTTAAATAAATCTAACTTACAACCACAACCTTATAGGTCGGACCTAACCAATGCAGCATAAGGTTGATGATTGTCTGATAGATTTAGACAAGCCGATATGACACTGATCAAAGTGGTCATATGTTAAATTTAATCGAGACAACAGTACTATCAAAGAGAAATTTAACACATGAGATAAGATCGAAAACATTAGCATGAACCTATCGGCTTAATGAGACTTAGATTATCAACAACAATCTAGTAGGTCGGACCTAACCGATGCAACACGAGATTACATATGATAATCTAATACTCAATGAGCCGATAGATCTGTCTAATGTGATGGATATAACAAATCTATCTAAAGTGACATTATGTTTAAAGAACCATCAACTTGATCAGAATATCGGATCTAATCGAGAAAGTCATAACTAAGCGATGTGTCTATAAACAATAATGGAACTAAAGATAGAGATGATATACCTAGACCGACGGGACATTGGACTTACTCCTTCGCTGGAGATCAAAGCTGATGCAGCCCCACGTCAGGTACCAAGTTCCGTCGGATGATGAATAAAGTAGAAAGAGTAAAAGGTGGCGATGCGTTGAATTGTATTGATCGTGAGATTGATTTACATGAACCTCGGGTTTACATATTTATACTCATAGGCTGACAAAGATCCTAACAAATTATAAATCCAAACTTTCCTAAAGATAAATGGAAACAAATCGAGTCCTTATTGGACACTAACACACTTTTCTAAAGATAAAATATAAAGTTAACAAACTCTTCCTAATTAATAGATACAAGCCGCATCCTTCATGGACTCGGTTTCCTCTGGATAAGACCTGATCTCGAACCGAATCTAACAAGAATCCAACTGCTGGAGATGTAGATAACAGAAAACCCCATCGACCGATGCAGAACTCTAAGCCGATACTTGCTTTGAGCCGATATGAACTTTGAGCCAATAGGGACTCCATGGGCTGATGTAGAACTCCAAGCCGATACTAGCTTTGAGCCGATATGAACACTTAGCCGATGGGGACTCTGGGGCTTACCAAATTCTGGCGTTAACAATCCCGCTGTGGACAATGGCGCCGTCGCCGCACCACGACCGATGCCCTAGCGGGTAGCTGACCTTCCTCGAAGCCCACCCTCCAAGCTCCTGGGAGTAGCGTAGTAGGGGTGGTGCGGTGGATGCCATTGCCGGGTTCTGTCTGGAGCTCGGCCAACAAGTGGATCTGGTGTTCGCCATCCGCTGCAATCCTGAGGATCATGTCGATATTCCCGGCGCAGAGGAGCCGGTAGTCGTCGGAGCAAGGCGGGAAGAGGAGGGTCGTGCGGAGCAAAGCGTCGCAGAGGATGTAGCCGTCATCGTTAGCGCAGCTCGATGCAGGGTTGAAGCTGAGCGCAACGCCGGGGCCGAAATCGTTGTGACAACCTCGAGACAGTAGACGCCGCTCCCTCCTCTCCCGTCTCCCGCCAGCGCCGCGCGCTGCTCCCTCCTCTCCCATCCCCGCCGGCCGCCGCGCGTCGCTCCCTCCTCACCTGCCAGTCGCCGCGCACCGACCCTCCTCACTCATGCCTGAAGGGAGGAGAGGGAAGAGAGAGATGAAGAAATGGGAGTTGGGAGAGAAGAGGAAGAAGAGGAGGGGTGAGAATGACATGTGGTGCCGCGCATGGACCCCACTATTTTTAATTAATTTTTAATTATTTTCCAAATCAAATTGCCACGTAAGCGCAACGTCACTACCACGTCATATGAAGACCGAGTCAAAGCAACCACGTAGGCGCCACGTCAGCTAAAATCGCCTTTCAAACCGCTGAGGGATATATATTGCACCGATTTTGACAGTTCAGGGACCCGTTGTATTTGGTTTTGGGGTGACAGGACGAAAATCGGATTCAGTGTAAAGTTAAGGGATCTCAGATGAACTTATTCCATTACACTATATTATACGGTGTAGATGGCCCCCATGTCGGGCCGACACGAGCATGGGCCCATGTGAGGCTGCGATCCCCATGGGCCATTGCCAGATGGACAGATAATAGTGCAAGGGCCCATCTGATGGTGCGCGTGATTGGGAGCCCTGCCATTTTCTTCGACTACCTGTTTTGCAGGCTGCAGCTCCAGTATTCTTGACAGAAGAAGATAAAATTTTTCAGCAGTTTAATTGCCTACCCTTGTACAATTCTTTCATCAATCGATTGGTAAGCTAATACTAGTACAACTGGAGTAATATAATTACCAGCAATATGGAACGCACCTTTGCCGTTTCTTTTCATTCATCTTCTGGGCGTTATAATTGTTTTTTGTCGCAGAGTTTCCAGAAGGATTACACTTACAAGTCGAGAAACCGTCTAGAATTTCTTGCAGAGAACTTCATTTTTCCTGCTCTGCTTGTCAGCAGGGAACGTTGCTAACCGGCCATATAGTTTGGGGTTGCCATTGGTTGAGCAACTAATTTCTAGGGGACAAACATCACTGTCTATGATGGGGTTTTGAGAGCGACTGTTTGCTATAATCTAATGCAACAAATCGCTGGGCAAGCTTTCAGTCAGATCTTTCCCTTGGACATTGTCCTAAAAAAGAATTTGGATCTTGCCACTCCAATAATGCATATGAAAAATTCACACAACAGACAAAATTTCTCTGCAGAGCCAGAGCCCCCTACTTGCTTCCATCAGTGGTTGTGGTGGAGGGTTTAAACAAATATCAGGAGATTAGATGCTTTGGTTAACAAAATCGAAGTCTTTGTTACTACCAGAGCAAGGTAGGGATTAGTTGACTAATGACCAGATGAAGAGAGAGACCTCCTTAGTTGTCAAGCCACTTAGTTGTGCTGTGACACAGCAATGATAAAAAAAAGATTGTATAGTAGTAGTATCCTTCCCAGCTAGCTGGGAATTGTGAAGGAGTTCACATGGGAATGGCATCATTTGTCATGCTCAAGGTTGAATTCTTATGTTCCCAACAAAATAGTTGAGGGGAACAATAAGATCAATTATAGGTGGGAAGAACAAAACTTGAACAATAATAATATGAGAGTTTCTCCAGAAGTGAAAATAGAATCGCTGCCCTCGTAATCTTATGAATTTTGTGGGCAGATAAGACATAAACTATATATAATTCTAATCCAGATATGTCTGATTTGTTTATCTTCATCTAATACTTCGTATGATTTGTTTGTGATTCCAGTTCACCAACAATTATTTCCGTGCATATTTTAGGTAATGAAAATGGGTTACATCTCCATCCTCTGATTTCTTTCGTGCACATACTTTTCAGTACCAATACAGGACTTATCTTGTGTTAGCTAAAAGAGATAAATGCAACCATAGGGAGCCATAAAGTTAACAACAAGCACATTTATTTATTTTTATACTTGTGTAAACAAGAGGGAACAACTACATCTTGATCCTGTTACAACAAAACCCACAAAGGAGACTACAAGCAAAGGGTGCAATCAAGCTGGGGCCAGCTTGTATGACCCTAAAAAAGAGAAGAGAGACACACACCCTACACTACTTCTGAATCAAGAGCTTGCAAAAGTCCACCTCAGAGCTGAAAAAAAGGAAGGCACCATTTTCTCCACAATTGAAGCCTTTTGGGTTTGGGAACAGTGTGATAGGATAGGGTATGAGATGCCGGCAAAGGTAGGTATTTGGGTTTGAAAAACACCAATCCTCTCATTGAAAAACAGGGTGAAATCAAAGGGCAACATTGCAAAAGGGGAGAAATGAAAATAAGGTTTTTTTGAAAAAGTCAAAACTCCCCTTGATAAACAGGCCCTAGAAAAAGACAGGTCTCTTTTTTACATTTCTACCCTCTCCCAAGAACATGGAGTGACTAGCTCAATCCATGCAAAAAAGTGATGGGAGAGAAAATAGAAGAGTTGTAGGTGGATATTTAGGTAATCTGCAAATTCTCTGCACCCATGCAGCAAAAACAGGTGGTTAATGGCTAAATCCTTGAGGGGGGCTCTATGGTGGATTGCAAGCAAACTCTCTTCAGAAGCAGCAGCAGGGAAAGGACCTAATTAGAACCATCAGCCTCAATTTCTTCAGGCTAATGATTAAAAAAGTAGTAGGAAAATTAAAAACCAAAGATTTGATCTAAATTAGACTTGATCAGGAGCAAGTCCTTCACAGGGATAACTTGAAAGCTTGATTTAGCTTCTTCACGATATCTTTGACTGATAAGGAGAAGTTCTCACCAGCCTGCAAGAACATCATCATCAAAAGAATTAATTTCACAATTCCTTAATCCATGCAGCATAAAGCTGGTTAATTTGGGTTAAATTTGAGAGATTGAGAGCTTACGGTGGCCATGATGGTGATGTCGAGGGAGGAGGTGGTGAAGGGGAGCACATTGGTGTTCATGATGGTGAGACCGATGCTCTCGACCTCGGAGAGGGCGGTGATGAGGGCGCCCTTGCGGTTCTCGCAGTGGATCTTGACAAGCACGGTGCGCTCCGACACGCGGGCCTCGATCTCCGGCAGCCCGGCCTCGCCGCCGTCGAAGTTCTCGTCGCAGGACGAGCCGTCGTCGTCGTCGGCGGACAACTGGGACTTTTTGACCAGCACCGCCGCCTCTACCGGCCGCCGCCGCGCCTCCTCCTCCAGCCCCTTCACCTGATCCTGCAGCTGCTTCACGTACTTGATCGCGTCGCCGAGCACCGACGCCTTGTCCATCTGCATCGATAATCAGTTCGTCAATCATCGGAGCTTGCTGGGTTGGGTTAGGAAGACGAAGCCATGGATGCGGAGGTGAAGGTGTATGACGTGTGTGTACCTTCTTGAGGCCAGGGACGATCTTGGAGAGGGCGATGAAGCGCTGGCTGAGCTTCTCGCGGCGCTTCCGCTCGGCGAGGATGTGTTCCTGGTTCTGAGAGGCCGGCCGGGAGGCGGCGGCCGCGGCGGGGGCCTTGGCTACTTCGGCGGCGACCATGGCGTCGTAGCTCCGCTTGACCGGGCGCGCCTGGGAGAAGGGCGCGGCCGCCGCGTCCACCTCCTGCTTGGGCTTCACCGCGCCGGGGGCGCCGCCGTAGTACGGGGCGCTCTGCGCCTGCGCGGCGCTGGCGAACACCGCGGCGGCGGAGGCGTCGGCGTGGCCGCCGAAGGAGAGGATGGTCGGCGAGGAGGAGTCCGCGGGGGAGCCCTGCTCCGTGATGCACGAGTCCCAGCTGGTGTTGACCTTCGCCGCCTTCCGCGGCCGGTGCTCCCCCGCCGCCGCGTACTGCTGCTGCTGCTGCTGCTGCACCATCGCCGCCGCCGCCGCCGCGTCCACCTCACCGGCCTGCCCGAACGCGACGGCGATCTGCTGCTCCGTGTACTGCTCCAGCAGCCCATCCGACTGCCACTGGTGAAAAAAGCTCGGCTCATCCATCACCTGCCACCAAGAAACCATGGATCGATCGACATCAGCACACCGCCATACTCCAATTCACGGCACGATTAGCATTGAAAAGATGACCAGGAAAAACAAAAATTTACCATATTGGAGAACCACTGCGTCGCCATTCCCGAATTAATCGATCGGCTCTCTACTTCCCTTCCCTCGATGATTCCTCGAAACCAAAGATCGGGTCTTGAGCTCAATCACTCCTGTTCATAACCAAACACAACAACGCAACAGTCAGAGATGCCATGAACGAACAACATTGCATTTGTTTCTGTGCTCAAAGAGAGTGAGATTGAGTTGTTCTTGCGATGAATGTGTGGGGGGAGAGAGGATGACGAGAGTGTGAGAGACCAACCTACGGAGATTGGGGAGAGGGGGTCAGGTCTCTTTCGTTTCCACCAATGGAGACTAGACAAGCTGCACCACCTTATATAACCATGGGGCTTGAGCTAATATGCCACTATTTTAAGTCCTCTTGGTTGGGTACTTGGGTGTGAATGTGAACTAATCGACCATCTCTCTCTCTCTCTCTCTCTTCCCTTGCTTCCTTGGAGCTGCTGCAGACTGTGCAAATGGTGGCTCAGCTCAAGTCTTCTTCCCTGCTTCACTTTTGATTCAAGGTTAGGGGGGCACAGCCAAAAAAAGTATAATTTATGTGGGTCTCTCTCTCAAGTATTGCAATGGCTTGGTAAGCGATATTTTTAATCGTTGGTATTACTTCATGATGATGTCAATGGAGATTGCTCTGGAGATTGTGAAAATTGACAGTAGTATCGAACTTCCTCCGTTAAAAAAACCCAATCAAAAATAGGGTACGATTTATCTAAGACAATGAATTTGAACAAACAATAAGTTACATTATATTCTGTTTAGTTTTTTTACGGAGGGAATGGGTTTATTGTTTATTCTTGTTTCTGCACAAGAAATCGTAATTGATCAGGCCTCTTTTTGGAGATAAGGAATTTTGGAGGAAACTGGTTCGTGTAAAAAAAACCCCGTAATTTCGTGGGGTCCAAAGGAAACACTTATTAATTTAGTAATTTGTACATGGTAACTAAATCCAGGCAAAAATGAACTTCTATATATGTTAATGTTAAGTGTAATAGGAACACCTACATATAACTATTGCAATGTGGAGTTTAGAACATGTACCAATGCAATAAGCATAACCCTCTGAGCGGTAAAGTGTCCGCTTACATTTATTTTGTACACTACAGAAAACAATTGTCTCCTAAAAACAGCATGTCTCATTTTTCATGAATCTCCTAGTCTGTTTGTCAGAAGAACATATGTTTTATTACAATTTCCATGGCAATTCAAAGTGATTAATAAGAAATAATCCCAATGCGTCCAAACAAGCCGTAGGAGTTTAAAATACAAGTATCATGGCAAACAAGACAACGAAATGAACTAAGCTTGGAGCAATATTATTCAGAGCCTCTGCAAGAAAATATATGTACCTTACTAGTTTGATTCAGTATAAACAGTCCTGGTGCTGGACTTTCTGATGTGGTATAATCTATACATGCTTTTAAAACAACAGCACCAAATTATTTTCTTTACTAATTAAGCACCCACTAGAAAGTGGAGATGCACAAAAGAAAAACAGTGACTAACAGATCATATAATGTGTAGCAAATAATTTGTGCAAACTAATGCTCTGCCTATTATTATATTTTTATCTGCAACCTTTTGTCCACCAGAAAAACGTACCTGTTGGTGGATTATGAGGATGACCTGGGCCCAACTCACATGGGACAAGTGCGTCAAGGACGTCAAATAACGAGTTAAATAAACCCTAACCATTATCATTAGGCAAGCAAGCTGTATTTATGAATGATCTAACGATAGATTAATCAAGAGATTTCTTCGAAAAGATCGTTTCAGGATTTGTTGATCTGTATTATATTTTTTCAGGCCCTTAACAAAAAAAATATACATTTCAAGCCCTTTCAGAGAAGTGGACCTTGCCAACCATTGGTGCGTCGCGCCATTTCATGGGAAGGAGACACTAGTTGGATTTAAAAAAGAGCCATTCAATAAAAGTATGATCTGGCTCCGAACTTTTGGGTAAGAGTTACATGAAGAAGAGAATAACTAGCTACCAAGTTGTGTCACGTTGCAAATATTAAACGAGCAGTTTGCACCGTTGTCCACTTGGCCATGTTAACTACTGTTAAGCAAAGGCTTAGCTTTTGGTGTACAAAACATGCACACCCACGTGCACAAACTGTAATTACTTTAACAAAATTATCATAAAATTAAAAATTTAAGTCACAATGTCATAAAATTATATGTTTAGCATTAAATTTATCATGAAATATATATTTATATCAAATTATCACATAACTACATATGTAACAATGAACTTATCTCAATACCAATTTTTTTAGATGTTAAATCCATAGAACTGTTGCCTTGAAGAAATTTTAACTTTGCAGTAAATTGATGGTAACATATCATTTTACAACAATAAGTTGTATGTAGTTTTGTGATAAAAAATAATATATAATTTTTCGATTTGTAGCTTAAATAAGTAATAACTATGTCAAAGTATTCATCTGGCGTTGGAACACATGACTTCAAAATCATGGGTGTTGTATAAGAACGTGGAGAATTTCTGCCAATTATTTTTTCCAAAGTGGTCATACAATTTATTTTTAATCCATTCTACACATGCAACCTCTGTCCATTTGTAATATGAATACAGCACTAGATCTAGCTAATTCACATATTTACATTTTGAGTGAAGTACATGGGCGGTTTCTAAACTGGTGTGGATGCACCATCTAGTTCTCTAAACTCTTAAAATACATTTTTAAGTCTTCGAACTTATTTTGGGTGTCATATAGATCTAAATGGAGTCTAATCCGCTCTATATGCTGACGTGGCATGCCACGATGGTACCTACGTGTCGGTGTGGACTCACGTATCAGTCATATATATAAATAAAATTAAAAACCATATTTTCTCCTCTTATGTAGAGAGGAAAAAAGATGTTTTTTAAAATAATTCTAAAGTAGAGAGGAGAAAATAAGTTTTTAAATTTTTTTATGTGACTGATATGTGGATCCCACTAACACGTAGGTGTCACCGTGGTATGCCACGTCAGCGGATGGACGGGTTAAAGTCCATTTAGACCTGTATGACACTCAAGACAATTTGAAAAGTTTAAGGGCCTAGATGACACACACGTAAAAGGTTAGGGACCATTCCTATACTTTGCTCTTATATTTTTATTAGCATTGTGAAGGAAAAGAAAAGAAATAAAATGCATATTAATTGCTATCTGACAGCTACACATGAACTCAACTTGTCAAATGGATGCTTTTTATCTGTTATACAACAGCACTCCAGATTTGCATCTAGCTAGCAGTGCATATTCATGATCGAAACACCCATACCTCCATCTATCTTCAGTTGCCAAAGAAGCTTCCCCATACCTGCCTGCATCCAAGCATAATTAACCCATATAGTTTCAGTATATAAAAAGAGCATAATTTACAGATCCAACAACTTGTCTTAAATTTGCCTCAGGATAAAATTGATGGCCAAGGGGGCAAATATTTTTTTTCATAATATTGTTCACTGCATGTGAGGGCTCACCTTTCTGTGAGGCCATCTCAGCATGCATCTCTGCTGCCTAGATGGACCATAAGGACTGGTCTCCGGCACTTGCATTGCTTGTTTGTTCTGCTCTTCGATCTCAAGGCACATGACAATGTGGTAAATTGTGATCATGCCTAATAAACAAATCAACCCGGGTTGCTTGCTTGGCATTGCCCAATGTGAAGGTTGAAAGTGATGATAATTAATCGAGCTAGTGAATTATTTGTTAAATTCTTTTATATCTGGTCTTGAGCCAAAAACTTTGTAAGTTGTTGTAGTTTCTATTAAAGTAAATACTGGCTTTTATCTATTACTTTTTCAAAAAAAGACATCTCGGCATTCCATAGGCGTGTTTTTTCATCTAATTATTAAAAATTTAAACACAAAGATTTTTCTATGGAGATTAGGACTTCATTTGATTAAGGGACTACATCGTGAAACAACATCCAACTCGCTGTCTCTCTCTCTCTCTCTTTTTTGGCGAGTAAACTAGTAGTACAATTTTACTTGCTCCTGCAGGTTGTAGGGCAAAGAAAATAGTTCTCCCCCCTATCCTAGGCTAGGCTACATTGCTCTTACCCATTAACACGCAATAAACAAACATATTTGATCACGTTTTGGATATATGTTAAGCTATGCATGCATGAGGGTTGTTAGATTAAGAGAGAAAGATTCAGGGATGATGCAAGTACTGATCCTCCAAAACGAAAGGAAAGGAAAATGATAACGGTCTGAATGGTACGGTCAAAGGGACATGGTATGAAATGGAAGAAACTGATAATGTAATTGGGCCTTTACATTGCTTGTATTTTAAGACTAACGGACGGAATAATCCAGAACTCCAGATATGTAGTATGTGGAGTTGATCTGGTCATCAAAGAAATCCAAAAGATATGGAAGCAAAAATGGGGGGGAATCAATAATCATATACCGTTCTTCCGTATGTTTTCACATGATCCTCAATGAACAGAATCTACGTTTTTTGACACTCATTCTGATGGATATATCCCGCCATAATATGTGTACTACTGAGTAATTAGCATAATTTTATAAAGGAAAAATATGTGTCGTTGTACGATTTTACACTCCTTTCTTTTTGAAGGCTAGCTATAATTAAGAGCCTGTAGTAAAATCGATTTTTTGTTTGGTTCTGGTCCTCTACCACCAGCGGTAGATCGCTATCACCTCTGCATCAGCCATGGTTAATTGGTACTAACCTCAAAAGGCGCCCAATTCTCACGCCAATGATGGGTATCAACTGTGATTCTATCACAGCACGACGCGTGGTAGAACGTAAAGGAGGGCTAAAATCATCTAGAAGCCTGGTTGGCCCCTGGCTGGCTAGGTAAGCGTTACTAGTATCCAGCTCTATCATTGATTGGTTTTGCTTATGTTTATATTTATCTGTGCTGATCATTAGCAACTAAAATATAATTTATAGAGCTTCTGTTTTTCAGTTTGAGCTTCTGCTTTTCGCTTTTTAAAAACTTACTGAGTGATGATCTTTTATTATTAGTTTTTTAATAAAATTTTATTTTTTGATCACAACAAAAACTAAAAGCTTGTTTCAACCAGTTTTCAGCTTTTCATTCATTTTCTCAGAAACTAGCTTTTTAACATTTCGAAAGCCAGCTTTTTAGCTTTTTAACTTTTAAAAACAAAAACTGAAAAGCTACCTAAAAAATTAAAACAAACATGGCCTAAGCATATATACACACACATACTTCACGATTTAAAACAAATAATATAAATAAACTATGATAAAAAATTCATAAAATCAACTCTAAAAATTAAATTTTAAAATTTAAATTTGACTTATAATGACACGATACGGCTGATCATCTCCCGTGTACGTTTTCCACATACTCTCAATTGATGTAGTCAGCAGTGACTGTCACTTTCTTTTCAAGCCGTCACTTTCTCTTAAGTTTTCCCCGTCACTTTCCCATGACAATTTATGTTGACAGAGCCATCGCTAGCCCGAAGTTGAGTTATACCGGATCTCGCGACAGCCAGGCCGGCCGAGCCTACTGGACGGATCAGCAGCAGCAGCAGCAGCGAGACTAGCCACGTTACGAGCCATCCCCAACCCGGCCGACATAGCCGAGCCGAAAGCCACCTCGCTTTGGCTTTCCACCGAGCGCGCGCCCGCCCGCCCGCGCGTGGGCAGCCACAGCAACACAGGCAGTATCCGCCAGATTCTTGGAGACCAAACGAGTCGATCGGGACGGGACTGACTCTCCCTCCCATCCCACCGTGCGCAGCGCGAGAGATTGCGGGCGGGGACGCCAAAATTCTCGGGATCTCGCGTGCGTGGGCGTGGCGCGGGCGGACGCGTCACGCGTCGGTCGATTGGCCCGCTCGGTCCGTAGGCTGGGAGTCGCTTGACCAACGCAACGCGGGCGCGCGGGTGAGGGCTCGTGCCGCACGTTTTCTGCCTTTCCGCGTTGCGGCTGCAGAGGGGGGTAACGCGGTTCAGACGAGCCGGGTTGGTGTGCCGTTTCTCCCGGATTCCTGGGGTCGCGTCCGCCTCCCGTGTGACCGATGCAACGTGTGCCCATCGGAGGAGGGTGGGCTACGCGGACGCCATGCGAGGGGCGCACTCCGCAACTTTGGACCGGGTCTTTGATAACACTGACTCTCGTATATACTCCCTTTATTTCTATCGATTTATTTTTCAATGATTATATTTATGTTCATTCATTAAATTTATTTGTTATTTATTTATTTAAATAAATAGATATTAATACATACATGCACATAAATATTTATAATTTATATATAATTAATTTTTATTTGATGTTAGCTACGACATAGAGTTATAGTGAGAATGATATATGAATTGAGAGAGTTATTATTTTTTTTATAGCATCTAATATGATGGTTAATTATGAACAAAAGAGAATATGTATGCCATGGCGATTGGTGGGGTTCTGGAGCGACCGCGGCGACGAACGGGGGAACGAGATCAAGACCCAACTTTTTACGGTACAGGGAGAGGAGTGATTGTGCCGTTGCCGTGCCTCCCTGTAAGGGAAAATATCAAGCCACAAAAATTGAAACGGCCAAGTGCACCTGCCGTACTGCTTGCCAGGCCACACAATTCCGAGTCCAGATATGGCATGTGAACATGTTAATAACACGCAAGTTCTGACGTGGGATGGTATCAGAACTGGCAGTAGAAACAGAAGTTTGGACAGAGAACTCATTGCTTGTGTCGAAGTGAATTAATTTGATATAAACTTAGGCAATTCTATACGGGATTAGTTATACGATAGATTGTTAGTTAAAAAGTTTGCAAATACAATTATAATTATAGTATAACAGTTATTAATATTGTAACTATACTGTAATTAATTAGAAAAAAACTTGTATTGGTGTGGTAGCTAGCTAGCGACGTGTGCCCTTGAAGTCGTGAGTTTAAACGCTCCTTCGCTGAATTTTTTCCCTCCCCTAGATCGAACGGTCATAAATTCAAAAGTTTTAATAAAGTAAAAAACCGTCGAATGTTTTTACCGATTCTGTTCTATCAAACTAAACAGCAAGCCTCTAAGAGCATACCCAACAAATCTAAAAAATAATTTAAAAAAAACTCATTTGGAGAATTTCTAAAAAATTAAGTGTATGCCCAACAAATTCTAACAAATAATTAAAAAGCTCATTTAGAGAATTTTTAAAAAATTTAGAGAATGAAATCAAAATTGATATGACATATTCTCAAAATTAATTCTTTATTTTTTAACTAATCGGGACCCATCAACCGTTAGGATATTTTTTTTGGACGCGACAGCAGATGCATGTGCTGGTGCAGGCGACGCAGGGCGTAGCTGGTGCAGGTATGAAACCTGGTGTTGATCTGATTCTGAAAAATAGTTGAAATATACAGTGAGAGACATTGATTTCAAATTATTTTCTCTTTTTCGATCACAAAACTGATGTTTGCATCAATATTCTGCATCTATAGCAGTTGAAAAATGAATAGGCTTGAAGATTTCAGTATGTCCGAGTAGTAACAGCATCAATTTTTTTACATACACGGGTGACTAAACCGAATAGCCGACTGATGCAGGCGGTGGCATGCGCCAAGATGTAGCGGCAAGCTTTTTCGACGAGATGTAGGATGGCGGCAGGCGGCGCAGGCGACAGACGACGCAAATCTTTTTTTTGTAGGCCTCGCGATAAAATAATTCTCGCGATGACGGAAGCTATTTTAGAGAACCAAGACTCTATTCTCAGTTTTGAGCATGAGATCCTGATTTTAGATAACCTATAATTTTTGAGATCCATATGGAGTCTCTGTTTTTAGATAACCTATAATTTTTGAGATCCATATGGAGTCTCTGTTGGAGTTAGTTTTTCAAAGAAAATTCTCTAAAATAGAATTAAAGATTCATTTAGAGATATTGTTGGAGATGCTCTAAGGTCTTGTTGGATCCAGAAGCTAATTTAGCCCTTTACTTTTTAGCCCCAATTAACCTTTAAGGATCCAAACAGTAAGACTAATTTGAGGCTAAAGTAAATTAACACACTTTAAAAAATTAACCCCTCCAAGTGATGCTTATTTAGACTGATTTGACGTGGGTCTCATCAATTTAGTGCACAGTTCTAGCCGCGTCCATCCCTGCTGTTTATTGTGTTTCACTGTTACCATAATTTTCGTTGAATCAGATGTAAAACTTGGTAGTTTACCATCTGCAATCCCTCCCTTCATCATCAACTGTGCATCTACTCTGTTCTTATTTATCTGATATGAAAATTTATGGGACTGGGTTGCTGTACTTCACTTTGGCAGTAATGCTATTAACTAAAAGATGTTCAACTCCCTCTATAAAATACTGCCTGTGACATAAGTTTTCCATGACTTGTCTTTGGTTTTTACTTGCTAGGTGATTTTTTTCTTCTCCCTAGCAATGCGGATACAAACTATTTTTCAATGTCACATTCATCACAAGAAAATTGGTCATCAGATAAACCTCTTGTAAAAGATACCAATATGAATGTTTTTGTGATGAGTTAGCTAATGTTTTGTTCTATGAATTGTAAAATATGTATGTTTTGATTCATAAATAACTTGTATGTTTATATGAGACTTCAATTGCATGGATATATTGTATGGATATATTTTATTTCTATGATATTAATTGTATGAGATTTGTATGTTTTAATCATATATGCACGTGATTAATTTTTGTTTATATACATGCATTAAATGAGATAGTTGGAGCCAATGATTAGGGCATAGGCATTAAAGTCAAATTAGCCCATGGATCGAGACTAGCCAAGAGGCTAATTTTAGAGGGCTAATTTGAGAGCTAATTTTTAGCCCTTAAATTAGCCCAAGAGCTAATTATCCAAACAGGACCCAAGTACTATGGCCCTATTTGAATAATTAGCCCTCTAAAAATTAGCCTCTTGAGTAGTTTGGATCCATGGGCTAATTTGTGACGACGGTGGATTACGGCGATAGTGGCGTCACAGCTGGTGGTGGCAGGATGGGCGTGGCGCTTAGGAGGAAGGAAGAAAGACACACTATACTCTCTCTTAGAAACACGTGAGATTGGTGGGACCTATGTCAAATTAGCCCAAATAAGCACCTCTTGGAGGGGCTAATTTTTAAGGTGGACTAATTCACTTTAGCCCAAAATTAGCCTCCTGTTTGGATCCTTAAGGGCTAATTGAGGCTAAAAGGTGAGGGGCTAAAAATTAACCCCTAGATCCAAACAGGGCCTATGTATCTTTCTCTGTTACCTAAGACAAAAACTACACATGACCAACCACCTTTCTTGGGCAATGCAAACTCGATCAGACCGATCAATGTTCATCTTGGAACAAAATTTCAGGTCCGTCAGCAGTGGGTCCCGGTAGGATGTGCCTCTTTCCAAAAGCTTTGAAATTGTTTCAATTTACAGAAAATTCGAAATTCATAGTTTTCATCCCCTTGAACAACTTTGTATTCCAAAATTATAACCATCGACTAACCGAGCGCTCAGCTTCAGTTATGTTACTTGTGGTGAAACATATTCATTAGGATTTTATGTTCTAGTGTCTCATATTTATAGCTAATTATTCTTTTAGTATTAAAAGGATATATCCCTCGATAACAAAGTGTCGACGGGTGGTCGATCAGTCCTTCAAGGAGGCTATCCGAGGAGATGAACAAGTGATCGGAACGTCCTACCAATGGGTCTGATGGTCGACTCGAGAACTAGATGATCCAAGATTTTTTAGACAGGTTCGGCCCTCCCAGAGGATAACAAGCCTATTACTGTGTTCTTTGTTAGGATGGTGTGAGATCAGCGTTTGAGTACAATGATATGAGTATAGAGAGATCTTAGGATCCAGCCTTTCCATCCCCGCGTGCACGCCCTGCCCTCCTTTTTATAGTTAAAGGAGGCAGTTACATAGGGCTTGGTGCACAAGAAAGATTGATCATAAAGTAAAAAATAAGTACAAACCAAAGCTGAAAAATATAACAGAATTGCCTCGGGATCTGCTCGCCGCAGGCATCTTGTGTACAGTCCTGTCGGATGAGATCATCCTCTGCCAGCTTGTCTCCTTATTGTTTTATTTGCGAGCCTTACCAAAGAAGGTTCTTTCCCGAGGATGGCCCGTCCCTTTTCCTGGTCGGGACTATGCACGCAGGTCGAGCCAGGGGAAGCCGTGGTCAAGACGAAGTGCAGAGGTCGAGCTGGTCGTTCTTGCCCGAGGCCCAGCTTCCGACCCCAGCCTAAGGACTTCAGATTTGATCCATCCGACCTTATTTCTTTGACATGGGTTACCCTAGAATGACATCCCCACAAAAAGTGGTTATCTTTGTACTGTGCTTTAAGAAATACTATGAACTATGGGATCGTGCATCCAGGGGAAGCATCCTACTCCTACCAAGTAGTATTACCCTAATCAACATTCAACACGGCTAGGCTCCAACCAATGTGAAACATGCATGGGATGGAGCAGCAACCAAAATAGCTAGCGGAGTGCCTTTTCCTTTAGCAACAACCGATAACAGTTTTTAAGGTTTTCTGTACCTCCAAACTACACTCCCAGGAATCCCGGTCCCGTCGTGTCCTCCATTAGATTAGACGATCCGCGGGGATTTGCTGCCTTGAGGCCGCAATCTCCATCACCAATCGATCCATACACATGTGAACACGTATGCGCGTGGCTGCGTACGTGTATTTTTTTTTACAAACACGTAAAATAATTACACGTTAATATATTAAAAAAAATGACACAGAACATTCTCGCTAGCCAAAGAAAAAGAAAGAAGGAACACCGAATAAATAGACAAAAGAGAACAAAACAAGCAGAGGGGGAACTGAGAAGGACGATAACTACGAAACTTAAAAAAGAGAAGGGCTAAGCAGCTACACTCTCCAAAAGACTTCTAAAAGCAGCAATGTTCGCGGTCGACCATAGACGACCCTCAGAGAGCCGCATAAGTTTCATCTGTTTTATTGGCGCCACGTACCTCCCATTTTATTGACGTCACGTAAGTTTTATCTGTTTTGTTGATTTATAGCCGTAACCAAAAAATTAAATTTTAAAACTTAATTTTAAAATTTTTTATTGTAGTTTGATTCAACATTGGCTTAACATGGACGTAAAATTCTTTACCTATGCTTCGTTTTTTTATAGCTGAACAGCCGTAGCTCAAACATCCGAAACTGAAAAAACAATGGTTGCGATCTAGCTACTAGCAGGCAGCTGGAGCCTAGGAGATACACTCACATGCTGCAGAGATTTCTTCGTCTTGCTTAGGTTGGCTGTAGACAGATGCTCACACAGTAATACACACACGTCGATGAGTCGATCAACGCATGTGCTGAATCGCAGCCAACACCTAGCTACCCAACCGTACGTGCGTGTGACGACTAATTAAGCAGAGCTAGCAGCCTTTCCTTTAATATGGAGATCGACGAGATCGATCGATAAGATCGACCATTATCAGCTCTCACCACGTAGAGGATAAGATTATATTAGGAGGGGATCCCATGATACATCTTTTCATAGGTTTGCTAGATTGTTTGGGTTTCTTTTGTAATGACATTGAGGCTTGACCAAGCGAAATTGCTAGGATCTGCGGTTCGCGAAAGTCTTAAATAAATTGATTGTTTCTACTGGTGATATATTATTAGCAGTAAAATATCATTGGTAGAAACCGCCGTAAAATACTTGCCTATGAAGGGGTTTTGGATGTTGTGCTGAAAGTGGATCAAATGAATGGATATATTATCTGAATTAAATATGTGAAAAGGGGCCTTCTGGTGCGTTGTATTTGGATAAAAAAGTGGTTATTGGTACTTTTCTATTTATCTTTAATTTCTAAATGCAACATGGGCATTCATATCCTTTTCAACTATACCTTCTTCAAAGATTGATGTGGAACCAATATATCACTAGCAAATTGTAGTTTTCTTATATGAAAGAATCAAAGAAATCTTTGCTGATATAATAACGAAAGATATGGCTTTTTTTTGGGCTCCACAACAATTAAAGATCCACCTGTATTGAAAGAAAATTGTGTCTCCATATAATGACCCAAGCTCTGTCTTCCCCCAACTACATTCATGTATCAATCAGAAATGCTCTTAGCACCTTGAATTTCCATCCAAACTAATGTCCACACAATTAATCTAGTTTGTGATATTATCTTGCTAAATGCTAAAGATGTATCCCGTAAACATATATCTGAAATAGAGGTACACTTTGCCTCGAAGTGATCAAGTCGTAGCCTGTGATTAACTAAAGTAATTTAGTTTAGTCAAGATGCGAATAGTGCAAGCCAATCTCTTTCTTAAACAAAGGCAGAAGCTAGCTTGATCTGCGACATTTCGTCAGTGCTAAACTTAGGGTTATTAAATGGCAGAATCATGGAGATCTTTTAGTTTAATCTAGGGTCCTTCAGTTGAGTACTTTACTCGAGTACACGGACGATATGTTATAATGTGCTCACGTACGAAGATTCTGCTTTGGAGGAAGAAATTAAACTGCAAATATTTTGGCACAGCAACAAGCTGTTGGCAACTACTACTAAAATAGCTAGAAAATGAGGTATTAAATTGAGCAAATCTCCTTGATGAGATCAATGGAACTGGATTAGTATGTTGATCTTGTTCCCAATTCTTGGGGGCACGGTATACTTTTGAGTTGGTTGCACTCAAGAAAAAAAGTATAGGTACTAGTTTTGTTATTGCTACCTGATAGCATGTAGAATAATGGTAGATATATGCGTACACAAAACTGAACATTTGGGTGATAGGTATGAGGTGGATTGATGACCTAACATAAAATCAAATCATAGTGACGTGCTCACTAACATGTGAATCTATCTAAATCTATCATCTCATGAGTACATTGCCAAAATACATTATATTCTATCCTCACTCCAGCGCCATGTTAGAAACATTTATGTAAGAGACATTCTTGTCCATTTTAAAATTTTCTCTTTTCAATTGGGCTGAAAATGTTATGCAACAAACTATCGGTCATTTTAGACGTCCTCTAACTATGACACGTTTCTATGTCCATCAGCAAATTACACAAACTTAACTTTCAATGTATTTTAGCAAAATATATATTTCTAAATATATAAATTTTATATGATCTTTACTAGGATTATTTTAACTCCTGTAAAAGTCCTTCAAAATCTCTACAATCCAAATAAGGCTTTGATCTTATTTACCTACCGTTAGCTTATCAATCTAGAGATGACTCAAGGAGTTTGATGTTGTTAATAAACTAGGTGATACCTGTGTTTTTCTGCAAAATGCATGTTAAATATTATAGATGTGATGAATGTTAAAATATTGTAAAAATAATGTGAGGGAGATGATTTGACATACTTGTATGTTGATGTTTGTATGAGATTTAAGGTTTTTTAATAGTAATTATCAATGGGTGATGATATAGGATACTTGCATATTGAGCTTTAGCTTTTAATAATTGTTAGTTGGTATCAAATACAGAAGGTATATATTTGCATGGAGATCGAGTTCCCATGTTCCTCGCAAAAAAGAAAAGAAAAGGTTTCCATGTTGATTGATGGCTAACGGTAAATGTCATATCCATATGAATCATAAATATATTTATAAATATTTAGGACGATTTAGTTAAACTTTTCAAAACTACGAGAACCCAATCGATTCACAACATCCAACGGCTGCACAATCGTCTCTAAACTGAGTCCTATGCACTCCAATATAGAGAGAACTTTTACAGTTCGCTACTAAAATACTACTAGTATATACAGTATATAATGGGTAAATTAGAAATTTTTATAGGAAATTAGAAAAGGCTTAAAATAATTTCATGGTTGAGAGTTAATCCAGTCTAATTAGGACTCGTTCATGCTTGCTAGTGCTTGTGTCGTCGTTGGATCTTGTTTATGTGTCTGCGAGAGACGATGACATGCGTCATGACAGCATGATTCTTGATCAATTTTAATCATCATTTAAAATCTAGATGATTTGGTTATAGTAGCTGTGCATGAAAAGCTTTACACATTTTGAATATTCCTAGCTAGACTAACTCATTCATACAACCCCAATAATGATATCAAAATTATTTTATCTAGATTAACTACTTATGTTAAACCAAAATGATCCACGGAATAACAAAGAAAGATAAATTTATCCTTGTAAATTTTATAAATCAATGATATACTATAGGGCTGGGCAGTTTAATACCGAAAACAAAAAAAACGAACCGCATCGAACCAAAGTGAAGTCTCCGGTTTTTCGGTTTTCGGTCTCCTTTTTGATTTGTGGTGTAACATAAACCGAATATTTGGTGCAGCTTCGGTTTTTCTATATGAAAACCGATCCCCCGAAAAAACCGATCTCCAGCCAAGCCGGCCATATCATCATCATCAACCCCAAGCAGTAGCATCAACCCCAAGAAGAAGCTGTGGCATTCCCCATGCCTGAGCGCCGTCACCGGCCTCTTCCCCTTTCGTGCCGCTGGTGTCGCCCCCTCCGCGCCGTGCCACCCCAGCCCCCCTTCGTGCCACGCCAGCCTCCTTCGTCAACGCCGCCACCATCCCCAATGCGGCTGCCCCGCTCCAATCCCGTCACGGATTCGGGTTTTTGGGTTTTTACGAGAAACCAAATAAAAAACCAAAATCGAATCCTACGGTTTCTGATTTTGAACCAAACTGATCGGTTTTTGATTTTGAACCAAACTGATCGGTTCTTGTTCCTTCGAAAACCGCACTACACATAAAAAAACCGAACCGAACCGAACCATCGGCTAAAACCGAATGCCCAACCCTAATATACTACCAGTATATTATACCGTAAAAATTCTCAATATAGATATCTCTCACACCTCCTGTATTTTCTCTTCTCCATAAATATGTACTTAAGACAATGGAATTGCTATCTAAAATTAAACCTCTTTTACCGAGAAATAGAAGGGAAGGCTCCTTAGGTTGTGTTCGGCTCTACATGTTGGGATTTTCTTTTTTTTTCATGTGCACGTTTTCTGAATTACTAAACGTTCTGTTTTTTCCAAAAAGTTTTTAAAAAAAGTTACTTTAAAAAATTATATTAATTCATTTTTAAATCTATTTTAGTTAATTAATCATGTATTAATGAAACGTTTCGTTTTATGTGATGGAAGGTGGAGTTTCCAACATCCACCTTCGAACACAACCTAAGAGTTTGTGTATAGAAAAATTACAGGATGTCAATCCATGATTGAATAAAAGGCCTATCTACTACAATGAGCCTAATTAAGTGGAGCCTCAGAGATCCTCTCAAAGCACGTTTCAAGAAGCAGTGGTATGTTGGACATTGTTAAAAAAAAATCAAATTGTTACGCTGTTTTCAAATATCCCAAACTGCAATCAACAAAACTTCCTTTGCGATTGAAACTTTGCGAAAATACCACAGTTTGTTAATGGTACGCAGGAGCCCCGTATATCATTATCATAGTTAAATTAGTTGTTATTCTGACAAATTGCAAGGTATACAACATGCTCACGCACTATCGGACGCACATAATTGCGAATGCACACTCCTAACACATTAAAAAGACGGGGATCAGGAACAAAGGCTATATAACAAGAAATCCTATTGAACGCATACCATGTTGAATATTGAAGGGTGCAGTCTAGCACCACCAAAGGTACTTCCCTCCTCTAATAGATTATTTTGTTTTTTTTTGTTAGTTTTCATTTGAAGTTGATTCATGATGGTGAAAAAGTTCATGATCCAAGCTGGCAAATTCCAGAAACAGAGCCCATAAGGTGAAAAGAGAGCATCTTTCACAAAACCACATGTGTGCTAAAGCATTAAGCTGTGGGTAACATGCTATTAACTTTGATCTAATCAGTCAAACAGTCTTCCTTAGGATAAATAGTATAATTGTATTTTCTTTTGTACCTCCAAGGACAACCAGCACTCCAAACTAGACAACTTGCCAACTAGGCAACACATGGTGCCACATCAGGCATAATCATCCACTAGCATATATATCTCACCAAGTAAACCTAAATTAGCTTAATAAGATCCATCATCAAGAGAGCTTGATTAAGATTCCCCTGGCCAGTTCAAGAGATTACAACAGATCTTGAAGATCGCTAAGCACCGATTAAAAACCTACCTTTTTCTACACGGCCACGTGGTGCCACTTTATTTATTAGTTTGAAATGGGACCAACTGGTTGGAGTATCAGCTACTATTTCCATTCTCAAACAGATGTAAAAATGTGTAGTCAAATATCAAAATATTAAATCACTAATATATACTACAATATTACTAATATTTGATTCGTGAAGACATATTAGTAGATTTGTCCTAAAAATTCTTTGATGTAGTTATTTTTCAAAATGTTCTATAAATTATGATTTAAAAGAACATTGATAAAACATCTGTATTGAATCAAATATTAAGGGAACATGTGTTCTATCATCAAATCCAAGTACTCCCTGAAAAGAAATAACCTAATCCCTCCTCTTTGTCCCTCAAGTACTCCCTGAAAAGAAAAGCATATGCCCTGATCATTACTAGACAAAAGTAACAAGGAAATATTCATCAGAAGCTATATATCCTAGAGGAGATGAAGATACACTCAAGTGCCAAACAGAGATATGTTTATTACCAAAATTCAGAGCTAATAGCTTTTGTCAGGACAACTAGATCCCTTGCAAGTTCAGCTTGGCAAGCAGACTTGTCAGGCCGTTGTTTGTATAGTATAACAACTTGCCTAGTATTTTACAAGTTGCAGCATTGTATTACCATGGTTGCCCGAGTGGACACCATCATCAGAACCCCATTATGAGGATATCTAGGGTTAAGTGTGATCTGTGCATGGCAAGTGGGGGCAGGTTCAGAGTTGGCCCTGTGGTGATCTATCACACACAGGCATTGATCCATGTGCTAAAGGAGACTCGGGAGAACTAATGATGTGCCTAATTAACACTCCCGAATCTATAACAGAGTTGTTGCCAAAAAAAATATTTAGAAATTATGCATCTGATGCCATAATGAAAATAGGAAAAATAAGTATTCAACAACTCTGAACTTCCATGAATGTCTAAAAAAAACACCCAACTTCATACAAGCCAGTAGCCACTATTCAACCTTGAATTACATACCACATTGTTCATTTTTCAATCTTGTCCCTGATTCGGAGTGGTTTCGGGTCATCGCTCGGCAATTTGGCGCAAGGCTTAAACAATTATGCATTTTTAAAATGAGAACATGTATAACTAAAAAGATCATTTAAATAAGAGGCGAAGAGGCTGGAAGTTATACTACCATTATCCAAAATAAACAAGATAAATTTGGTACACGCAAAATAAAGTATGGTTAAACCACAAAAATAGTTTTTACAACTAATTGAAACCAAATTAACTGGTTGTTTGAGTACCAATAACTGACTGTTGGAACGCCATTTGATTAGGTTCGAACTGATACAATCATACAATATTCTGACATGTTTTAAGTTGACATTACATATCTCAAAGGTTGGCATGGGTTCCAGATATTGTCATCTGATAGAATGCCCCACATATTGCTTTGAATTTCAGAGAGGTTAGCATTTTCATGCAGTACCCATACTACTAAAGATGTCCATTTTCTCACTACGTTTGAAACGTTCCCTCAGTTGTGACTGGTGACCAATAATAGTATGCAAACTCTGTTTTCATCATGATGTTTATCAATTATAAGAGCATTTTCTAGGTACATGATGCGGTACCACAAGATACCAAGAATTAATACCAGAAAAATACCATTACCTAATACCAGAAAGTGAAACTGGTACCTTCTCATGTACCTGGACAAACCTCTTGCATCGAAACCAAATAAAATTAAGGAAAAATACCTATCCCAAGATAAGAAAAACTTACGCCAACACATTGATCAGCGGACCAATATGTTTATTCACATAGACGACTATGACTATCCTTTTTTTTCCATCATTATTTTCTATGAACTTTCAGAAATGAGGTGATCGGTGAAAGCGAGAGACAGAGACGAGTAGTCATTTAGGGCTTCTTTGGAACGTACAAATTAAAAATATAGCAACAAGAAAAACGTAGGATTAGAATTAGCGTGCCATAGAGAGAGAACTTGTCGTCTTTACCGGCCAGCTTGCCATGGATCTCTGCAGCTCTGCTCTTGCATTGCAGGTGGTAGTGTGGCTGGAGCTGACGGCCCATGATGATGAGTAGTACTAGTGCTGAGTGCTCCCATGCTTCGATCTAGCTTATCCCAACAAGAACGGACGGAGTCATGGAGGTTTACTGTACAGCACACGCTGTCACTTTGTCATTCGCTGATACAGACAACCTAGCTAAGCTTCCCATCACGGCATCACCATACATGATGATGATGTGTGCATGGTTACTCCAAGTCCAGGGGGGAAGGATCCATCGCAGTAGGGCCATCAGGCCACGTGTTAAACGTCACCATTCTACGGACTGTTGTTCATAGTAACTGGAGATGTAGACCATTTTTATTACAAGCAAGCCAGAGAATGTATACCGTCCAACTACCACCGGTTAAACCTTTTTTCGTTGCTATTCTACGGATTTTTTTTTTCGAAACAGTATGATACTACATAAATAACTGATACCCATTGGCATTAAGCTGATATCTATCGATACCAGATGGTACCAAGTCTCATCGCATATGTCAACGTTAACATCAACGTTGACATCTCGTGCTGATCCGGCAGCCACGGTGTGTGTGATTCTCCAACTTATCATCGATAGAATTGAGAATCGGAGGCTCAGATAGACAGACCTCACCGATGTTAGGCCTTCACCGTCCGCCAGAAAAGGCTAAGCCTGTAAGAGAAGTGGCGACTTGTGTTTATCGAAGAGACAGACCGATGTTCTGTGTTTAATGTTCCCGTAACGACATCATACGAGGTGGATATGATAAAGATCTGACCCAAGGAGGCTGTTGGCATGAACGTGTTTTGGTTGACGGTGCAACCCAAGACCGGCGTAGTATCGATCGCTCGTCATGGCCATCGTGGTGGCGCTTAACCAAATAGCGTTGTTAAAGATAAAGGCATGATCGGGTTTGAAAAAGGGAGGATTGGCAAGGGTGTCACCCTCGTGAAGTCAAAGGCCGATGCCGACATGACTACAGTTTAAGGGAGCATCAAAAATATCAAGGCTGCGATGACAACGAATATAAAAACGAGATCCATTCAACAACATACAATAAAAACACATACTAGGCTCCTTTTTAAAACATAAACGTTTTATAGTATTAACATATAAATTAAATTTAGTTTTTGTAAGATTTCTAAAATTTATAGGTTCCGAAAAAGCCCTGACCACAGCAAGTAACATAGGTTAAAACGAAGCAACTATCTCGTTAGCGTCTCAATCGATCGATTCATCCCGTAATCCCCAGGCGGTCTGGGTTCATCGGCGGATGATCCACTAAAACTCTATGTAATTAGGAGAAAAATGGAATAGGAATTTTATAGCAAATATCATCTCTAATTAAATTCTCGATGTTAACGTACGGTGAACGTTTAACATCAGCGACCAATATATGCAGCTAAAACCAAGAAAACTATCGGGACCGCAAGATCGATCGACGTGGACACCATTCGCGATCAGCTGCTGCCGCTGCGTGAGTTACGTACGTCGTCGTTGACAGGCGAGCCCAGACGTGACGGATCGTGTCGTGCAGCGCATCGGGCTGCGACGGGGTATTATCGCATCAGGAGTTCAAGACCTGATCGAGCAATTAATTTGGTGATCTCGATCGTCGCAGGCAGATGCAGCTGCAGACGCTGTGCAGTGACGACTGTACTGCGTGGAGGAGTAAACTGTTTGGGTTCGTCCCCGGTTTTATTGCTATTTGTAGAACACTTGGCAAAAGTCTAAACGAATAGCTAAAACCCGTTTCGTTGCTCGGAATTAATGTGAAAGTTCTTTCTTCTTGCGATTATAAAGAAGACGTGCACGTCCATACACCACAAGAGTGCGGCCTGGATTTCTTTAATTCTTTGCGACGAGAAGATTGATATTATGTTATTGTTGAAAATAAACAGCTTTCTCGCTAGAATACCATTCCATAATTGAGACTCACTAAAATATCTCACTTAAGTAAGCGTGATACACTAGAATGCCTTTCCTTCTCTAGATATTTTTTGAAAGTCTTACATAGCAAATAGACGTAAATACCCTTTGCTAGATCAAGTAGGATGGAGAGAGCGACCAAGAGATGGCGTGCTGCCGTGCCCCCTCCCTACTGTCTCCTCGGCAATACGAGCAAGGAGTCCCCCTCCCTACTGTCTCCTCGGCAATACGAGCAAGGAGTCTGTCCAGCCCATCGGCTTCGGCGCCGGTGCAGGTTAGGGAAGATAGTGGTGGCTCATGATGATGAGCGTGCGGGCCCATCGGCCGAGGGCAGGAACCATTCGTGCACGACACGATGGCCGTCGATGATGTCATATGGACCTACTGGCCAGCAGCAGAACTATCTACGGGTTCCCCTGCGCCAATCTCTCCTTCCTCCTAGATGCCATGGTTGTTGATCCCTACACACCATTGGCGTGTCGCCAACAACTGATCCTATGCCTGCATGTTACTTGGAATTCTTTGTCGTTGTCGGGGGCTATGTTGTCGAGCTCATGCACCCTATCGGCCACCGCCGAGCTCTCTGTCTACCATGCATGCACGTGGCTCATGGTCATCGTCATCTATGATCTCAATCTCCTCCTAGCGCAGCTTGGATAAGCGCCGACGTGTCATCAACCGTCAGCCACCTACCCTGTGCTTGGAATGTAATCACAAGCATGAGCACGAGCAACAAGGAAGATGGAGGGCACGACGGAGAAGAAACACGAGGAGCCATCTGGGCCGGTGGCGGTAGCGGCTATAGAGTGAACGAGATAGTGAGAGAGAAGATAGCAAGAGATGGGATCCAGATGGGTATTTTGGTCAGCTTAGCAAGGAAAACATTGCAAAATTCATTAAATTGAGAAGAAATAGCATTCTAACGTGTTGCCTCTATTTAAGAGTGGTATTTTATCGAATCCTAATTACGGATGATATTTGGACGAGAAATCCATTTCTAATGATGACATAATGTCAAATTTCTCCTTTACAAAACTGAAAGAATTAATGTTAATATAAGAGTATTTTCGGTTTACAAATTATGGATTGTCATGGGCACATTGTTAGCCCATACGATTTCTCAGAAAACTTTTTCATCAGAAAACCTTTTCAAATCAAAATTCTCAACTTTCTAATATTTAAGTTATTCATTTGTGCCCCTAAATAATTGTTATATATAAAGTCAGTTTCGTCCTCATCCATCAGCAGGAAGCATTGTTACAGACAGTAAGAAGCTTGTACTCTGAATATTTTAAGGCCTTAATTAAGCTTTGCTATACCGTGAATGGAGATAGTATGGGCAGACTCTTGCACAGCGTCTTGAGTACGATTAGATTAATTGTGAGAGCTCCTTCACAACTAGACACATTTAAATATAACACGAAACGTGATGCTAAGTTGATATGATAAATCTCTATCGGTGATTCGCCGGTAGGACTACCACAATTTTACCCTGCAGCCCTGTTGCTGAGATTCACAGTGTGTCCATCATATGCAATAATTCAAACGAGTGAGTATTTGAGAGGAGGGGAAAGAAAAAAAATTGGATTAATGTAAACTTTTAAAGTATTTTCTTAATTTATTTTTAAAAATACATCATTTAATAATTTGGAAGTGTGAGCCATGAAAATGAGAGACTTTTTTCTCTCTTTGTTCCTCTCGAGAATGCAACTTTAAGATTAGCATTTAGGCTAGTCTCAATAGGTTTTATGAAGAATTTTATGCACATTAAATAAACTGTCACATCAGCTTTTTACATGAAACTGAGAGCAGAGATAGAAGAAAAATGTTTCATTACGTGAAACTAGCTAGCGGTGTTTCCAACGACTCAGAAACATCATGAAACACACGTTAAGGGGAATGTTTCATTGTTCTCGATCCCATGCGCGCTTCTCCACCCCAACTATCCCATCCCATCGCCATCTTTTCCCGCGCCACACTCCAATTCTCCGCGCGCCGCCCGTATCATCCCACCCCCTTTGCCGGTCATCCCGCTCCGTCCGCCATCCCACCCCATCCGCCCGTACCAGCGCTGAGTAGGTACGGTGCGGTGCGAGGTCTAGCTGCCAGGGATCCGCCGCCAGCTGAGGATTCCAGGCGGCGCGCACCCAGCAAAGAGGGAATGCACGTAGCCGGCTAGGACTGAAGAGGACACTCGTGACTACGGCATCACCGCTTCCAAGTTCCTTAGCAGCGCCGCCATGGGTTCCTCCGTCGCCGCAGATTTCCGCCCTTGCTGCCCCGACTGCCACCCTTGCTACGCCGACTCCCACCCCTGCTGCGTCGACTCCTGCCCTTGCTGTGCCAGGTTCCTTCCCTGTTGCACGTACGACCACCGCAAGGAGCAGGATGGGGAGCCATACCCCCAATTTTTGCATCTTTCTGGAAACCCACAAGGCTCAAATTCATGGTAAGCATTTGATTTCGGTCTGTACAAGTAGTTGAAGTAGTTGAGTTTCATGGCTGCAAGTAGTTCAAGTGTGCTCAATTGATGCCTGCAAGTAACAAATGGTTTACAAATGATTTTGACTCCTGTAAATTGATGCCTGCAATATGCTCAGTTAATTTGTACAGAAGCCTACAAATTGCCTGCAAGTAGTTCACAAGTCATCTGTACAGTTGGTTTAGTAGTTCAAGTGATTTGTACAGATAGCTGCAAATTGTTTTGTTGATTTTGAATCTTGCAAGTGAAAATAATTTTGTTGAATTCCATATGTACAGCTTGACGCAGATAGCAGCCAAGAAAATAGTTTAGTAGATGACAGCTTGATTTTGATGCACTTAATTATGTGAAAATTTCAGGCTCTATCCATTAGGTGGTTACAATATTTTATTCAACGACTACACTATCTCCGCAGGCATAACTACAAGATAAAAATTTTTATTTGGTTGGTCAGACTACGACCTCCAACCTAGCATGCAGCATATACGATTGAGTTTGATCCCATAAAAAAGGCTACAAAGTCATCTGACACATTTGCACACTTAATCTCAGTAATAAACAAGAAATAAATGCTACAACAAATCTAAACAAGTCTAACTGTGAAACGAAATTATCTCACTAAGAGATATATTGTTTCATATTTCAGTTTCCAACATAATTAGGATTAAAAACAATGACATAAAACGCGTTATTGAGACTGACCTTAATATCTAGTGACCTTAATATCTAGCCAGTGACAATAAAGGAGAAATTTATCCGCTAGAATAGATGGCTAGGGCTATAATTCATCCAACATATACTATGCTACAATAATTATAATTATAATTATTAAAAATAACTCTGAGATTAAGGTGGGACCAAGCCCCTGCTTGCCCTCCCGACGTTCAGAGGAAAATAATTGCGACAGAGTGTATTTACAGAAATGCTCAATATATTGCATTGAGCCTTAGGGTTGTTTATCTAGAAAATATGGGTTCTTCTTAAATAATTGACGGTAGGCAAAATTTATTTCAAACCAGGCCTAAAACACATTCCCTCCCCCAATCCCCTCTTCAAAACCTATAAATTGGAGGCACCAACGACGGCGTCCACGGCGGTGACTTCTTTTCTAGATATTTTTTTCTATTTGACATAAAAATATTAAAACAATAGCGACAGGTTATCTTAACAAATTATCAGTTTTTAAAGATCAATTCACCTAGTGAAATAGTCAGCTGGGGGGCATGTACTGTCTCAGGCCGGTACTGCTTAATTGGACGGCAGAGGCCGGTTGACAGAGATTTAGGACCGCTAATCTGTGGGTGTTCAGATTGGTATCAAAATAAATCTTAAATTTTTTTAAATTTTTTTGACAATGTCAAAATTTCGACAAAATTATAACATCATTAAGTTTTAATAGGACAGTTTCAATATAATGTTGTGAAAATTTCATACATATTATTAATATTTAATAACAAATTAAATATAATCATATTATTGTCAATTTTACTAAATAATAATATAATTTAAAATATATCAATCTAAACAAGTCCTTAATCTTCCACCCGGTCCGCTGTTCCCTGTGATGGGTACGCTCATCAAAACCGGGGAACAGGGCGCATGACCACGACAGGATGGGTCACTGTAGCTGCTGCTGGCTGGTTGGCAATTTGGCATCCTCAGTCAAGGGCAACCCACGAACAATCAATGTGACACAGAACGTCGCGGGGGCCTACGAGATGTAATAGGCGAGTGATGTTAGCAGGGGCGGATCCCAAACAAAATTCTATGACTTATCAATTGATTTTAAGTAACTAAAAAGGGAACTCATATATAGATAGGTTTAATTGTCAGTGATTCAAAGTGACTATGATAATTCTATGACTTATCAATTGATAGTAACTAACAAACAAACTCATATATAGATAGGCTCAATTATCAGTGATTCAAAGTGACTATGATGATTTAACGTTGAAGAAATTTTTTTGATGGATCCATGAAAAATAAAAAAGGCTTATTTTTTCTTAGTTCTACTCTTTTTTCTCTTTTTTTCTTTCCTCTCCCTTTCTTCATTAAATTTTTCTTTGTCCTCCCTTTCTTCCTTTCTTTTAATGGTGATCTAGCGGGTTAAAAGGAGACTCGAGTTCCTCTTTTATCTACGCTGGGTCTGCTCCTGGTTATGAGTAGTACTATCATGGATAGGTTTGTTACTTGTTCCTCGTTGCACGCTACAAACCATGTGTCTTTGCGAACCGTGCACGCGAAGCATAAATTATACAGTATATTATAGTACATAAAACATTTATTAGTTGGAGAGACAAGAGATCGAGTTGAACGGTGGCAAAGAAGGCCTCCTCTACTCGGCGCCGTTAATGAGGTCATTGTGCAAATCTCCCCCTATGGTGTTCGGTTCCATTGGAGTGCGTTGTAGGCGCCCTCTACTTCCTACTGCTCCTCTATGAAGCTGAGCGTGAGAAGGTTCGATGCGTGGTGCTCGGTCGCATTGGCTAGGAGAGCTAGGGAAGGATCATGTCGGTGGCGTCGAGAAGCGGGCGTGGGCTGCCGTGTGACACCCCAAGCAACAAAACCCCAAAATATCATTAAAATCCACTATGCGATCAACTGTTGTCCTAATCAGTAGAATAAAATTTTAGCAGCACCTCTTCTGTAATTTCTTCACAAACATAAAAGTACTTGATATCATAAAACACAATCCAAAATCATAAAAAGCATCCTAACATGCATGAAAGGTAAAGTTCTAGTTTCCATCATCCTTTCTAGACATCTATCACCAAGACTCAATAACAAGCCTTAAAGATATAACATGATTTTTACGATTAGCAAAAGAGATAATTAGAGAATGATGGTGTGTGCATCCATGCAGCTACGCCCCTCTCAAAAGATCTACCTTCAGTACCTGGAGGAAAAAAACAAGGATGAGATTCGAAAATCTCAGCAAGCGAACTTGTTTTGACAAACTATTTAAATCACAAGTTTATTACACATCGATTTAACATAATCATTCATGATATAGGAAGAAAAATATAACTTCTAGAATTTAAAAGCACAACTCCACATAGATAAGGTAAAATGATACTTTCTCACATCCACATAAGCATGAAAATATTATTCATCTTCGAATATGCAATGAGTATGCATATGAAGGCAATGATATGTCTCCTGCCTGCATACCCAACAAGGTATGGAGCTGCATCCATCGATGCTGTACCGGTATGGTCATGACCATAGGTCGTATGAATGATGCAAGATGCATTCATGACATGATTTAATATTCTCACAATATAAACATACAACTATAACTTCCTTCAACAATGTGGATTAACCACATATATCTTGATGAAAACAATAATAGCTTCATATAAAGAAAATGATTCTTCAATTTCACATGATGAATAAATTAAATAAAAAGATTCAGTTGTAGAAAATAAACAATGGTTCTTTGCATCAAAGTGTAGGTGATAAAGATAACAAGTCAAAACAGTAGCAAACCACCGTTACATTCATTTGCCTGCAACTTGATAGAGATGAGCGCTCTAGGCGCGATCTGGAGCAACACCACCTGTTAAACATCTCACATTCTTAGCATACAACAAGAGAAAACATATATAATCAATAGCCAACTCGCACCTACGTCCAACACCCCAAACAGACAAACAAAGACAAAAGCACACATCCTGAAATATTGAACTAGAGCAGCAGATCTTATATTTTTCATATCTCCTGATTCTGATGGATATAAATTCTCAAATTTTGCTGTGAGTAATATAACTTTATAAGATACCATTCTTTAGTAGTAATTGTCCTAAACAAAAATCATTTAGGTCATCAAACATTCAGTTTAAGTTCAGCCTATAAGTATGTCAAAAACTACAGAGCACTCACCCAAAAATAGTCATACCTTTTGCTACAAAATTCCAATGAACATGTTATTTACATATCTGGAAAGCTTATAAAATTATCTACAACTTATACAACTGCCACAAAGTCTGATTAGGCCTCTAAATAGGATTTATCTGCAGTTGAATAGATACTGCCCAAATTCATAGGAATGAAAAAAAGTCAGAAAGAAACATCCATAACTCACTAACCACAAATCCGATTGAGGTGTTATTTACAGACATGGAAATATATTTAAATCCCCTATAACTTTTAGAAATGCTTATTATTTTTTTTGGAGCCACTAAGATGCCCAAAACAACCGATTTCTGAGAATGCACAGATTGACGAGTTTCAGATCAAGGATGAAGCTACATTTCGGGAGCCTCTCCTCTAATCCATCCCCTAACCACGGATCTAACCCACAAAACATCATCCAATCAGAGGGATTAAGGTTTCTCACCTTGCCTTGAGTAAGAGCAGCAAGAACCCTAGGTTCCCCACCTCCTCTTCTCCCCCATCCTCTTCTTCCTTCTTCTCCTCCCTTCCTCTTCTTCCTTTCCTATTTCCTTTCTCTACTTTGGGGGCAAGAGCAGCAGCCAACAAGGAGGGAAAAAGTTGGCTAGGGTTAGAAGAAGCTAGGGCTGGCTGTCCTTTTATACTAGAGTTCTCTACATACATATCCAGCGATCCACAATTACTGGGATCACCGGAGGAGCAATACTTAGCCGAATTGGCAAGTGAGTAGTCAAACGGACTCGTCTCGACGAGCTCTACACAATTACGGTCTCCGATCTTCCATTCGAGCAACGGATTTAAAAGTCAACTTTTACCCCTCTCGGAAGTAATTAGTCAACTCTCTTTATTATTTTCTATTATTTTTCATTACCGGTATTACACTCTACTCCCTTTAAAAGGAATTCGTCCCCGAATTCTACTGCAACTAAGACAAAATACAAGAGTAAACTACAACTCACCAGCTTCAAAGATCGGGGTACTTCTTACGCATCTCCTCCTCAAGCTCCCAAGTAGCCTCACGCTCAGATTGATTAGTCCACAAGAATTTGACATATTTGATAGTCCTTCTTCTCATAACCCGCTCATCTGAGTCCAAGATACGTACTAGGCGACACTCCACAGCCAAGTCTTGCTGAACAACGATGGGGTTCAGGTCAATCTTATGTTTTGGATCTTGTAAATACTTCCTTAGCATCGATACATGAAAGACATTATGTACTCCACTCATGGATTCAGGCAACTGCAGGCGATAAGCCAAACTACCAACTTGGGCTACAATCGGAAAAGGGCCAATGTATATTGGGCTAAGCTTCCCTGTAGTTGTTGATGAGATTTTCCATGCGGTAGCCTAAGAGATTTGCTTTACTCTAGTGCAGGTCCAAAGTTATTGCTTCTAGTTTCGTAGGCGTGCCAGTTGATTTGATCCTGCAACCAACAAGAAACAAAGAAAGAAAACAAGTGTTAGTCTGTAAACGATAGTCGATCGGCTGGTGGCCGATGACATATCGTTCGTTGTTAAGCCGATGCGGTATGCATTGAATCGGCTAAGGGAAATTAAACCTAATTGATTGGCTGCAGATATTCATAATATATAATCTAAATATCAAAATATGTTTGAACTAAATGATTGAGATAGATCGGTAGCGTACCGAGACAGTATAAACCACTTATGTCCAAAAGTACCTTAATATACAGATTATATATTTATAGCATAGGCGATGTCATAGATCTAATGCGTATCGGCTAGTACTCCTATACCACTTTATACCAAGATATCAATATAAACTAAATATATTAAACAAAAACCGATCGAGTTTTAAGATGGCTTAACAGATCAATAACAAGCTTAACATATTTACTTACAGTGAGATCTTAATATAAAGGGAAACTTTAGCATATCAAGTAAACATAAAATAAATAAGACAGCTAAAACAAGTAAGATCGGCTGAAACCCCGATACTATCTCTAATAGTGATCATGAGGCAAGATAGATATTACGATTCTAAATATTATGTTGGACTTAACCGATGCAACATTAAGCGTAGAGAGAAGCATAAGATCTAAGCAAATCTATGAAAACCTTTCGAGATGGTGGATACGCTATATAATCTAAGTCAACAAATGATATCTAACCCTATCAACTGTTATCCAATAACAGATACTAGCTGATTAGAGTTAGGTCGCATTATCAATCTAGGTTATATAACATATATGATAAATCGACGATTTATGTAAACAGGATTATAGTGTCATAATGATGGAAGCACAAATCCTGAGAGTTCAAGCCGCCATAACAAGCTTTACCTTTCGCTAGAGATCGAACTCGATGCAATCCAACTAGAAGCAAGAACTCGTTGAAATAACTAAAGATAAAAGGTGGCGATGCACCAAAGATTGTACTGAACTGGTTGTTGTTAAATTACAAGGTCTTGGGTCATATTTATACCTAGATATAAGGTAAGTCCTTGACGGACACGATTCCTATCTCTATTACAATCTAAATTACAGATACATGCCTAAAACAGACTCTTACGAACATTATCTATAAGAAAACTATTTAAAATAACCTAACTAACAAATACAACTACCTTTCCTGAACTCTATCCATGTATGGCAATCCTCATGAAGCACTTCAAACGAATCCGAAAAAGATTTCAATGTTATCTTACCGGAATCGGCTATGTCGGCTTATCTTGTCCGATTCGGTATCGGCTGACGATCACCTTAGCTAATTCGGTCATCAGCCGACGAAACTCCTTAGCCGATTCGGTCTGTACTTGGCGCACACTCCGTTTTTAGAAGAACCCGATTTCCTTCAAATCGGCTTCGGCCTTAACTTCAAATCTGACGCATGCAATACCAAATTTTGTCATTAACAGTAGTACCAAACCGCACTATGCCCTTTGTGGGGGATACTCTAAGGAGAACTTGATCTCCCACTGCAAACTCGAGGTCTCGCCTCCTTACATCTGCATAGCTTTTCTGACGGCTCTGAACTACCAAGATATTTTGTCGTATCTCCCTTACCTTCTCAGTTGTTTGTTGAATCCAATCCGAACCAACTAGGGATCTCTCACCCATGGTTTCCCAACATAGTGGAGAAATAAATCCCCTACCATACAATGCCTCAAAAAGGTGTCATCTTGATACTAGCCTGATAGCTGTTGTTATAAACAAACTCAGCCAAAGCTAAGTGCTCCTCCCAACTGCCCTTCCAAGAAAGTACACAAGCTCGTAGCATATCCTTCAAAATCTGGATAGTCCGCTCTGATTGCCCATCTGTCTGAGGGTGAAAAGCAATACTAAGTACTAAGTGAAAGTTGAGTGCCCAAAGCACTATGTAAGCTTTGCCAAAACTTAGACACAAATTTGGAGTCACAATCTGAAACAATGGATTTAGGCACACCATGTAGCCTTACCACTTCCTTCAAATACAATGGAACCAACTTTTCAGCTGTATTAGTTGTCTTCATAGGAATGAAGTGCACTGACTTGGTGAGTCGATCAACCACTACCCAAATGACATCTTTACCTCTTGGTGAACGAGGGAGCTCGATCACAAAGTCCATGGTTATATGTTCCCACTTCCACTCTGGGACATCCAATGGCTGCAACAACCCTGCAGGTCTCTTGTGCTCAGCTTTCACTTGCTGACACACCCCATAAGACGCCACATATCTAGCAATATCAACCTTCATCCTCTTTCACCAGAAATTGTGCTTAAGGTCTCTATACATCTTAGTCTCACCAGGATGAACTGTATATGGAGTACGATGTGCCTCTCCCAAGATATCCATCTTCACATTTGACTTTTGTGGCACACAAAGACGCCCTCCAAAACGAACCACATCATGCTCATCAATGCTGAACTCTCGAGGTCTGCCATCTGCAATTCTCTTACAAACCTCCTGAATCAAGCGGTCATGTTGTTGTGCCTCACACACACGGTCAAGTATGGGTGACCGAATTAGCAGCAACTGAGTTTGCTCATACATAGTACCTGCATAGCAAAACGAGACACCCAAGTGATCCAATTCCGCCACTAAGGGCATCACGGACTTCCCAGGGTGATATTGAATTGTCAAATCATAATCACTGGTCAATTTAAGCCACCTTCATTGCCTCAAATTCAACTTCTTTTGAGTACAAATATACTTAAGACTTTTATGATCAGTGAAGATATCACAAGACTCCCCATAGAGATAATGCCTCCAAGACTTCAGAGCAAAGACCAATGCTACCAACTCCAGATCATGAGTAGGATAATTCCTCTCATGTTTCTTCAACTGCCTAAGAGCATAAGCAATTACCTTGCCATCTTGCATCAAAACACAAACAAGACCAATACAGGAAACATCGGTATATACCGTGAATCGCTTGCCACTTTCAGGTAGAACTAGATTAGGAGCATTAACCAACTTAACCTTCAAAGTTTGAAAACTAGCCTCACACTCACTTCTTCAAACAAAAGGAACACCCTTCTCAGTAAGTCTTGTCATTGGCTTTGCAATACTAGAGAAATTCTGCATCCAGCAAGTCGAAGAAAACTGCGAATCTCTGTCACACTAGTAGGCCTTTGCCACTCAACTACCAAAGCAACATTCTTTGGATCGATAGTAATACCATGTTGGTTGATAACATGACCAAGAAAACTAACTTTAGATAACCAGAAGGCACTGTTGATGAGAAATTTCTCTCACGCGTTGGCCTAGGAGATCTGCTTAACTCCAGTGCTGGTCCTTCTCGGCTGCCTGTCCCACCAGGCGTGCCAAGAAGCATGTTGATGAGAAATTTCTCTCACGCGCTGGCCTGGGAGATCTGCTTAACTCCAGTGCAGGTCCTTCTCGGCTGCCTGTGCTATGCAGGGCGTGCCAGTTGGTTTGATCTATTAACCAACAAGAAAAAACAGGAAATATACGTTAAGTGTTAGGTTAGATCCCCACTGGATCGGCTGAGGGAATCCGTGAGCATATATATGCTATCCTAAAATATATTTAAGCCAAACGACTAGAATGGATCGGCGATACCGATACAGCATTAGCCGTTTAACCTAAATACAGTAAAGGATAATAAATATATGTAGCCGATACTGGAAAGCTAACAATGGATCAGCTAGTACTCTGATGATTCTTATGAAAAGATATCATCCTTGAATCAGATATACGTAGCCTGAGAAATCGGCCGTTGGCTGTTGATGGCAAGCCGATTTCGGCTTATGATGTCCGACAAGAGCAAGATCTTAACATAAGAGGCAGTCATAATACAAATCTAATAATAAATATACTAAAAGAAATATATTAGGGCAGATAAGGCCGGCTGAAACCCCGGCATTGTCTCTAAACATATAAATCTAACCGAACAGATCACTGAAAGTTCTAAAAATAACTTAATAGTTCAACGTTGATGCAACATTAAGTATAAAAAGAACAACCTAATCTGTTGTAGCTAATTTATACCTCTTGAGACGGTGGATACCACTTATAAACTAGCCAACCTTTAGATCTAGCCTCACTAACTGCGGGTTCTTGAGAGAACTGGCTAATGGCAGGATAGATCTAAACATTGTTCCAATTTATATGCGATATATGATAAATAGCGCGGTATAAACCCATGAATCTAATGTGTCATTACGATGGAAGCACTAGAATCAGCAGAACATACCACTAATGACAAGCATTTACGTGGATTTGGGGATCGAAACGATGCAGCCCATAGCCAAATCAATTGCTCGTCTGAAGAAAAAAGGTTGGCGATGCCCCGAAGGTTGTTTGATTGATTGTGTTGAATGTCTTTTACAGGGGATCTCGGGCTCGTCTGTACAAACCCCAGACTCTATCTAAACTACTATTTAAAACACGACAATATCCTGGGAAGGACCCACGCCGTATTACAATGAACAGTTAAACAAACTCCTAATTTACAGATACAATTGCCGTTACAGGACTCTATCCATAAATGGCAATATCTTTTAACGCGCACTCTAATAACTGAATCTTCTATTCATCTTCAAACATCTGCACCAGAAACGGTTTCATCTTCTCTGAACCTAGAATCGGCTATCGGCCGCCCTTATCCGATTCAATCCTTAGCCGACTGGCATCGCAGCCGATTGCTTCTCAGCCGATGTGGCCTCTGTTTCTCCGTCAAACCAGCTGATCCGATTTTTCTTCACCTTTGCCAGGACTTAGGGATTCAATTACCAAATTTAGATGTTAACACATGCCCCCAAGTCCGTGATACGAAGTGTTACGGATTTGTTGCCTGTTTAAATTCCCGCTCTTTTCTGACCTAAACCGCTTCGGCTGCCCTGAGTGCCCTTTAAATAGCCCTTCGCTTCGACCGAAATGATTACGCTTTCAAAACCCACTCAAACACTTCGCAAACAAGCTTTTGCCTCCTCTCTCCTCTCCGGCGATTCACCGCCGTCCTTCGTCGGATCGCAGCGCCCTTCGCGAATCAGAACTCGTCTTCACCTCCAACGACTCCGATGGCTTCCACCGCTGCCGTGTCAAGCGCCTCCGTCGCACCGGCCACCGCCGCCGCACCAACTGCCGCCGCCACACCAGCTGCCGCGATCACCATCGAGTTCCCTGAGGTATGCCCACCGGTTCAAAACTCTTTTCTTCGGATTTCCTTCTCCAGCCATGCCTCCTAGCATTGTTGCATTCATCATGCCTTTAGCCGTTCTTGATTAGCAATTTTTCCCCTTTCAAACTGTAGCGTTTAGCCATTCTTGATTAGCGTTATTTCCCCTTTCAAACTGTAGCACCTGTCTCATCAAGTGGTCATCCCCAGTTTGACCCAAGAGAGGAGGTACTTTCTCGGCCCCATCGGCAACACGGACCCAGCCGATGTGATTATAGCCGAAACCAACCGGATCCCTTACAACACCAACAAGCCATCCCTGGCCCACTGGAACGGGACCTTCAAGTCGTGGCCGACCACCGACGTAGCTTGGGTTGAATGGTACAAGAGGGTGCGATCGGCCAAATACGATCAGTGGGAGGAAACCGGGATCGCCCAGTGCTTGGCCCTGTCCGTCGCCGGCATGGAGAAAGATGAGCCATTTCTATCGACCGCAACATACTTCTGGAATGATAGCTTCAACGCCTTCATATTCCGACAAGGGCCAATGACGATCACATTGGCCGACGTGTACATGACGACCGGACTAGACATCTTGGCGTCGGCTAACCCCAGCAACCTGAGCCGAAAGGGGCAGCATCAATTCAAAACCAAGGCCATCAGTGGGTGGAGCGGCTTCATCGCTCAAAACATGAAGGACGGCTCAATCGGCCACAGGGAACACACCGCATTCCTTATGATGTGGCTGGAGAAGTTCTTGTTCTGCGGCTGAAGCTGTGGACCGACCGCGAACTGGCAGATCGTGGCCGAACTTCTGGCCGATGGGAGCAAGCTTGCGCTGGGGAAATACCTCCTCGGCTACTTATATCAGATGCTACATCAGGCCGCCACAAAGATAGTCGCCAACGCCCTAGTCAACACCGACGACCCCTGGTGGTTCTTACAGATCTGGCTAGTGCTGGCGACCCAGAAAATAGCCGGTCGGCTCCCTCTGACGGAGGCTGTTTTCCTAAGACTGGAGCCGATCAAAGACGAAGACGGCAACCAGATCACCACCACCAGATGCATGAGCTATGGAGAAGCAGCGACTGCTCATGCGGGCTCAAAGCAATCGGCCAACCTGTTGGTCGAATGGTTCATTGCCCTGTACGATGGGCTGTCACACGAGAACCGTGCCTGGTACTTTTACCGGGACCGGGGGCTGTTCGAGTTGCCGGCCGATTTCAATTTGGAAGACATCAATTCAGCCGACAACCCAAGGTGCAGGGAATTGTTCATCGCCGCGCTGTCCCCCTGCATCCTGCCGACCAGGATCCACCAGGGCCGATCAGTGGCCAAAATTTATGAATTTTACTACCCGGTGTTGGCCGCGAGACAGTTTGGTCTTGGGCAACTGCCCGTTGGCTTCTACTATGCTGACAAGATTGAAACGAGGGGAGTGGTGAGCCAGGATTTGATAATGCATCGGCTGTTGAGTATAGCCGGCCCTCCCCTCGGCAGCATCGGCGAGATGACCCTGGCGCTCAAGAAAAATGCGGCCTACGACCGATGGTGGGCCGAACTCAAGCGACACATCTTCCGTCAGCGGTCATCTCATTACGTCGATCTGCTTCTGCCCGAAGAGATCCCCTCGGTAAGCTTTGAACTCCAAATGACTTTTCCTTTTTTAGCATCGGCTGACATAGCCGATTAACACCTGCTCTCTGACTTGCAGGAGACGGAGACGGAGCGGCCGATGGTGAGCAACTCCGGGCTCCCCATTGAATACCGTCTAGGTGTTCTGGATGGGGGCGGCCTTGCTCCGTCGACGATCGGCTGGGGAGCGCCAAAGCTGGCGCCAAAGCCAATATCAATCTGTTGAGTCATATCAATAGTCGACTGATCTAGGTTTATCGCATTTAACTCAGGTTAATATCTTTTTATGAAACATATCGGAGTACTAGCCGATTTACATTAGATCTGCGACATCGGCTGGGTTATAAATGCATATAATTTTTATCCTAATATACTTTTGGATCTAAGTGGTTTATACTGTCTCGGTACACTACTGATCTATCTCCATTCCTTAGTCTAAACGTGTGTTGGGATAGCGATTATATACTTATTAATTTCTTTAGCCAATCGAGTAGGATCTAATCTTAACCCAAACACATATTTCTTGTTTTCTTGTTGGTTACAGGATCAAACCAACTGGTACGCCCAAACTTCACCAAAGGCAATCAACTTGGACTTGCACTAGAGTAAAGCAAACCTCTCAGGCCAGTGCGTGGGAAGCTTTTCTCATCAACACGCTTTTGACATACTTAGTGGGACCACTGCAAACTTCCAAGTCCGAGACAATGGTTGACATCAAGACTCCAGACGTTGACCATGAGAACGTTATCCCAGTGACAATGGAGCAACTGTCGGCTGAGCTCCTAGCCGACTACCAGCACATGGTTGAGCGGCTGCAGGCACATTACCTGCAATCTTTCACCCAGACCAGATCTGGGGCGGTCCTCCAGAAGTTCAAGTTCTCCATTGAAGACTTTGACATGTCTAATGAGGACAATAAAGGAAAGAAGAAGATGAAGGACATCAAACAAGAGCAGGACGATTCGGGGTCCCACACACTGCAGGACCGAATCGATTCGACTGTCCACCACGTGCTTGTCAACCAGTCTGGGATACTGAATAACACTCTCAACAATATGATAAGCACCGTGGTTGATTCGAATATAGCCAAGCAACTGCCAAGGATGCCGACGTACTTCGCCGACGGCCATTTCCCGCCTACAGGACGCTATCTACTCACGGCCTGCCGATCCCGCCACTAAGACAGCCAAACCCTCAAGGAGGAGCTCCAACCCAGCCAAATGTACAGGCATCGGCTTTAGAGCCGCGTCCTAAGTTGCTGGTCAGGTAACAGCCTCAACACCAGGGTCACGGCGTCTCAACAGTGACCCATGAGCAGTTGAAGAACATGTTCAACGCTAATCGACAACCTATCATGTCTAAGGAGCCTATTGGCAGCTTCGCGCCGGAACCGCATCACCATACCAGCGGTAATTAGCCTCCTTTTGAGCAGCCACCCCAGTTCGCGTCTCGGCCGCCTCCCGCTGCGAACCAATTCCAATATCAATATCCGGGGGGCCACTACGAGCAACAATACTAGCCGCAGACGCCGCCACTCCAGTATCAGCGAGGACCCGTTCAGTATGGGCAGTACGAGCCGATACCTCAAGTTCAAGCTCAAGACAACAAACCTTGGGCCAACCTGATTGCCGACATCATGCGCGATCAGTTCGGCCTTAAACCCAAGGATTTCAGCAACATGTACCGGTACCCATATCCAGAATACTTCGAGAGGGTGCCCCTGCCAAACCAGTACAAGGTTCCGGATTTCTCAAAATTCTCTGGGCAAGACAACGTGTCCACCTATGAAAACGTCAGCCGATTCCTAGCTCAATGCGGGGAGGCATCGGCTACAGACGCAGTCAGAGTGCGTTTATTCCTGCTATCACTATCGGGATCAGCCTTCACTTGGTTCTCATCTTTGCCTTACAATTCAGTACAGAGCTGGGCCAACAGCTACTTCTACTCCGGCACCCACAAGATGAAGCTGTTGGACCTCACCGGCATTAGGCAAAAGCATGAAGAATCGATACATGACTACATTCAACGCTTTAGAGATATGAGAAACCGTTGCTACAGCTTGGTGCTATCGGACTCGCAGCTAGCCGATTTAGCTTTTCACGGACATCTAGCCCCAATCCGTGAGAGGTTTTCGGCTCAAGACTTTGACAGCTTGGCCCACTTGGCCCAGAAGGTGACAGCCCACGAGCAAGGAGTTCAAGAATCCAAGAAAACTTTCAAGAAAGTCACCCACGTTGCGTACGCAACAGACTCAGACTCAAGTGACAGCGATGCAGAGGTGGCAGCAGCCGAGTGGACCAAGAACAAGAAGGCCATCACGTGCCAATGGTTGAAAAAAATCAGCCAAGGAAGAAAATATGATTTTGACATAACCAAAGCCGATAGGATCTTTGATCTATTGCTGAGGGAGAAACAAATACAGCTTCCGACCAACCACGTCATACCATCGGTCGAGGAGCTCAAAAAGAAGAGGTATTGCAAGTGGCACAACACCACCTCTCACAGCACCAACGATTGCAAGGTCTTCTGCCAACAGATACAGTCGGCCATCGAGGCACGGAAGATTAAGTTCGAGGAATCGGCTAAGCCGATGAAGGTCGACGGTAATCCCTTCCCTGTCAACACTGTCCAAGCCAATTTCGCGTGAGCTGATCGACAAAACAGAATGGCGTATAGCTCAGCCGAGGACCAACAAGAGCCGACTACAGTGAGAGTCGTGCCAATCAACATGGTTTACACCAACGGCCGATTGGCCGATCGTCGGCCCAGACAGACGGACAACCGATTGCGATTCCAACGCAGGGTTCAAGAAGAAGAAGAGAGATGGCGCGGTAAGCCATTCCAGAGGATACCCGATCGGCTGGGTGTAGCATATTACCACCACCATGACGGCTGTGATCCGCGTTGGCGCTGCAAGTTCTTCAGGTTCTGCTAGGAGCAAGGAATGAGGCTGCCCACTCTCGAAAATTGCCCGGCATGTAGGGAATACAGGGAGAACGAATACAGGGATCCACCGATGAAAAGTTCTAGCCGATTCGTCCCCTGAGCCATTCAGCTTAACCAGCGAAAAGCTTTTGTCCATGATCGGCTCGGCCCAATCCACCAAGACCTCTTCCAAGAAGAGGACGAAGAGGAAGCTGATGAAGAACAATCGGCCAATCCCTAATGGTGCCCTTCGGACCTGTTCACCAAAACGCAGAAAAGAAAAATTTAGAGACTTAAGAGCGAGGGACAGGAAGAAGAAGTCCAGCGGATGATCCAACAGCAACAACGTCGGCAAGGCACGAAGCAATGACATGTCAAGAAACAGGCAGCCCCAGCCGACGAGAGCCCAGCCGACAAGGCCAAAACGGCGGCAAAGGGCAAAGGAGTGGCCGCTGCATCGATCAACATGGTTTTTATATTGCCGGCCGAATTCGAGGCTGTCGAGGCCGATGCAGACACAGTTGAGGATACATTGGCCAAACTAGTACTGTCTCCAGAACAAGCCATCTTCGAAAAACCTGAGGGGACCAAAAATCGGCACCTGAAGCCCTTATACGTCAAAGGATTTGTCAATGGAAAGCCGATGTCCAAGATGTTGGTTGATGGAGGAGCTGCTATCAACCTAATGCCCTACGCAACCTTCAGGAAGCTGGGCAAAGGAGCCGAAGATCTAATCAAGACAAACATGGTGCTCAAAGACTTCGGCGGAAACCCTTCAGAAGCCAAGGGAATTTTAAATGTCGAGCTGACCATCGGTAGCAAAACCGTGCCCACAATGTTTTTCGTCATCGACGGGAAGGGGTCGTATAGCCTGCTGCTTGGGAGGGATTGGATCCATGCCAACTGTTGCTTCTCTTCCACAATGCACCAAAGCTTAATCCAATGACAAGGTGACAAGATAGAAATCGTACCAGCCGACAGGTCAGTCAACGTCGCTAACGCCGATTTGCCTTTTTGGGAAATCGATGGTATCGATTGCCTGTCCGGCAAAGTTTGGCAAGCTGATTTCTTAAAGGTGTCCGATTCTAATATACAGCCCATTGGAGACGAAGAGCCTCAATTACTACTTTGAAGGCGTCGTGGAGAGCTCGAGCGTTTACAACGAGGACACCATGGACGACATCGACGACAAACTCAAGCAAGGTTTTATGTCGGCCGATGAGTTAGAAGAAGTGGATATAGGTCCAGGAGATAGGCCTAGGCCGACATACATTAGCAAAAATTTGTCTTTCCATTTTAGGACCAAGCTTATTGAATTGTTAAAGGAATATAAAGATTGTTTTGCTTGGGAATATTTTGTGATGCCTGGTCTTCGCCGATCCATTGTTGTGCATCAGCTTCCTATCAAGCCAGGATATCGGCAGTACAAACAGCCTTCGAGGAGGTTCAAAGCTGATATGTATGATGCGATCAAAGCCAAAATCACTCGGCTACATGACGCTGGATTTATTCGGCCCTGCCGATATGCAGAATGGGTTTCAAATATAGTTCCAGTAATGAAGAAAAACGGCAAGCTTAGGGTGTGCATCGACGTCAGAGATTTAAATAAAGCTACCCCTAAGGATGAATACCCAATGCCCATAGCCGATTTGCTAGTGGATGCCGCCTCTGGCCACAAAATTATAAGTTTCATGGATGGCAACGCAGGTTACAATCAGATTTTTATGGCCGAGGAAGACATCCATAAGACAGCTTTCAAGTGCCCAGGAGCAATCGGCCTATACGAATGGGTCGTCATGACTTTCAGCTTGAAGAATGCTGGAGCTACGTACTAGAGGGCCATGAATTACATATTTTATGACATGATCGGCTCTCTAGTAGAGATCTACATCGATGACATCGTTGTCAAATCTAGGGAGATAGAAGACCATATAGCCGATCTAAGGCAGGTTTTGGAAGGACAAGAAAGTATGGCATGAAGATGAACCCTATCAAGTGTGCGTTCGGCGTATCGGCTGGCCAGTTCCTGGGATTTCTTGTTCATGAGAGGGGAATTGAGGCCACACCGAGAAGCATCAACGCCATTAAGACGATTCAACCTCCAAAGGACAAGAAGGCGTTACAGTCCCTAATCGGAAAAATCAACTTCATCAGGCGATTTATAGAAAATCAATCAGAGAAGATGGAGCCGTTCACACCTTTGCTTCGACTCAAAGCCAATCAAGCATTCACTTGGGGGGCAGAACAACAGAAAGCCTTGGACAACATAAAAGATTACCTCAGTTCCCCTCCCGTCCTGATTTCTCCACAGAAAGGGGTGCCATTCAAATTATACCTGTCAGCCGAAGAGAAATCCATTGGCTCAGTTTTGATTCAGGAGATCAAGGGAAGGAGAAGGCAATTTTCTATCTTAGAAGACGACTTCTGGATGCAGAGACAAGGTATTCACCAGTGGAAAAGTTATGCTTGTGCCTGTATTTTTCATGCACAAAGTTAAGACATTATCTATTATCCAACGAGTGCACGGTGGTATGCAAAGCCGACGTAGTGAAGTATATGCTATCGTCTCCAGTTCTGAAAGGACAAATTTGGAAGTGGATTTTTACCTTAATAGAGTTTGACTTAAGATATCAGGCACCAAAGGCAGTGAAAAGACAGGCTATAGCCGATTTGATAGTAGAACACAGGGATGATTTAATCGGTTCAGTGGATATCATGCCTTGGACTTTGACTTTTGATGGCTCGGTTTGCACCAACGGATGCGGCATCGGCTTGGTGATAATCTCTCCCAGGGGGGCAAGTTTCGAATTTGATGTTTCCATTACACCTCATGCAACAAACAATCAAGTCGAATATGAAGCCATGCTCAAGGGATTGCAACTCCTCAAGGAAGTTGAAGCCGACGTCATCGAGATAATGGGCGATTCGCTGTTAGTCATCAGTCAGCTATCAGGAGAGTATGAGTGCAAGAACGATGCGCTGATGACTTATTATTAGCAATGCCGAGAATTAATGGATAGTTTTCAGCTAGTAACCTTGAAACATATCCCCAGGGAGCAAAATTCATAGGCCAATGATCTAGCTCAGGGGGCATCAGGTTATAAGCCGATGACGAAAGAGATTCAAATAGAAATTGCAACCATGTCAGCCGACGACTGGAGATATGAAGTCTACAACTATCTGCAAAATCCGTCCCAGTCGGCTTCAAGGAAATTGCGCTACAAGGCTCTATGATATGTTTTGCTCGATGAAGATTTGTACTATCGGACGATTGATGGCGTGTTGCTCAAGTGCCTAAGCGCCGACCAAGCCAAGGTTGCTATCAGAGAAGTGCATGAAGGAATTTGTGGCACGCATCAATCGGCTCAAAAGATGAAGTAGCTACTTCGGAGAGCAGGGTACTTTTGGCTGACCATGCTGGAAGATTGTTTCAAATATTACAAGGGCTGTCAAGACTGCCAAAAGTTTGGAACCATTCAGAGGGCGCCAGCATCGGCTATGAACCCCATAATCAAGCCTTGGCCGTTCAGGGGTTGGGGAATCGACATGATCGGCCAGATCAATCCACCCTCAAGCAAAGGACATAAATTTATATTGGTGGCAACTGATTATTTTACCAAGTGGGTGGAAGCAATTCCCTTGAAGAAGGTTGACTCTGAGGACGCAATCGAATTTGTGAAGGAACACATTATATACAGATTCAGTGTCCCTCAAACCATCACCACGGATCAGGGATCTATCTTTGTCTCCAACGAGTTTGTTCAGTTTGCCGACAACATGGGGATTAAGCTGCTAAATTCTTCATTATGCGCAGGCTAATGGGCAAGCAGAGGCTTCAAATAAGAGTTTGATCAAGTTGATAAAGAGGAAGATCGCTGAGTACCCAAAGAATTGGCACAGCCGATTGGCCGAATCATTGTGGGCTTATCGGATGGCTTGCCACGGATCCATCCAGGTGCATCCATATAAATTGGTCTACAGGCATGAAGCAGTTCTGCCATGGGAGAACATCATTGGCTCAAGAAAGGTTTCAACTACAAGATCAGCTAACACCCGATGACTATTATAATCTAATGGTGGATGAATCAGAAGATCTAGTTTTATCAAGGATGCGCGCGTTGGAAAAGGTGACTAGGGACAAGGAACGAGAGGCTCATCATTACAACAAGAAAGTTATACCAAAATCCTTTGATTATGGTGAGTTGGTTTGGAAACTGATACTGCCGATCGGATCGAGGGATAGCAAATTCGGCAAGTGGTCACCTAAGGGAGCCTACATGTTACAGGGATTGGACGGAGAAGTATTTGGGAGGGCTCTCAATGGCAAGTATCTGAAGAAATATTATCCCAGTGGTTGGATCAACTCATGATTCGGCTAAGGTTTTGCCGATTCATGCTAGCCGATGTGTTGTGCAGATACACACATCGCCTTTAGGACGTTTTTACTCTAAGTTTTTTCCTCTGATTTTTCCAAATCGGCTCAATCTAGCCGACAAATGTTGGATTGTTTGGGTTAATAATTTTATCAATGCTGAAGACATCATCGACAAAATTAGGGAGGCATATACCGTACAGAAGTCAGAAATCAGAAATAGAGGACTTAAATTTTTTTGGATTTTCAAGTTTTTCGAGGCATTTGGGACATGAGGACGAGTGAATCGATAGAAAGCATGTGATTGAATTAAGGACGCAAACAACCGATTACACAATTATATATACACGAGCAAAAGACAAGTCACAAATTGCAAATGTTGAGAGTTCCCAAGGTTTTATCCTATTACGACCCCAGGAAGTTGTCTATGGCCGCTATTGCCGCCTCCTTGATGGCATTGACTTTATCAACTACGGCCTTGTCTTCTTGCTTGGTGCCAGGGACTGCTTTGGCCGATTTGTTCAGCTCTCCCAAGTGATTTATAGTGGCAGTCACCTTGCCCCTTTGATCTTCTTGAGCCTTTGAGAGATCGGCCAGCAATTGTTTCTTGGCGGCAATTTTTGCCCTACACTGTTCCAACTGCAGCAGCAGGCCAGCTTCTTCTAGCTCAAGCTCGTCGATCTCGCCTCGTGTGGCTGACGGCCCAGCCAAAAGTTCATCTAGCTTTGCTTTCTCGGCCACCACGTTTTTTACGGTCGCATCGATCCTGGCCGCCAGATCGGTTTGAGCAAGCCGCTCAAGCATCCTGCACATTGCTCGCTCTAGCCTGGACCGATGCTGATCGATGTAGATGGCCTTCGAGATCTTCTTGGCCAGGTCATCAGAGAGCTTGTCTTCGACTTCATAGAAACGTGACCGAGCCGATCCACACTCCACAACCAGCCGGTCGACATCAATGTCTAGCCGACGACGGATGTCTTGAAGCTTCTCTTTGACCTTGTCGACTATCACGGTTTTGTTCGGGTTGGTCGCTTTGGTTTCTTCCTCGCTGACGAACTCTTTGATGTCAAAGGGCAGCAAATCGGCTATAGTCTGTGAACAAGGACACAACAGTCAGACAGGGAATAGGACGACCAATTTTTCAAGTTCTAAAAAGAAAAGGGAAGAGAAGTAAGGTTTACTCACACGACAGGGGCTGGAGCGGCCATCTCTTCGGCAACCGGGCTGGCTGGGGCAGTAGCCTCTGCGACGTCATGGCTAGCCGAAGCAGCCACATCTTCGGTGTCCTGGTTGGTTGGAGTAATGACTTCCTCGGCATCATGGCTGCACATGGCCGATTGAGTGTGTTCACTTGAAGCCTAGGGGGCAGCCGATGGAGACCGAGGGGGCTACACAAAAGACAAGTGTTAGTAACGATCGGCTAAATATAAAGATGCAAGCAAACAAGAGATAAGTTCAGAGCACTACTGATGAAACTGGGCGAGGAGTGCGACCGGCTAATTTCTTGAACTACAAAAAAGTTTGGTTAAGGCTCAAATGATCAGGACTCAGAAGCCAGATTTGGAAGGACAAAACGCTTACCGGCTGTTTCGAGATAGGAGGACTTGGAGGGGCTGGATCATCGGCTGGCGGGTTGACCGAGTTGTGGCTTGAGAGATCTCTTCATCCATGACTTCCTTATTGAGGAGCTCGTCAATGCTTGGGTCAATGGATGGAAGACTGTCGGCTGGTGTAGTCGGCTTTACTTTCTTTTGTCTCTTTACGGGAGCAGCCGATGGTTTTGCAGCTGGTGGAGCTGTCCTCTTTTTCCTCGCTACAGGTTGACAGGTTTGCCCGTACAACAGTGTTCTCAGCTTCGGCGCATCCCAGTCGATAGCCGATGGAGCGTATCCACCACCACCTGGAAGGACACCCAGACGGTATTCGATGACGATGCCAGAGTTGCTCACTGTCGGTGGGTTCGTTTCTGTCATCTGCAAACGAAAAAGTTTCAAGTATTAGCAAATAATGACAACTGATCGGTCAAAAGGAAAAATACCCAAGGGTGAAAAGCTTACTGAAGGGATTTCGTCTGGCAATAGGGTGGTGATGTACATGGAAGACCGATGATGGAAGATATGCCTCTTTAATTCCACCCACCACCTGTCGTAGGCCGAGCTCCTTTTGTGGGCCAGTTCCATGATTCTGATGCTGCCGAGGGGTGGGCCTTCTATATCCATCAGCCTGTTCAATACTAACTTGGAGTCCATCACCCCTCGGGTTTCGATCTTATCAGCGTAATAACAGTCGATTGGCAGTTGCCCAAGTCCAAACTGTTTGTCGGTCGACACTGGGTAATAAAATTCGTATGTCTTAACAATGTTTCGGCCCTGGTGGATCCCAGTCGGCAGAATGCATGGAGAGAGCACTGTGGTGAATACTTCTCTGAAACTGGTGTAATCGGTCGAGTTGATCTCATCAAAATTTAATTCAACTGGCAGTTCAAAGGATGCCCTGTCCTCGTAAAAGATCCAGCATCGGTTATCCCTCGCGAAACCGTCATATAGGGAGAGAAACCATTCGGCTAATAAATCAATCGATTGCTTCGACCCCGCATGAGTGGCTGCCACTTCTTGTAACACCCTGAAAATCGAAGAAATTAAAATCAGAATTTAAAAATCGAAACTTACAAAAACTTTTGCTTATTGCCTTTTTGATCGTGTTTATTGCTTCTTATTTGCCAGCTTGGTTGCATGAATTAAAGTTGTGAATGATTCATCTCGAGGTTTGTGAAAAACCGAATGATTTGGATTTCCGTTGGAGGGAAAAATCTCGAAGTCTAGGGTTAGGAAATTTTTAGAATAAAATCGGAAAGAGATGCGCATTCATGAAGATAGGTGTTTGAAAAGTAAAACATTAATTGATGATTATAAAATATTAATTAAAAAATAAAATAGACAATAAAATTTTTAGGGATTTATATAAAATCGGAAAATTATTTGAAATAAAAAAATGGTGTTTTATGAATTTAGAAAAAGGGATTTAATTAAATATGGAAATATATATTTGAAAATGAATAATGGAGATGGAGAGTTTGAAAATATATTTTGGGAATATTATATGTTTATTTGGAATTTTTAGAGTGAAGAAAAATTAGAATTGGAAAATGGAGTGGAAAATCGGAAAAATCGGAAAGTGCACTATTCATTAGGTCGCAACCGTTCGACGCCGCACGGCCCGGCCGCGCGCCGCCGCGCGCCGTCGCCGTGCATCATGCGCCGCGCAGCCCGCTCGCCCAGCTCGCCCGCACGCGCGCCGCGCCACGCCCAGCCCCGCCGCGCCATGCGCCGCCGCCGCCACGCGCCAAGCCGCCTATACTCGCGCGCCGTGCACGCGCGCGCGCCGCTGCACTCCCGGCCCCGCCCGCGCTCACGCCACACATCAACGCCGCGCCAGCCCTGCGCGCCGCCGGCGCCGCGCGCCGGCCCCGCCAACCCGCGCGCCGCGTGCCTCACCGCCATACCGCCGCGCCGCCCCGTTTTCCCCTTCCCCCTTCTCCCTCTCTCGGCCGCGCCTATAAATAAGGGGCAAAATCCCCCATCTTTCCCCACCTCGCCGCCTCTAGCCTCCCCTCACCAGTTCTTTCCCCACCCGAGCGCCGCAAACCGAGCACCGCCGCCGCCGCAGCCGCTGCGAGCCGCCGAGCGCCGTGCCGCCACCGAGTGCCGGAGCTCCACCGCCTCCCAAGCGCTGCCGTCACCGGTAAGCCGAGCCGCCACCCTCTCCCCTTCGCTGCGCGCCGCCGGCCGCAAGGAGAGAAGAGAGAGAGCGAGGTTCGGTCGAGCACCTAGCGAATCAATGAATAGTAAAAGAAAGAAAAAGAAAGAAAAGAAAAGAAAAGGAAAAGAAGAATAGAAAAAATAGGGAAAAATTTGAGAAAATTAGGAAAAATATTTTGAAAAGATTTGAGTGAATTTTTGGGCAAAAATATATTATTTTCTTGTACATTTTTCTGGGCAAACTCGGAAGAATCGAAATCGGACTTTTCGAGATTTTGTTTCGCGTCGTTTTTAAATCCGGATTTCGTTTAATTCTTTCTCGCCATCTAAATATGTTTTTATTTTGTGCTCGAACCTTCAAAACCTTGAGTACAAACCCTCCCGTTGATATTCCTAAATTTATTTTCTCGATAGTTTCAATCGTCGTTTTGTGAAAACCCTAGGGCATCGACTTGATTTTAAAACTCGGATTTTTCCCTAGCAACCCTCGTCCGAACTCAAGTGGAATTCTAGGCTAAACGTTTGGAGTCGTTTTCGTGATTTTTATGGTTCTTTTCGATCTCTCGTATTTTATTGAATTTCGATTGAATTCAATTGATCTTTCGCACGTACGGATAGCACCTGAAGAAGCAGGCACCGACTCCATTGAAGACTCCACTCAACAAGCGTGCGAGCAAGGCAAGTCATCATACTCTTTGAACATATTGATCCCAATTGTGAAATGATGTTGTTTTAAACTTTAAACATGCATGCTATACTCAAAGAATTACCTATACTTGTTATGCCACGCCTTGTTATTGATTACCTCTAGAGTTATTCCTTGTAACCCTCGATGTGATACATACAACCGGAGAATAACTTCGGCAAAGTGCTTAGCTATGCTATTATTAGAGTCATGCATACTCATGCTTTTGCAAATAACTACATTCTTGGGCAACTACCTTTGGGAAAGGCAGTTGAGATATGGCATGTGGAGACATGAGCGCCACATTGCCATGAGAAAGATAAAATGAGTTTTGATGAAAACTGAAAATATCAAATAAATGTTTTAGACTGGGGCGGTTGGATGATTTGGGTGGATTCCCTAAAAGGCAAGTGCCGACCCTGGTCAATTAAGGACCAAGCCATGAGATAGCCGGGAAACGAGCCAGTACAACCGTACTTCTCGAATGGGTATAGACCTAGCGGAGTAGATAGCCGAGCGGAGGCGGTACCCCTGCATAGTGGTTCTTATGTATGAGATGAGATTGGAAATGGATGATTGAAAATTGGAATTTATTATAACATGATGAATGAAGTCTTCCCTTACCTCGGGTGCGCCAGAACTCCTCTCACTGCTAGGAAATGACGGCTAGAGTGCATGAGGGCTTAAGTTCATGGAGCGGGTACTGCCAAAGTGAGGTTATCGAAAGGCGTTGCCGTGACAGTCTCATGTGTTGGGACGTAGGCTCATTTGTTGGGCAGTTGCGAAGTACGGGTAAAGTGTACATCCACTGCAGTGTGAATGAATCAATCTATTTGAATAGCCGTGCTCGTGGATATTGAGCATCGTGACAAGACTTTCGCTTGGTTAGACTCTAAATTTTAAAATGATGGGATGGGTTTGCATGATAATTCTTATTCACTGGTGGATCAACTTCTCGAAAGGCAAGAAGGGGTGGACTCCCCAGAAAAACCATGACGAACCGGAGGCGGGAAGCCATCCTTGGAATCACGATGGATGGTAGACAGAACCGTCGCCGACTTAATGAACTGTGGAACTAAAACTTGACTCGGCTAGATTCTAGGTTTGTGAAAAGATTTATAAAGTTGGCTTTGTGCAAATAAACCTCGGCTTTTCCTTGGAAATCCCTATCATGTGCACCTTTCCGTGTTGGCTTGCTGAGTACGGTTGGTACTCACCCTTGCTATACGCACAAACCTTCAGATGGTGGAAATGAAGACTTGGAGGATCCATATGCCTACTACCAGGAGGGCGAAGAAGCCGATGGCGCCTGCTAGGTCTTAGTCTCCGGTCGTTGCCTGTGGCAATCGACAGGCCGCTGCCTTCATTCCGCTGCCTTACCTAATTTATACTTTTGGTTGTATCTGGACCATGAGGTCCTATATGTTGGATATTGCCTTCGGGCCTATTATTGTAATAATTTCGATGTAAGACTACTCGTGTATTTGCACCTGATTATTCAGTACTGTATTTCGTGGGTACCAAACTACTCGATCCAGGGAAATGGTACTATGAACACGAAAGATTCCCGTTCCAAAAATGGGGGTCCACACTTCTCTAAATGACTGGCACCTCCTGGTGGTCACTTCATTTCCTTCATCATCCTCAGTTGGTTCCTGGAGGGGGAAACAAGCGTCGGCTAGCTGTGGCCGACCAGAAATCTTTTGTGTCATTAACACTAACCAGAGTTAAAGAAACCACCAAGGCCCCCCGGTATTGACACTGGCATTGGCGGCAATCTTGGAGACGGCTTGGTTCAAGGTTTGATATAGGTAGCCGAGGAGGAATTTGCCTAAGGGTAGCTACCACCTGCCAGTTGGCTGTTGGCCCGCAGCTGGATCCACAGAACAAGAACTTCTTGAGCCACATCATAAGGAATGCAGCGTGCTCCCTGGTGCTGATCGGCCCATCATCCATGTTCATGGCCACATAGCCGTTCCAGCCTCCTATTGCCTTGGTTTTGAAGGAGATTTGGCTCTTGCCTTCTAGCCTATTTGGGTTAGCCGATGACAGGATATCCAGTTGGTGATCATAACTACATCGGCTAAGGGGACAGTCATGGGGCCTTGCTGGAAGATGAAGGCGTTCAGGGTGTTGTTCCAGAAGTATGTGGCAACCGATATTAGTGGTTTGTCCTTAGGCATATCGGCTACTGACAGCGCAAGGCATTGGGCTATCCCCATCACTTCCCAGTGGTTTTGGTTGGCTAGCTGCATTCTCTTGTACCATGCCGGCCAAGACTTGTCCATGGACGGCCAGGATTTGAAAGTACCAGCCCAGTGGCTCAAGCTAGGGTTCCTCATCCTATATGACATTCTATCAGTTTCGGCTATGATAAAGTAAGTGGGGTCTCTGTTGCCAATCGGCCCTAAAAAGTATCTTTCGTTGTTGAGTAAGCTTGGGATCCCTACTTGATGGCTGAGGTGGTACAATCGAGAAAGAAGAGGATTTCAGAATCAAAACCCTAGAATCCAGGTCTACAGCTGAGAGCAAATGATAAAGGGGTTTTTAGCCGATTGGGGCGTACCTCAGGGAACTCAGTAGGGGAGGAAGCTGATGGAGTGGCGGAGGTCGCCATTGGACCGCTCGAGGTCGCCGGAGCAGGAATTGCCGTCGCAAGCACGGGGAGGCTGAAGATGTCGCCGGAGAGCTCGAAGGTGTTTGTTGTTGTGGGTTTACTTTGACGGCGTGAGTTATTCGGCGCGAGGAGGGCGTTATTTAAAGAGTTTTCATAACAGCTGAAGCAGACTCGGTCAAGGGCTACGCCTGGAATTCAGATTGCACAAAATCCGCAACATTTTCATATTGCGAACTTGGGGGGGCATGTGTTAACGACCAAAATTGGTAACCAAATCCCCGAGTTCGAAGCAGAGATTTAAGCGGAATCGGAGGAAACACATGATTTGCGGAGAAACAGAGGTCGCATCGACTAAGTCCGAATCGGCTGCGAAGCCAGTCGGCTGTGTCCGAGTCGGACCAGGACAACCGATAGCCGATTCAGATTGAAGATAGAAGTGAAGCCAGTCCCGAAAGGAAAGCTTGAGGATAAAGTATTGGATTCGGTTTCCAAAGTGCGTTAAAGATATTGTCATCTATGGATAAGGTTCTACAACGGCAATTGTATCTGTTAAGTTAGGATATCTTGTATAGTTTCCTTTCGTAATAGTATCAGTTTGTTTAGAGATTTAATCTGCAATAGAAATCGTGTTCGTCACGAACTCATTGTGTATTCAGGTATAAATAAGACCCGAGGGTTTGTAAAATAGATATCAACACATCAATACAATCTCGGCGCATCACCAAACCTTTTCATTTTTACTTTTCTCGACAAGTTCTTGCTTTTGCTCGGGCTGCATCGACATCGATCTCCGAACGAGGTAATTCCCTGTTACAAGTGGCTTGTATTGTCGGGGTTAGTGCTTCCATCGTCATGATACTCTAATTTTGATGCTACAAGCTGCTTAAGTTATCATACATGGCATATAATCTAGAACAATGTCTAGATCTATCTCGCAGTCGGCTGAGTTCTCTCTGAAGACGGCAGCCGATAGAGCTAGATCTAGATGTTGATTTAGATTATATGACGTGTCTACCGTCTCGAGGGGTTCTCATTGGCCCATACAGATCTAGTATCTCTTTTTGTACTTAATGTTGTATCAAATCGACCTATTAAGTCGCTTTTAGAGTTATATAGATCTATTTGGCATAATGTTTTCCATTAGAGACAGTGTCGGGGTTTCAGTCAGCCTTACCTATTTTAATCATCTTTTTAGTATTAATTACTATTAGATGTATTAGAGCCGCCTTTTATATTAAGATCTTAATCTATTTAAATGGCCTAAGCCAGTATCAATCTGTTGAGTCATATCAACAGTCGACTGATCTAGGTTTATCGCATTTAACTCAGGTTAATATCTTTTTATAAAACATATCGGAGTACTAGCCGATTTACATTAGATCTGCAACATCGGCTGGGTTATAAATACATATAATTTTTATCCTAATATACTTTTGGATCTAAGTGGTTTATACTGTCTCGGTACACTACCGATCTATCTCAATCACTTAGTCTAAACGTGTGTTGGGATAGCGATTATATGTTTATTAATTTCTTTAGCCAATCGAGTAGGATCTAATCTTAACCCAAACGCATATTTCTTGTTTTCTTGTTGGTTACAGGATCAAACCAACTGGCATGCCCGAACTTCACCAAAGGCAATCAACTTGGACCTGCATTAGAGTAAGGCAAACCTCTCAGGCCAATGCGTGGGAAGCTTTTCTCATGAACATATCCTCCATATAAGTGAGCCAATCTACCACCTGAATAGGAGTACCCATGCCATCAAAGGTGTCTAGCTTCATACCAATCAACTGCAACAAAGAAATTCCACTAGCAGGCAGGGCAGAAGCACCGGCGAGACTAGTAGCACCAACAGTCCCCTCAACATGAACATCACTACTCCCAACATTAGGAGAACCACCCGGAGGTATAACATTATGAATAGGTACGACCGGCCTCAAACTTCTCAGCTCTTTCTGCATTGCCTGCATCATAGCAAGCAATTGTGCTTAACTAGCATCAACCTGAGATACTGAGTGGGCATTAGAACCCGCATTCCCTTCAACATTCCCCGATTGGCCATGATGAACAAATCAAATCCAAGCAGTACAAACTACAAACATTACAATCAAAGATGCAAAGGAAAACAATATATGCAAAGATATGAAACCCATACCCATCCTACAAGTGCAAGTGTGTCATTTTAAATTTTATTTCACCAAGAATCTAAAGCGTAGGCTATGATACCAACTGTGACACCCCCAGCCACAAAACCCCGGGATATCACTAAAATCCACTATGCCACCAGCTGCTGTGCTAACCAGTAGAATAAAATTTCAGCAGCACCTCCTCTGTAATTTAAAAAACGCGGAACCAAAATAATACTTGATATCATATAACGCAATCCAAAACCATAAAGAGCATCCTAACATGCATGAAAGGTAAAGTTCTAGTTTCCATCATCCTATCTAGACATCCACCACCAAGACTCAACAACAAGCCTTAAAGGCATAACATGGTTTTTACGATTAGTAAAAGAGATAATTAGAGAATGATGGTGTGTGCATCCGTGCAGCTACGCCCCTCCCAAAAGATCTACCTTCGGTACATGGAGGGGAAAAACAAGGGTGAGATTCGAAAATCTCAGCAAGCGAACTTGTTTTGACAAGCTATTTAAATCACAAGTTCATTACGCATCGATTTAACATAATCATTCATGACATCGAAAGAAAAATATAACTTCTAGAATTTTAAAAGCGCAACTTCATATAGGTAATGTAAACATGATACTTCCTCACATTCACAAGCATGAAAATATTATTCATCTTCAGAATATGCAATGAGTATGCATATGAAGGCAATGGCATGTCTCCTGCCTGCATACCCAACAAGGTATGGAGCTGCATCCATCGATGTTGTACCAGTACGGTCATGACCATAAGTCGATGACATAACTTCAAATGCATATGAATGATGCAAGATGCATTCATGAAATGATTCAATATTCTCACAATATAAACATATAACTATAACTTCCTTCAACAATGTGGATTAACCACATATATCTTGATGAAAACAATAATAGCTTCATATAAAGAAAATGATTCTCCAATTCCACATGATGAATAAATTCAATAGCAAGATTCAGTTGTAGAAAATGAACAATGGTTCTTTGCATCAAAGTGTAGGTGATAAAGATAACAAGCCAAAATGGTAGCAAACCACCGCTACATTCACTTACCTGCAACTTGATAGAGATGAGCGCTCTAGGTGTGATCTGGAGCAACACCACCTGTTAAACATCTCACATTCTTAGCATACAACAAGGAAAGACATATACAATCAATAGCCAACTCGCACCTATGTCCAACACCCCAAATAGGCAAACAAATACAAAAGCACACACCCTGAAATATTCAACTAGAGCAGCATATCTTATATTTTTCATATCTCCTGATTCTGATGGACATAAATTCTCAAATTTTGCTGTGAGTAAAATATATTTATTAGATACCATTCTTTAGTAGTAATTGTCCTGAAAAAAATTATTTAGGTCATCAAACATTCAGTTTAAGTTTAGCCTGTAAGTCTGTCAGAAACTTGAGAGCACTCACCCAAAAATAGTCATAACTTTTGTACAAAATTCCAATGAACATGTTATTTACATATCAGGAAAGCTTATAAAATTATCTACAACTTATAAAACTGCCACAAAGTCTGATTCAGGCTCTAAAACTGCCACAAAGTCTTCTCCTCCCTTCCTCTTCTTCCCTTCCTCTCTCCTTTCTCTACTTTGGAGGCAAGAGCAGCAGCCAGCAAGAAGTGGAAAAGTTGGCTAGGGTTAGAAAAAGCTAGGGCTGGCTGCCCTTTTATATTAGAGTTCTCTACACACATCCAACGGTCCATAATTACTTAGATTATCGAAGGGGCAATACTTAGCCGAATTGGGCGAGTGAGTAGTCAAATGGACTCGTCTCGACGAGCTCTACGCAACTGTGGTCTCCGATCTTCCATCCGAGCAACGAATATAAAAGTCAAATTTTAACCCTCTCAAAAGTAATTAGTCAACTCTCTTTATTTTTTTATTATTTTTCATTACCGGTATTACATGCCGGTAGCATCAAGTGAAACAAGAGTCAGGGGCTGAAGAAAACAAGAGCAGACACTCGAGGATGGATTTGCATGTACTAGGCGTAATACCCCATAAATTATCGGGACTTGTACGCTTGGTAGCGACGACTATCAGGCTGGGACATGGGCATCAGTATGGTATTGACACGACATATATCAATCTGGCAACTACGAGTATCAGGTTGATACCAATTAGCTACTATATCTAAGAGAGTGTTTGGATACGAGGACTTAAATTAGTTATCTTCACATCAAATGTTTGCGTATCAATTTAAAAGGCTAAACATGAACTAATTATAAAAATAATTATAAAATCGAAGGATAATTCACAAAATAAATCTATTAAGCCTAATTAATTCATGATTAACAAATATTTAATCATCAAATTTTAGATTTGTTAGATTCGTCTCGTGAATTATTCACCGATTATGAACGAGTTCTGTAAATAGTTCATATTTAATACTTTAAAATAACATCTAAACATTCGATGTACCAAACAGACCCTAAGTATCGGTCTATTACCGAGTATTAGCAGTACAGGAGGGGCTTGGCGCGGCATCCCATTCTCTAGCACTTCTATACATATCCGTTTATTAAAAAAAAATACTGTCAATTAAATTTGCTACATATTTCTAAAAATATGTTTCTCAAAAAAATGTCTACTTACATTGTTGTTTAGACCATATATGTTCTAAACTATTTATTGATTTATAATATATAATATAATTACTCACTATAATCAAGTAAATAATCCATCACTTTTATTACAACTCTACTTTTGGTTGATACGTTTGAAACTGAATAGATTCATAGATCGACTATAATTGTTTGAGCTACGATTAATAAGCCATGTAATAGTAATAAAAGCAACAAAACATAATTTATTGGTAACTTTTATATCTTTTCTATTAGCATTTTAAAAGTACATGCCAGAAAATAGACTTTGACCAAAAAAACCCAAAATTAGATTTTAAGGGCCCGTTTGGATGGAAGAAATCGTTCCGTTTCTGAGCAGAAACGGGAGAATCCGTTCCAAACGGTGTTTCGCACAAGTGACTCAAAACCGAAACGTTTTCGACTTTACATGTCTCATCGTGAAACGGGTCTAGACTAGTTTCTCCAGATTCACGAACGGTTTCCCACGGAGCCCCTCTCCCACACCCCACTGGCGCACGCACCTCAGAGAGAGAGCCCAGCCCCTCGATGCCGTGGCCCGCTCCTCAGCCGCTCGCCGCCGATGCCTCGCTCCCCAGCCGCTCCGCTCGGCGCCGCCGCCATCACAGCCGCTCGCACCATCGACAGCCGCGCGGCGCCACCCCAAGTCGCGCGTCACCGTCCCCAAGTCGGCAGCGCCGTCCCCTCCAGCCACACGCCGCCGTCCTCAGCCGCTCACGCCACACAGGAAGCCGCTCGGCGCTGCTGTCTCCTCTAGCCGAACGGCACCGCCCCAACCCGATCCAAAGCGCCCGCCCCTCATCCGCTCGGCCGCCGCCCCGGCCTCCAGACGCCGGTGCCGTCGCCCGACCTCCGGACGCCGTCGCCGCCATCCGAATTTGTGCGCCATCGTCGCCCAAGCACCTCCACCAAGGTATGTGATATGTATGATATGAATCTTGGAGCCGTTGCATGCATGGTCAAGACCTGTGTAGAATAGGTGACACACATACAGTAGAAGAATACTAGAAACTAGAGTATATATGAAATAGATAGTATAGCTTTGCTCTCTATATAGGAAAATATCAAGTGAATGCAAGGTATGATTTTTGCTCTGTTTGAGGATGATTTTTGAGTGTGAATGCAAGTTATAGCTATGCAGGTCTGTGGTTGATTTTTGCTCTCTTTTTTGAGTACGGATGCAAGTTATAGCTATTCTGTGGATTTGGAACTATTTTTGATGCTATTCCTACTCTGCTATTGAACTGAGTTAAGTCCAAATTGTTTGCATCATTGCTACTTCCCATTTTGGCATGATAGATCAACAAATGCAATTTGTTTGCATCTCAACCAGAATCATATATATATATATATATATATTAATATATATATTACACATAATTTGATATCAGGGTGGAGCAACCAGAATTCCTATAATTTGATTGCACATTGCTTGTAGCAGTAGCACAATACAAGGGGCAAATTAGACTATTTCAACTTCTCATCTATTTTTCAGAATCTGAATCTAGCAAAATCTGCCAAACGGTTTCATAAGTAATTCTGATTCTTCAGAGAAACGTTTCTCAGGAGAATCTGAATCCGAAACGTTTCTTACAGAATCTGGAGCCTTACCAAACGGGCCCTAAGATTCAACTTTTTGGGTATGGCTGGTAAGTTATCAAACTGATGGATAAGGGGCTCTGGTATGCTCAAAACTGCAAGAAAGGAAGATCCACCCTTACTCTTACCGGTAATCACAAGTTTCAATTTAAAGGGCCATTTGTTTGAGCCACGGCCTCTATCAGTTTTTAATTTTAGAAAAAAAAACTCAGCCTTGACTTTTGGACCGTTAACAGTGAAAATATTAGTTTTACCCTAAAATTATTTTTCGTTGTTTTTGCCACGTATAATTGGCTTGTAAGCGGAACTGTAGCAATGCCTTTCATCAAGCATGCCCAAAATTACTTTGAGTTAATTTCAAACTCATAATAAAATCAACACGGCAATTTACACTAGTTGAGTGACATCAGTATCACTAATACATTACTGAAATTATCAAATAGATATGGTCGGTCCAGTCGGAGCCTACTTGGAGGATGGCAATAGGCCTCATGCAGCTAAAGGGAAAAAAAAGATGTGCTTTTATATTTTAAGAAAAAAGGGCTTTTGCACATTTGTTGCATATTTGTTCTTATTTTGTATTGAAATTGTATTTTTTTTCCTATTTTTTTAACTTTGTGAATTTACCTTTATGTTTCCAAAATGAAGCAGGCATATTATTCCTATTCCGTTATTTTGTTTTAATAGTGTTAACTTTTTACAAAATGATCAAAATGCCCATGTGATACATGACAAAAAGAAGTTTATTTTCAGCAACAAAAATATGTGTCCATATGTGTTTACACCTGCAAGCAAGCTCATAGTTTTAGCGTCAAGTCGAGCTGACGCGTTTGGTCTTCTCAATCGCGCATCCACTAGCCGACGTTTCCACCGTTCAACCACCTCTCGCCGCCATCACCGGCCACCGAGATCATCGGTGGCGCCTCGTCGTGAAGCAAGCATGCCATCCATCCCGACGATGCCAACACGAACGCATCGTGGTGGAGGACGACAAACGACGCTTGGTTGCCGCTGGCCCCGAGCCGCCATTATGTCGCCGCGCCCGAGTCGCCGCGCACGCCTCCTTCGTTTCGCCGCGCCATGAACTGTCGTTGCCGTCGCCTTCGCGTTCCTCCTCTTCGAGCCCCGAGCTACCGCCGCCTTGCCCGAGCCCCGAGCCGCTGCGCCCCACCCACCCCAGCGGCCACCGCCGCAGCACCCCGCCCTAAGCCGCCGCCACTGCGCCCCGCCCACCACGCCTCGGCCGCCGAGACGCCCGCCCTAGCGCCGGTGGAGTGCTTGCGTGAGGGAAGGATGGATTCATATAAGAAAATGAGGGTAGTTTGTTCTTTTCACCATTATTTGGTTATTTTTTTAATTCATTTATTTAATATTATCTTAACGGTCATTCAAACCGGGGCAAACGACGACTTCATTTCAAATTCGCGAGGCAAAATCATTTCAAATTCGCGAGGGCAAAATCACAAAGTTGAAAAAACAAGGGCAAAATTACAATTAGACCGGTGGATAGGGGTAAAATCACAGTTATCCAAAAAAATGCACGAAAGTTAAAGCGGATTAGTGGCTGAGATTAGAAGTGGAATAATAGAGTAATCGTCATTAGCGAGGGGCATTTTCGTCCATGGAAACTTGAGTCCACGTCTAGCCCAGCCCAACTCGAGCAACGCCGCCGCCCGCGCAGCCGCCCGGCTCCTCCCAGCGAGCAGCGCCGCCGCCCGCCTCCTCCCTCGCCTCAGCACCTTCGGCAAAGCCGACGAGGCGACGCTCGCGTCAGTCTGCGCCATCGCCACCTCCTCCGCGCCCACTAGCAACTGCTCCTCGCCGTCGTCCTGCTTGGAGTCCGCTGACTCGTCCTTTTCCCTGTCGCCGTCTTACATCTCCACCACGGCCAAGACGTCTGCGACGTGCCGGAGATGTAGTAGCTCGACTTCAGCAAGGCGCCACGGGACGAGTCTGTCGCCTTCACCCTCTACAAGTACACGTCCTATGAGATCGACTGGGAGGAAGAGATCGATGGCGGCATTGCTCGCTGGAGGAAGCCGGGCGGTGCTGCTCGCCGGAACTCGCGCCCATCGTATCGCGAGCGAACTACCTCCTATAATCACCGCGAATGGATCAGTCGATTGATGGGATCGAGTTAGCAAGGACGTTAGGGCAGGGAGGTGGCGAGGCGAGGGGAGAAATATGACGCGGCGAAGATACGGAAGTAAGCGAGCGGCGCTTGCATGGCGGAGGAAACCAACGGCGCGGCAGAGGAAATCACGTTGCACGACGCCGTGATGCGGAGCCGAGTTGGGCTGGGCTGGGCTGGGCTGGGCTGTGCTGGACGTGGGCTTAAGCTTCCATGGACAAAAATGCTCCTCTCTAATGACGATTACAATTACAGTGTTAACCCACTTTTAATCGCAGTCACTGATACGCTTTTAACTTTCGTGCATTGCATGTTTTCTTTTGAGGAGCATAGAAGCACATTAAAAAAACACTGCATTTCACATTCGATAGCTCGCCACTAGAGGATATTATAAATTTATAATGCCCCTGATTACAATATTATAGTGCTAGATGATGCCGTGCAGTGTGCATTAGTGGACGATAACCTGAGCTCCACGCATCGACCTATCTGGAGCTCAGAGGTTGCTCCTTGCTAGCACATCAAAGATCAAACTGTTCTGAAACAGCAAATTGACAATGGAGGGCTGTACAGATTCCAAAGTAAGAAGGCCAACTATGCTGTTCATTTCATGATCAAATGTCATGAGGCCCTGTAGACCTTTCCTCTGAAACAGATCCAGATGACCCTGTGTTGTCTGTTCAGGGTTCTTCAGAGGCAAACAGAAACAGTGGTATATCTCGTGAATATGCCCCTCAATGCAAGTGCCCAAGTTGCAAGCCAGGACAGCAAGTGAAGCATCAGAGATGCTTTAAGCAACTTACTTGCATTGGAACTGTCCTTTTTGAGATCATTAGTACTTATGTACTGCCAGTTGATTCCCATGCATATGGCCAATAGCTTATTGGGGAAAAAAAAGGAATTTTGCCGAAACCTTGGGAGATTCATCATTTGAAGTACAGCCCCAAAACGGCATTAATTTTGTATTGACCCCTCATTGTATGAGAATTTGTGAAAAGAAATCGTCCACAATGCAGATTTTAGAGAAACATATCAGTATAATAGCTAAAATATTCTAGTGTTTTTAATCGCTATTGAAGACCTGCTTTCTTATATTTGCCAATAAAAACTATACTAGATCTCTAAATCGATGAAATATTCAAGCTGGATTCTTTAAAAAACCTGCGAGATGTGGCAGATCAAATAAACAGGGAAATACAAATTAGAAAAAAAATCCAATGGATGCGCACGAGTTCATGACATTGTTGCACATGGTGATAGATAACTAGTACTAATCGGTATTTTACTTACAAAGGATTGGTAGTGTTGATTACTCCATTAGTTTTGTATATAGCACATGCATGGTTAGCTAAGCAATGCCAATCACCGTTGCTTACAAGAACAAAAAGTATGCTTAAAAGACTTGGAAAGCAATTAGCGCCACCGATAAGCATCACGACAAACCCAAGAATGCCTCAGCAATATATGGCTGGATCCCTGATCTACAAGAATGGCACGTCAACAATAATCACATGCAGACAGCAGCATAAAAACACAGCAGCACGAAGGACCCATGATTAGTCCTCCTACAAGGCAATGTTACAGAAACTAATGCCAATCAACAAAGTATTAACCTAACAAAGTTGGCTAGAGAGAGACCTCGATGTATAAGAGTGTCAATAATCCAGTATAAGCATGATTCCCTATATCATGTTTTTCTTTGGACTCGGGTTGGTACTTACTAGTACACATATTGCCATGAAACCAGGAGAGGTGAGTATTCAGAGCAAACAACCTCAATTTACTGGAGGCCAGTTCTATGACCATGCTCAACAACGTTTTCCACGTTGTTATTTACTCGGGAGATCACCATATAACACATGCAGGCAGGGCACAGAGTCACGAGGGACCAAAGGAAACAGCTCATAGAAAAAAAGAGAGAAGGAGATAGAAAAGGGACCAAATTAAAGATGGCAATGCAAAGGCAGGATGAAAGTGATTTGAAGGTGACCAATAGATTTCCAGTGTGTTGGTGTCTAGATGCAAAGCAGAATTTTTTTTTTTGAAGGGGCAGAAAGGAGAGCTTTTGCTAGAGGAAGATGGACAGACCACATCTTATCTAGTTATCTGAAAGGCCCCATGCCTCCCTTCCCCTATGGACCATCATCCAGTTGCTGTCAATAATAAGGCCAACCCATGCTTCAATGTCTCAGAAATAATGGAGAGTCATTCATTCCTAGGTGCCCAATGAAATGGCAAAGAAAAGAGAGCATCACACTGTTGGTGTTCAGGAACAACCATACACAGCTGATCTGAATTCATGAGACTGCTAATCCGCAAGCCGGCAAGGAAGACACAGCAAGACAGTTTACCGAGTTAGTAATAGCAACGCGGCATATTTTTATGATATCCTTTTACTTCCATGACATGAAGTGGACGGAGTGTTGCTTTTGTCTCAGGGTTAAGTGATGGCTGAGCATGGTAAGATGGCAAGCTCGATGTAGAAGGGGGTCCTTCAACCTACCAGGAATGAGGAAAATCTGATTATTCACCAAACAAGCAGCAAAAGGCACGGTAAAAATTGTAAATTCGTATATTTAGAAAACATTGTGCATCTGTTGCACAGAAAGTGCTCAGAATCCCTATGCGGCATATGCCCAATCCCAGATTCCCAGCAGATGGTCCATTGTTCTTTTAGGGATAGCTACTCCATTATTCAGAGAGATGGTTCAGCCCAATTGCCAATGCTAGTCAAACTACTGTAAATCTTTCGGTGCATGAAAATGAAGTAGTCAACTAACGCTACTCAAAGTGCAAAGCAAACAAAGCCCAAGTACCCAACAGGCAACAGCCCAAAACATATAAACATATATTCCTATGAACAATTTATTTTGCACTTTCATAGGCATAGCAACTTCACATAGAGACGAATAACCTACAAAAGGGAGCAGAGCAGGTCAAGTTTAAGAATTCTTTATGTCCAGGTTTTGTTACAACCATCCGAATTCATTTAAGAGTTCCCCAGAACACAAGCCAGGAAGCCAGGAGAAAAGCTGATAAAAGCAGCATCCAATTACATTCCCCACCGCACCAATCTATAATTAGTCTGGAAGCTAAGTAGCTTACCAACCATCACAGTCAGGTTACATGACAGTCAAGACAATAATAACCCACTTAGACTTCCATCTGATCTTCCTCCTTTTGAACCCATACTTTCACTGTCTTATCACCGTCAAGTCCTCCCGATGCAATCATGTTTTCATTGGGGTGGCATGACACGGCGATGACTGTGTCAGTATGACCTTCCAATTTCTGCAAAATCTTTCTTGACTGAAGATCCCATATGTAGACATACTTGTCCTCCGAGCCACTGACGATATACTTGCCATTGGTGATTGAAAATGCTGCTGGAATGCAGTATTTTGTGTTCACATGGCCAGTATATGTCTTGAGAAATTTCCCAGCTGAGAAATTCCAGAGCCTCTGCATGAATAAATAAACATTATGTGAGAAGTGCTCTTGTGACATAAACTACATGTAAGTAGGCTGTAGGCACCTGAACATACATAAAAAATTCAATACTGATATGTCAGGTAAAAAACATCCAGCAGGGAGCAGCTAATCTTGAAGTATCGGTGCACTACAAAAATCTATTCAGTTGTACAGAAAATGGTTTGGTGAGGTTGGATTGGTATCACAGACGCACTACATAATATTCAGTTGTACACAAAGGACTCTACTGAGTTAGGTAGCGCATAGGGTATAATTGTACACAGCCAAGGACCAAGAGCAATGTGCTATGGTAAAATTGTACTAAAATTTAATCTCTTAAAACAATGTTAAACGTGAGAACTTATTTTTGTTTATTTCCTTCTTTACATCCATTTGGAGAAATTATTTTCAGGATCTGTTGGGTGCAGTACACTTGCTGAAAGACCAACTCCAATTTCTTGAGAAATGGTACCAACAACTGTCTCTAGAAACTGTGGATACTATCAGACTGACAGGATTGTCTCCAGCATTACTGGAGGGTGGTAAGATTGCTGGAAGGACCTAGTATACTGTAAATCATTTAACAAATTAAAACACTAAGTGGACCAAGTGGGGGTCTGAAGACACAGATAATACAAGAGGATCTGTTCAGTATGATAACTGATAAATTGCTCCAACCATGATAAAATGCTGGGACTAGATCTTGAAGGGAGGTTCCCAAATAAATAAGCACTAGAAAAAATAATAGCTACATGAACTATTTTGTTTTCTTATGCAGGAAGATGTTGAAAAAAAATCATATTTTAAGAAACAACCACGTTTCAGTATAAAAACAGGTACATAAGAATAACAATAATTCCAATTCACCATGACTATAAGATGGAAATTTGGCTAATATTAGCAAAAGTACCTGTCTAAGTGTCAGAATTTGAGAATGTACTAAGCAAGCATTTATACAGCAGAGAACAAGATATTAATTAGATATAGTGATCGAGAATTTGTCTATTGCATACTGAATGCATTCTAGCCATCCAAAGATCATGGTAAGAGTTCAATACCCAACCTCCACATCACGACGGAACACATATCGCATTTGATTTGCAGCTCCAGTCACTAATTTCTATGTCACAGTTGTTGTAGGCATTTATAATTCAATACATACCAAAAACCCCTCATGAGCTTTATGATCTCTCAAGTTAACTAAATATTTTGATTTTGCCTCTTATATGCTTGTTTCAAACACAGAAAAACTGGGGTGTTAATGACCATTATTAAGCTACTCATTAATGCCCCAGTTTTCCCACCTTATTATACTGCAAAAACAATCAGCAAATTATATTCCCAAAAATAAATCCAACTAGCACTTCCCTAACCAGCACATAATTGTTTAGTCGTGAAAGCAAATTGATTTCTAGGTTTCCAGGTTCACTAGCACTACCTCAAGATTGCACACAACACTAAACAACAATGCAGTTAGAAAAACTACTGAAAAGTCATATTTTATTTAACGAGACACCAGTCTACTAAAGCGTAGCATCATAACAATAGATGACACACATCTACACAACTGCAAGATCACGTGTGCATGTTGTGGCAGTGAGACTGTTAAATCTTGTTTTACTTTTAGTCCTTCTACCTCCTTCCTGAAAGATGCTCTTGTAGCATTCCAAGGCTACAAGGACGTTTTATTTCCATATAACCAACTTTTTCCTAGAGCTAGGAGTGTAGGGATTCAACATGGTAACATGGTCTCAAGTTCAGATCACCTCGGTGGCACCTCAAGGGATCCAAAAAAGCATCATATACTTCCAAGGCTCTAACATAAATGGATTTGAACATTGGGCATGAATATGTGACTGATATTAGCAGAAGGCATGAGGGATATGACAGAGAGTCATTGGTAAGATCAGAAGTATCATCTCACCAAGTCAGCACCGACAAAGGTACCCAGTGTAACTAGTGAACAATGATTCATATAAATACCCCCTAAGGTCTTCTAGTTCTATTATAGCATTATCACTTTGAAAATCCACCAATACCAGCATACTGCTAGCAACCCCAGAGTTCCAACATGGCAACACATTGTCCCTGTAATATCTAATTAAGCTTGGGCCACCTTGTTGGCATATAATCCAAAGGTCGACATAATGCAAGACGATATAATCTTAACCTCTGAGATGTCAAATTTAAGCATATGCCATAAGCCTTGCAACAGGAAAGGAAATTTAAGATGAGAATTACTGTCTTAACCCCCAACAAGTCAGACACGATACCAACAAGGGTAGCTGACATAACTAATAAACACAGATCCTATAATTACCCCCATAATGCCTTCATTGGCAGCATGCTCTCTGGAGAACCTGGCAACACCAAACCCCTTAGTTTCCAGCCAATCTACTCTGGCACCAGGTACCACATTGGTTGCAATCTACGAAGAAATAATTGCTCTAGCATTCCAATCCTAGGACAGCTACTAATTTTAAGTTTCGCATTCTAACCAAGCATAGAATGAATACATTCACAAATGACATAACACAATGCAAATGTCCACATATGCTGAAAGTTTGAGGGAACAGTTTTGAACAACTGACCAGCTTGCTATCAAGAGTGGCGGCAAGCACGAACTTCCCATTGGGCGAGAACTTGGCGAAGGAGACCGGCGGGCTCTCGTCGTCGATGAGCGTCTTGATGCAGTGGCCAGTGGCGGAATCCCATATGCGGCAGAGGCCGTCGTAGCTCCCGGACACGATCATGGCGCCGTCGCGGTTGAAGTCGACGGCGGTGACGGGCTCGGAGTGCGCCGGGAGCACGCGGAGGCACCTCCCGGACCTGACCTCCCAGACGCGGACCGTCTCGTCGAAGGAGCCCGAGGCGAGCATGTTCCCGTGGGGGCTGAAGGCGACGCAGAAGGCGTAGTTGGTGTGGCCGGAGAGCGTCTTCATGAGGCGGGGCTCGCCGCCGTCGCCGAGGTCCCAGATGCGGACGGTGCGGTCATCGGAGGCAGAGGCGATGAGGCGGCCGTCGGGGGAGAAGGCGAGGTCGGAGACCCCCTCCCCGTGGCCCGCGAGCTCCGCGACGGGGGACGCGAGGTCGGAGGAGTTCCAGACGCGGAGGAGCTTGTCGGCGGAGGCCGACGCCAGGAGGCGGCCATCGGGGGAGAACTTGACGGCGGACACGGCGCGGCGGTGGCCCGTCAGCGTCGCGCGGAGGGCGTACCCCGGGTTGTCCTCCGCCGCCATTGCCGCGCCAACCGGAGACGGAGACGGAGACGGAGACGGAGAGGGCAGAAGGGTTTGGGGTTTTGGGAATTTCGGGGTTGGGAAAAATCCCTCATCCTCTCCTCCGTGACGGCGCTACGCTGCGGTGCGGCGCGGTGGTAGTGTAGTGATGGGAGTGGGCGAAATCGGTGGACGGTGGGCCATGCGTTTCAGCGACTTCGCGCGGCCCATTTACAAATTACAGTTGGGCTTTTCCGTCGACGTGAGTCATACCCGTTTTTTTTACAAATTGGTCCTTTTCAAAAACTTATTTTGAAACTAACCTGCACAAAAAACTTCAACAAAAAAAAGGTCCTTAGCTCAGCGCCAACCGCCTTGGTGCTGAGGTTGCATGACTCGGCACCAGGCACGTTGGTGTTGACCCCCTTGTCCATGTGGAACCCGAGTCGATCTCCTCGCCTACATGACAAACCTCAGCGCCAGCCCTCCCTCCCTCTTCTCCCCTCTCTCACGGCTAGGACTAGGGTTAGCGCATCGCAGCGCCCTCTCTTCCCCCTCCCAAAATCTCCTCAAATCTATCCCAAACCGAAGGTGATTTTTGTGGGCCTTTGCGTTGGAGATTGATTTGTAAGGTAAACTCTCTCCGAAAACCCTAATTTCCTTAATGTTTGTCCATTTATATTGAGTATTTTAATTGAAACCATGGTTTGTTAAACGTGGCTCGGAATTAAGGAATGTGGGTAAGGATGTAATGTTGCAGTTCTATCTTAAGGTTGGTATGGATGATTCATGTTGATTTTGCAAGTTTTGAACTCTTTTGCCATGGGTGGATGTCGGTAGGGGTGTGTTGTACCGTTGTATTGTGAATATTTGGGGATTGGTGTGGATGATTCATGTTGATGTTGATAGGTATAGAACTATGATATCTGATTGTGTTGCGCCATTTGTATTAGTTTGAATGTGTGTAGGTGAACTACCATGTCGTGTATACATTATATTTTGTAGGACATAAAGACATTATGACGTATGGTTAGGGGTAGGGCTATTAAAAATTAGGGCCAACATTTAAATTACCAAAATATCTTAGGTAGTTTTGGGGTTCTTGTGACATTTTTATATTTTTTAACTGACGTATTATTTTAGAATGAGCCACTTATTTATCGGTTACATGTTGAAATACTCTTGTATTTATTGGTTCCATGTTGTAGATGGATAGATTAGTATGGCTTCATTTTGGTGGCTATATGACAGATGAAAGTACCTTTGGGAGCCAATTTGAGAGGATGATTGTTAGGTAGCTAGTGTTTCGTGCCAAACCCACATTTGAGGAGTTAATTTCCTGCACGGAGGATGAATTGGGTTGGAGTGAAGAGTTGGTTGGTATATAAGGAAGATACGATGTGGGCGTCGATCCCATGTCGCATAAGTTTTATGTTAGACTTATCGGAAGGAAGAATTAATTGAGGATGATGTGGAGGTAGGTGTGGAAATACCAGTTGATGATGATGTGTAGGTAGGGGAGGACTTGTCAAATGATGGCTTGGATGTGAATCAAGTGGAGAATGAGATGGGAGGTGAACCTGATGATAGGCAGGTGGCTTCGTTCATCAGAGAAATGCTTCAAAGTAAAATTTACACTCGCCAGGAGTGTGAGGAGGCTATGATATTTAATGGATTGAACGTGGATTTGTTGGATGTGCATTCAGATGATGATGTGGATGAGTATGCTTCTAACTCCGATGACAATCATCCAGTGGGCAAGGTGTCGAAGGAAGAGAGGAGGTTGTTTGAGAAAAGTGTTGGTCGCAATACAAAAATCACTCAATTCAAGGATCTTAGCAATGCTAGGCTAGCAGTTGTCGACGGGGATCCATGATACGACGGAGCCATCAATACAAGGGAGGAATCGAGGAAGGGGTTGGAATTTTGATCTATGGAATACTTGAAAATATGGCTACAGACCTACTCTATCTGGGTGCACTGCCTGTTCCATGTGAAGAAGTCAAATGCATTTGTTAAGTACACTGTGGCTTGCCTCAATCATTACTGCAACTGGCAAGTTCGTGCAAGAAAGAGGTGTAGCTAATAGGTGGAGGATAACCAATGTAGGCGAAGACCACAAGTGTTGTAGTGCGAAAGCATCTGATAAGCACTTGTAGCTAACATCGAGGTTTATTGGCAACAAATTACATGCATTGTCCGAGCTGAACCAACCTTGTCTCCTGTAGCTATTGTCGAGGCAGTGGAGCAAATATGGCCTATCGGCCTACGTACGACAAAGCTTGGCGTGCTAAGCAAGTTGCTATGACGGTCATTTGGGAAGATTGGGATGATGCGTACATTCGCTTGCCTACATTCTTGAATGCCATGAAAGCAAAAAAACCCGAGCATGCATTTCCGTATTGAGGCGCACCCTGAGAAGTCAAGAACGGTGGATGGAGTCTCTAGGCATGTATTTAGGTGTGCTTCATGGATATTCAAGCAATTAATGGAGGCATTCAAGCACTTGAAGCTAGTCTTAGCAATTGATGGGAGGAAGTTGGTGGCACGACTAGGATGTAGGGCCGACGATGCCATCGAACCAACTCGACGGGCCGAGGAGGAGGGGGAAGAGGAAGGGCAGGCTAAAGAGGAAGAGGAGGAAGAGGATGAGGAAAAGGAGGAGCAAGTAGAGCTCGGTCCCTCTCAGCTGCAGGACGCACCACAGTTATCAGGGGGGTCATCTCGACCACAGCGCAAGAGAGCTCCAACTACGGACTGGAAGTACACTCCTAATTAGCCTCGTGCTCCTAAGGGTAGAAAGAGGTAAGTTGGATTTGACTACATATCTTCAAACCTACCGAACAGAATTGTATGGATTCATGACTGTGGACCTATATTTTGACTTGTGAAACTACGGATGTGGATGGATGCATCTCTGTGGATGTATGTGGATGGATGGATGTGTATGTATGTGGGAATGTATGGATTTTGGATGGATGGATGTGAATGTATGTGTATGTATGTGGATGATTTTGGATGCTGGATGGGTCAAATATATATTTTGTATTTATGTTGATGCTGGATAGATGGATGGATGTATGTGTTAACGATCAAATTTGGTAACCAAATCCCTGAGTTCAAGGCTGAAACTGAAGTGGAATCGGATTGGAAAATGATCTGCGGAGAAAACAGAGTTTGCATCGGCCACGATCAAATCGGCTGGAAGACCAGTCGGTTGAGGCCGAATCGGACAGGGACAACTGATAGCCGATGCCGATTCAGAGAAGGAGATGGAACCATTTCCGATATTCGTTCCCCATCGGACAGAAACAAACCTGGTGGTTGTATACCCCATATGTTTGCATTCAACAATGCCATCCAAGCGCTGGATCTAGTGGAGATTCCTTTCCAAGATCGCATTTTTACTTGGTCAAATATGCAAGCTGATCCACTTCTGCAAAAATTGGACTAGGTTTTCACTTCGTCCCATTGGGCTTTATCTTACCCATCAACTATGGTATTTCCTCAATCCCGATCAACCTCAGATCATTTTCCTTTCCTCACTGTGTTCAATTCAATGGCACCGCGTTCGTCTATCTTCCGTTTTGAGAACTTTTGGGTGGGCTTCCCTGGCTTTTTTGAAGTGGTATCCCTTCACTGGCACTCCAGCCCAATTTTCGAAAATATGGCTAAAACGGTTAGCTCTAAGTTTAAGCATGTTCGCAAGGGCTTGCGGCTTTGGAGCAGAAACTTTTCTAATCTCGCAAAGCTCATTGATAATTGTCACTTTGTGATATCTTTGATTGATGGTTTGGAAGATCAGCGAAACCTGCAACGAACTGAGTTCAATTTCAGAAAGATTGTCAAGTCCCATCTTAACAATCTTCTTGAAGCTAAAAGAAAATACTGGCAACAGCGAGCATCTGTCCGATGGGCCAAATTGGGGATGAGAACACTAAGTTTTTTCAATCCATGGCCACATATTCCTCCTGACGTAAAGCTATCACTACTTTACGATTGGATGATGATACTGTGGTTTCAGACCACAACTCAAAAGCTACAATTCTTTGGGAGGTATTTCGTAATCGGCTCGGTGTTTCAGAATTCACTGAGATGCTCTTCGATCTCAATTCACTGATTCCTCCAGTTGATATGGTGGCCATTGATTCCCCTTTTACCAAAAAAGAGATTGATAGAGCGGTCAAAGAAATGGCTCCAGACCATGCCCCGGGACCGGATTTAATGGCCTCTTCTTGAAGAAATGCTGGCATGTGATTTCGGATATCTTCTATCGCCTTTGTGAGGACTTCTGTAATGGCTCAGCTAACCTGGAATGTATCAACGGATCTTACATTGCTCTCATTTCAAAAGTCCCAAGCCCGGTTACCGCTAATGATTATCGACCGATTTCCTTATTGAATTCCTCTCTTAAACTTATCACCAAAGTTTTAGCTAATCGCTTACAGCCGGTCATTCTTCAAGTTCTTCATGCCAATCAGTACGGTTTTCTTCGAGGACGAACAATTCAGGATTGTCTTGCTTGGGCTTTTCAATTCCTTCATTTTTGTCATCATAACAAAAGAGCCATTGTTCTACTCAAACTTGATTTTGAGAAGGCCTTTGATAAAGTGGAGCATAAAGTAATTTTGGATATGCTGAAATGCAAAGGTTTCTCTCCCAAATGGGTACAGTGGATGAATGTGATCCTCTCCTCAGGCTCTTCCTCGGCCCTGCTCAATGGGGTACCCGGCAAACCTTTCAAATGCAAACGTGGAGTAAGGCAAGGAGATCCCCTATCTCCTCTTCTTTTTGTGCTTGCGGATGATTTGTTGCAGTCCATTGTTAACAATGCTGTACTTAATGGTGTTTTACAACACCCACTCGGTGCTTCCTTTGGAGGGGATTATCCAATTGTCCAATATGCTGATGACACGCTTATCATCTTACCAGCTGATGTCTCCCAACTCCAGGCACTTAAGTCTCTTCTAAATGATTTTGCGTTGTCCACAAGTTTGAGAGTAAACTTTGCAAAATCATCTTTAGTACCAATCAACGTTGAACCAAACCTTGCAGAGTACTTGGCCACAAGTGTGGGCTGCAAAGTGGCAGAAATGCCCTTCACATATCTGGGACTACCGCTGGGAATCACCCGACCATCAGTAATGGATTATTTACCTCTTCTTAATTGCATTAAAAATCAGCTGATGGGTACGAGTAAGTTCCTCTCATATGTTGGGCGTCTAACATTGGTTAATTCGGTTCTATCGTCATTGCCAACCTATTTTTTGTGCACTTTCAAAGTCCCGATAGCTGTGATAGATCAGATTGACCGTTATCGCAAGCATTTCCTTTGGGACTGAGGTGATCTTAATAAGCGAGGTGGCTGTTTGGTAGCTTGGTCTTCGGTTTGCAAACGAAAGAAGATGGGGGGTCTTGGCATCTTGGACGTGAGACTGCACAACCAAGCCCTCTTGATGAAGTTTCTACATAAGTTCTATAATCATGAGAATGTGTCATGGGTTTCCATCACCTGGCAATGTCTTTATAATACTGATATCGCGCCGCACTATAAAAGAAGGATCAGATCTTTCTGGTGGAGAGATATAATGTCTCTGGCTATGGAATACTTGAAGACAACCCAATGCTACATTGGAATGGTCTAACAGTATCTTTTTGGAATGATCAATGGGATATTGGTGTCCGTAAGAACCGTTGGCCACAATTATTTTCTTTCGCACTTCATGGGAAAGCATCAGTCTCTCGCTTTCTATCCTCGCCCCTTAATGACCAGCTCCAGTTACCACTCTCACTTGAGGCATCCAATCAACTTTCGGAAATGGTTTCACATATAGAGAATTTAGCACCGGACTATCTCTCTCATGATACATGGTGTGGAGATTATGGCAATCGGGTATCCACATGACAAGCTTATCCGACTGGAGATAGAAATAGGTTGTGCCTACCAAATATATAAACCAAATATGACTTTGGTGTTATGTTGCCGATTGAGATAAGGCAACGGCCTATAGTCACGGTTTGGTAAGATTGAGGAAACCGACTTAGAGTAAGATAGGGTTTCCGACTTGTAAGCTCACCTCCCAAGACTATATAAGGAGGGTAAGGGGCGTCCCTTGAGGGATATCAGACTCAGGAGATCATATGCTGTATGAGCCATCAGCTTTAGATTCATAAGCTACAGATCTTGAGATCAATATACACTCGGCGGATCGAATCCCCGAAACAGGAGTAGGGTATTACCTCACGAGAGGGCATGAACCTGTCTAATCCTTGTTTTCCACCTAACTCATCGAGCTTGGCGATCTTGACTGCACCCCCAATTTTTTATTGCCGAAACCAAGTTTCGACAGTTGGCGCGTCAGGTAGGGGCCCGCGCGTCAAGACTTCTTCAACAATCTCGCCGGCAAGCGCGATGGGATCTTCTTCAAGCTTCGGCGACTTTGCCGCCAATGACTTCGACAAGTTCTCCTCCTTCGACTCGGATTCGGACCAGTCGAGAGGCGAAACACACTCGGCGCTGTTCGGGCTCCCGAACAACGCCAAGATCTACGACGAAATCTTGGAGTCCAAGATGCAGTCCATTCACTCCGACGAAGGAACTCACTTAGCGCCGATCGGGTTACCGAACGCCGCCAAGGTCTGCAGCGGTCTTCTCATCTCTCCGTTGGAACCAATCTACTCGGGAGAAAACCTCTTGGCGCCGTTTGGATTACCAAACACCGCCGAGATCTACTGCAAGCTCCTCCGAATCAAGATTGAGCTCCTCCGAGATCTCCGCGGCCGACTGGTTTCCAGTCGAGGTGTCCCGGCTGGCGGTCGGGGGCTCCCTCCTTGGGATATCTTCGCTGGGAGGCGAGGGCCTTCCACCCGGAGCGCTCTCGCTCGGGAGAGGGCTCCGGGGTTTTCGTTCCGCGGGCTTGGATGCCTCGGATGCTACAGCAGGCGTTGGCCCTTCACTCTTCCTAGCAGGGTCTATATCTTGGGGCCTCCTGCCAAACGAACGACGAGCGCAATCGAAATGAAGACAAAGAAATTCTCAACGAAAAGTTTAACTTTAGTCGAAAGGCATACTGGACGATCGGCGGATCTTGGGCGCCGCCTTCGGCGACGGCCTTGGGAGGGTTGCTTCGGCTGGAGGGGCTGGGACATTGTCGTCCGAGTCATTGATGATGAGCCTCCTCTTGCTTGCCCGTTTGTTGGTATCTTCACTCGAGGCTGCCCTTTTCCGGCTGGATCACTCTGGATCTTCACGTCGTCGGCTGGCTTCTTGGCAGGCCGAGTCGGCACGTCATCGTGAGGAATTTTATATGGCTTCGAAATAATTGAGGCATTTTCCTGCAAGAAAGATTTTTATAACACTGAGAAGTGTGACATCAATATTGCAAGGCAATGAAAGAGTTAAGTCGGCTTACCGGAGAAGGAGGTCGGTATAGACTGAAGGGGAGGACTGGCAGCATGAGGCTGCTCGACTGTAATTTCAGTCGAGAAGACCTTGTACATTCGGATCTTCAAGATCTCGAAGCTGAGGGAGTCGGGGTCTTCCCGATTGGGGTCCTTCTCGCCCTCGTACTCGAAGGCTGGCTTCGATCGCTCCTTAATCGGTGCTAGTCGGCTCCTGATGAAGTGTCGAGTGATTTGCTCGCCGCGAAGACCTTTTTGCTTCATCTCCAAGATCTTCGCTAGCAACTTGTTGGCTTCATCCCAGTCTTGGGCTACTGGCACAGTGCTCCAAGTAGGCCTGGGCACGGGGGAAAGGCCAACGAAGTTCGGCAGGCTTGGCTCAAGATTGGAAATATAAAACCAGCTTGCATGCCAAACCTTGTTGGAGGATTTCAAAGGGAGAGAAAAATACTCCTTGCGGAGGGATCCGCGGAGTTGGAAACCTGTCCCACCGACGACGCAGGGCTGGTCCTTATTCGGATGCGGCTTAAGGTAAAACATGCGACGGAAAAGTTGAAAGTGGGGGAGAATGCCAAGGAAGGCTTCACACACGTGGATGAAAAGAGCGATGTGGAGCATAGAGTTGGGGTTCAGATGATAAAGACGAAGACCATAATAATCAAGAAGCCCCCTAAAGAACTCGGAAGTGGGGAGGCTGAAGCCACAGTAAAAGAAAGATGTAAAAACGACGAGCTCACCGGTGTTCGGAGTGGGGAACTCCTCACCCACCGCCGGATGCCAGCCCACGATCTGCTTAGGAGGAAGCACTCCGTGCTTCACCATCTCTTTGAGGGTGGATTCCCTCACATCCGAAGTGGCCCCCTGCTCGAAAGGGATTTTCCTCTCATCCGCCATGAGTGTGGTTTGTGTGGGGAGCAGATCTGGCTTAAAGGATGGGGATTTGAGATAGGGGTCTGAGAAGATGGATGCGGAGGCTAGTTGTGAGCGAAGCGCAGGCTTCTGGATCGGTGGATTGGGCGCGCGCAAGGGCTTAGGGTTCTCCGCTGTAAGCTGATGAACAGTGTTGCGATTGGGGAATTTTTCTGGGAAGACGAAGTGGTGGGGATGACCTTGAGGCTTTGTAAGAGATTTGAGGGTTGCGCTAGGTTTTCTTGTGATTGGGCCGAGCCCATGAGAGACTGCGGCCCGGCTAAGGTGTGGCCCGACGCATGTCCTTAGGGACTTAAGTGGATGAACTTAAGCATATTTCCCTTGGCGATATGCACGCGTCTAAGTGCCCTGTACCTTTGAAAATCCTTTCATACCGCGGTTTGCTTAACTTCATGAGAAGCTAGCACGATGCAATTTGAAAGGTGACAAACAGCTAAGCTTTTTATGGCTGCCTTGATGACAAGGACTGTTTGATTTTTTAGCATTTGATTAAATGATTATATCAATACTATCTTTCCACTTTGGTGAAGATATTTTTAGATTGAGACCAATATTATGGCAGGAGTTATTTAATATTTTGGTCATATTTTTCAGACAACTGAAAAACTTGTTTACCCATGAGGGATGATTAAAATATTTGATCCGAGATGACTCGGGTAGCTTCACTCGGATAAGCATGAGCTTACCGAGTACTTTTTCACCCACGAGGGTTGATTGAGTTATTTGTTCTGAGATGACTCGGGCAAATTCACTCGGACGAGCGTGAGCTTGCCGAGTGATGAGATTTTTTGTGATTGCTTTAGCATGAGCTAAGCATTTATATGAGTATGATTCTTTATAGTTCTTGATTGTATGTTTGGTCTGTTTTTGGCTAATCACACAGTCGGGGGCTACACCTAATTAGGTGTATCAAGAGATGCATTTAGGTATTTATTTTTTGGATATTTTCCAGCCCTTCACAGTCTTTGGAACCACTCGGGAGATTCAGGCAAAGGTGATAAAATCACTCGGCGCCAGAAGCACTCGGCCAAAAAGTTGTTTGGCTGTGTACTAACTTGGTTTGATGCTGAGTTGTCTCGTCGACTGAAAAGGACTCGGGGGCTACTGTGGAGATTATGGCAATCGGGTATCCACATGGCAAGCTTATCCGAATAGAGATAGGAATATGTTGTTCCTACCAAATATGTAAACCAAATATGACTTGGGTGTTACGTTGCCGATTGAGATAAGGCAACGGCCTATAGTCACGGTTTGGTAAGATTGAGGAAACCGACTTAGAGTAAGATAGGGTTTTCGACTTGTAAGCTCACCTCCCAAGACTATATAAGAGGGGTAAGGGACGTTCCTTGAGGGATATCAGACTCAGGAAATCATATGCTGTATGAGCCATCAACTTTAGATTCATAAGCTACAGATCTTGAGATCAATATACACTCGGCGGATCGAATCCCCGAAAGAGGAGTAGGGTATTACCTCACGAGAGGGCCTAAACCTATCTAATCCTTGTTTTTCACCTAACCCATTGAGCTTGGCGATCTTGACTGCACCCCCAATTTTTTATTGCCGAAACCAAGTTTCGACACATGGCACTATATTTGGGGTTCTCCCTTGTATACAAGTCGGCAAGCGTACCGTACTCTGCAGGGTTCTCTCATCGTTTCCCCTTTATTTAATTGGACATGGGGATCTTGTTGTCGAGGACGGCATAAGATTACATTTTGGTTATTGCTAAGAGACCGGCTGAATACGAGGGACCTTCTACGTAGAAAACAGCATGTACTTGATGATTATGGGTGTACTCTTTGTTCTTCAGGTCAGGAGGAATGTCGAGATCATTTATTTTTCTTCTGTCCATTCAGCCAATGGTGTTGGCGTTTCCTGAATATACGTTGGACATCTTCTCTACAGCTGTTCCCGCGGATCATTTATGCATGTCGGACATTCAATTCAAAGATCTTCAGAGAAATTTTAATTGTGGCAATTTGGGCATTATGGACTCACCGAAATGAAGTTATCTTTGAGGACACTCCGCTGTCCCTTAATAGATGGAAATTCCTATTTAAAAGGGAGTTTATCCTTGTCCTTCATAGAGCTAAGCCGGCCCTTAAAACTGATCTGGAAAATTGGCTATGTAATTTCCACTAGATCAAACCTTATTTCTTTATTTCGGCCTACGGCTGTGTACATGTAACTTTTTTATATAAATGAAAATCTCAGTAGGGGCCTTCCCTGCTGTAATCCTAAAAAAAAAGAAGCTTGAAGATAGAAGGAAGATTCGGTTCCCAAATATTTGTTAAATATTATCATCTATGGATAAAGTCCTATAACGATAATTGTATCTGTAAAATAGGGTTTTGTTTAGATATTTTCTTTTGTAATGCGATATGGGACTGTATTCCGGGCTATTGTCGTATTTTGAATAGTAGATTAGATAGAAACTGTGTTCTACATGGGTTTTGTTGTACTTGGGTATAAATAAGACCCGAGACCTCTTGTAAAAATAATAATTATCACACATCAATACTACTTCGACGCATCGCCTCCTATTTTCTTTTAGACGAGTTCTTGATCCGGCTTCGGGCTGCATCGATTCGAACCCCGAATAAGGTAAATTCTCGTCATTAGTGGTTTATTCCGTCGAATTTAGTGCTTACATCGTCATGACACTCTAGGTTTCATGTTATAAACTGCGCAAGTTATCATATACGGCATATAATCTAGAACAATGTCTAGATCTATCTTGCCGTCGGCTCGTTTATCTCGAGAGACAGCAGCCGATAGAGCTAGGTCTAGATGTTGGACTAGGTTATATACTGTATTCACCGTCTTGAAGGGTTTGCATCGGTCTATATAGATCTAATACTATCTTTTTGTACTTAATGCTGCATCATCTATGATTTGTTAAGTCGCTTTTAAAAGTATTTAGAACTATTTGATTAGATGCCTACTTGTAGAGACAGATCTTGGGTTTCACGCCTTATACATTTTAATAATCTTTTAGTATTAATTACTATTAGATGCCTCTTATATTAAGATCTTAATCTAGTTAAATGCCTTAAGCCAGTATCAGTCCATTGGCATCAGCCGATAGCCGATTGATCTAGGTTTAACGCATTTAGGTTAGATTGATATCTTTTCATAAGATATATCGAAGTAATAGTCGATACACATTAGATCTGCAACATCGGCTAGGTTATAAATACATATATTTGTTACCCTGATGTATATTTAGATTAAATGATTTATACTGTCTCGGCATAGCCGATCTATCCTAGTCACTTAGTTTAAATGTGCTTCGGGATAGCCAATATATGTCAAGTGATTCCCTGAGCCGATCCGGTAGGATCTAACTTTAACCTTAACGCATGTATCTGTTTATTATTTCTTATTGGTTAGCAGATCAAACCTACGCCTAGATCATCACAGATAGCCAAGGACAGACTTGCACTGGAGCTAAGCAGATCTCTCACGTCAGCACGTGAGAGAAATTTCTCATCAACAGCATATGGCGCTGAGACCCTGCCAAGTAGACGACGGAATCGGCTCGGACGCTACGTTGGCAGGGTGGTCAATGTCAATGGGCCTGGCACGGGTCCTTCTAACCTCAACGTTAAGGAGGTTGGCGCTAAGGTCACAACCTATTGTAGATTGAAATTTTTACACAGTCTAGTTTTAAAATAAGTTTTTGAAAACGATTAATTTGTAAAAAAATGGGAGTCATACAATCGTATCTCCTTGAGAGCAAGGAAAATTTCTTCCCCAATTCCTACAAAGCTGAATTTCTTAAAGATGCTACAAAATTTATATATAATTTATGCAACTCCGTAGGGCCTCGGCATATGTGGTGGTTGTTGATGTGAGGTGTGTTATGTACTTGTGTTGTCCATGCAAAAACAAAAGGGGACCCCATGAAAAGCAACACCAATGATTCTTTGGGGAGTAGTACTTTGAAGTTAAACTGTGATGGGGGCATTTTCACAAGAGAAGCAAGCGGGCGGATGGGGCCATGTCATTCGGGATTCAGATGGAGACATTGTACAAGCTGGCAGAGGATGTCTCCGGCATATTTCTAGTGCCTTTTAGGCTTAGGCCAGGTTTAATCCATCTTCAAAACTTTACACCCTATCATATTGAAAGTTTAGACACATAAATAAAATATTAAATATAGACTAAAAAAATAACTAATTACACAGTTTACATGTAAATTTTTTAAGCCTAATTAGACTATGATTTGACAATAAAGTGCTACAGTAAATTTGTGCTAATAACGGATTAATTAGGCTTAATAAATTCGTCTCGTCGTTTACGGACGGATTCTGTAACTTGTTTTTTATTAGTCTATGTATAATACTTCAAATATGTATCCAAAGCATTAATATGATAAACACAGCCTTAATCCATACACCTTACGTCCCATAAAAAAAAGAGCTTTGACTATAAATCAGATAATAGCCAGAAGTTTGTTTTTTTTTAAAGAGGGAGTAGGCCATAGCGTGCGCGTATCAGCATATGGAGTTGAGGCAGCGGTAGAGCTAGGTACTGGGAGAGTTTCTCTGGAAACTGACGCGGCAATGGTAAAACAAGCTGTGATTTCTACAGATTATGATCTCTCCGACTGTGGTGGCTTGGCACTGGAACTGAAACAGTTGTTGGAGACAAAAATTTGTCAATTTTCAGGTTAGCCATATGCCTAGAGAATGTAACAGAGTAACTCATGTGTTACCTCAGCTCGGGTTTGTTTGATCAGTTCAGTCTGAACCAGTACTGGTTGATATTCCAGTTTGTATCAGTCGTTTGATTGCCGAATCTCTCGGATCATGAGTAATGAATTTTCTGGTTCAAAATAAAAACGATTCATCACCTAGCCTGCAAATCAAGTTAATCCACACAATGAAAGATCATTCGTTTACACATCCCGTTCAATTCTTCTACACGTAAGCAGCGTAAATTGTACCGTCTACATGTCAGTTCCCTAGCCCGTTCCCTACAGAGGTAATGCAATGTACTTTCAGGTTTTCAGTTCTTCATTCATCATCGTCCGCCGGATCATCTTCATCGTCAGGGAGCTCTATGTCGTCATTATCAAGTGGTTGTCTTGTCTGGGAGCTTGACTCATTCCTGCCAACCCCTGTCAACAAAAAGGTTGAATGCTCAGGAACTACCACTAAGCATATATATGAGAAAGATTTGGGTGGTATATACCATATTTTTCGCTAAGTATAACCAATGTAAAATCAATTACAGAACAATTATGTTTAAGTATAAGTCAGTATCGATTGTCTGCTTAAAAAAATATTGATTATTCATATAATAACATAACTAGCTTAAACCCTGCTGAACCAACCACAGTACATACTCCCTTCGTCTCATAAAAACAAACTCAATACGCGGTTTTCCCCTATTGGGTTTGTTTTTTATGAGACGAAGGGAGTAGGCCATAGCCAAAGTTTTACCAGTTCTAGGCTCCACGCTTACCAAATCCAGAGTTGTAAGCACAAATGTTAGTTAAGTATAACCATAAGCATTTATTAAAGATATTACATACCATAAGAATTTGATGAGTCCAGAAGATACGGGAGATTTATAAGCTGCAGAAAAGACTCAGTTTGTGGATTCCTGCAAGGAACTGTGTAACAAAGGAAAACAGCTTAAAACGCATTCAGAAGATCGACAAGAAACGTGAATCCAAATTGGGTCAGGTTTAAGTAAAACATTTTTTCCTTGCCAAAAAAAAGTAAAAAACCCTTTTTTAAGAGTTATCAGATAGACTGTTAGCAAATGACTGGAATTGTTGTTCTAGTAATTTACAACTTTCTCTACAAAAGCAACTGACTGAATGAAATGAACCGCAATATAACACAAAACTAATGGAGTAGTGCTCAATTTGACCTAAAAACTTCTTTTGAGAGAAGTGGCATATTTCTGAAGTTAGAATGTGAATATCAAAGCTCACCTGTTATGGAGGGATTAGATGCTTGACAAGAAGGATCATAAGATGCGGAAGTCTGGACAAAATCAATAGGTTTAGCCCCTCTAGCATTTAACTTGTTCCTAACCCATTGCAAGTCGTCTTGAGTGTCAACTTGTTCATCCCTGTAAAACAGGACAATTGAAAAACTCTGGATTTAATATTTTTAAATACTATCTTAGAGCCCGTGCATTGCAACGGAAAACAAATTAAGTTTCTACCTTATTAAATCAATTAATAAGCACTTAGTTAGTCCAAATAATGCTATGATTGTCCTTATTGAACAAAATGATGATTTTGAAATTTGGGGAGAACCAATAATGAAACGGGAGAAGATTCATTAAAAATTGGTGTAATAGTATAGATTATGGGGCTCACATGTCAATGGTAAGAGTGATGTGGAAATAGACACCACCACTACTAACATTTTAAGTAGTATAAATTTTCAAAACACTGGTTGCATGCTAACGAGCAAAGACATTATACGTAGTAAAGCACTGACCGCATTGTAAACGGCATCCGAGTTAAGGGTAAAACATTGTTGAATTTCCGTGTTATTGCAAGCCATTCTTCATCATACTGGATCTCATGTGGTCCTGGACCGGATGGAATGTCTATAACCTAAAATGGATTGGCAAGTCCTCATAAACAAATGTGTACATCAAAATGCAAAATTTATTTACAAGGATAAAAAATAATCCTGAATCAGGTAATAAGGGCACCTGGAGAAAGCCCCGCCGAGGAAGGCATTTGTCAAGTGCAAGAAACTTAGTTGTAGGCCCATCCTCTCCATGTTGGATAACAGCTGGAAACTTACAATGAAGATGAGCTGAAAACCAGTATGGCGGTTTTAGTTTGTTCAGTAGTCTTGCTGCTGGTTCACTGCCTAGTGTTCTCTTGTTGACCTGAAATAATAAATAAAATCATTAATAGAATGGTATACTGATGCACATACAATCCTGAAAGTTATGTGCTAAGGAAGCATAAAACTTATGTTTTGTAAGAAAGTGGAGTTAAACATTATGCATGGAGAATAAGCCAACAGCCTCGCAAATCACAATAATAGTCAGGCTATCACTAAACAGTGTCAGCATACAAGGTTTGGTGCAATGAGGATTGGCTTTCCCCATAGGGATGTTTTTCTAGGCCCAGGGTAAAAGCAAACATGGAGATTGGACTCAAGACTCAGGAGCAGATCTCCAGCTGGAATGAGAGTAAGGTGGAAGTCAGTCGGAGAGCGGAGTGAAAGTCAGAGCCAGAAAGCATAAGTGGCAGTCGGTGTCAGAAGAGGAGGAGGCTTGGAATGGAATCAACTAATGTAATCTCATTGCACCATGCCTATTAAGAAGTGTATTGAAAGGATGTAAGAATACCATTAGCGTCTTAATTCAACTGATATAGATGAACTGACCCAGGTTCATGCAGTGGCCACTTTAGTTTAGCAGAATAGTGCAAGGACCAAGACATAGCTTATGATCAGTGATCACATATGTTGGTACTTGGTACCGCTTGTTTCCTGATCTTTGAAATTGTTTCACCATATCAACAACCATGAAACTGTGGAACCATTCTTTGAATGAACAGTGGACCAAGTTGGTCCGACCAGACTATGAAATCATTGTTTTTTCAATTGATCTATGAAGCCATTGTTAATCTCATTAGTTTAGTTTGAAAATACAGTATGCAGTATCATAGCTCAAAAAGGTTACTCTCTTGAAGCGTTTTCATATGGTGAGTGCTGGTGATCATCGTCATAGTTGTATCTAGTTGTAGCAAAATACTGTTTCCAAGTCTAGAGTATCTAAAATGTTGTGTAAACGATGGTATTACCTCTTCTTCAAAGAATCTTTTCTCCCGAATAAGTTTCTGCCAGTTTCCGTACTCAGTAATGCCCAGAGGCCAATCATGTGACATGAATATATCTAGAGGCTCCTTCACATGCATTAACTTGAGAACATCATAATGCCTTACATGGTACACTGACCTTATAGTGTTTTCATTGTATGGGGGCCTCTCATAGTGTCCTGCATAAGAAGCAATAAGTTTAAAATACTCTATTTCAGAGTTTATTGGTGTTTACTTTTGCAGTTTAGGACACTTTGTCATTAGGCTTCCACAATATGTTCTAGGTATACAAGTTGAAAAATATTACAAGTTATCCCAAGAAAAATATTAATAAACTTGCCTAAGTGATAATGTTGTTGCTTATATATTCCTGATAGTCCACCAATTCGAATGTTTCCAAACTTAACAACACCAGCGAACCCCAAAAAGTAGATGTTGGGTGCTGCCCATCCTCCATAATACCTATCAGATGTTTGACCACAAACAAAGTAGCAAAGTTACATTTTTAAAATTAGCACCAATGATACTCTCTTTATTTTTAAATGTATGACGATGTTGACTTTTGGATATGAAATTTGACCATTCGTCTTATTAAAAATCAACAATGTCATATATTTAAAAACAGAGATAGTACATCAATAGTATGAACAATTACAGTCAAATATATTGTGTAACTCAATAAAGCCAATAATGAGGATAATTTTATCCATTTCATCTATATTTCTAAACAAAATACTAATTTCATCACCCAAAAGAAAGTTTCAATTTCAAAACACTTTAATTCAACAATGAAATTCATGCCATTCCTAGCGATCATTGGACATGAATAATCCCAATTAGAAATTTAAAACCAAAATATAGAATACACTATAGAAAAGTTTACAATACAGACCGACCAATTTCTTCAATGCCAGTTATAGTTATTTGTCATCAAGTGGATGCGAATATACCCTAAGGCCAGAGCAAAGAGAAACCACAATTATGTATTGTGAGAGGTCCATCAAACATATATGAAAAAGACTCACAGTTCCCACAAATAATTGGATGCTTCGTGGTTTCCACCTATGAAGATTGTTGGGTATGGGGCAACAGCTTGTCCCGAGTAGTACTTCCAAAATGAGTTCATTTCACGAAACTTTGGTTTGACATTAAGGCATTGTAAATCATTCTCGTTCCTAACAGCCTGCATCACATTAAGACACTGTAAATCATTCTTGTTCCTAACAGCCTGCATCAAAAGGTGCGGTATGTTAACATGTAGCAGAATACTGCCAAACATTGCCAGAGCGTGAGCAAAAATTGAGCAGGGATTAGCTAATAGCCATTTTGGTACTTATGCTTAGTAAATATTAGAAAAACAAGTGCTTCATCTTATAGACATGGTTTAACTTATCTTCATATGCATTAGAGTAGCCGAGTAGCAGTATGAATATCAACATTTTATTTGATTAGAAGAGAATTAACACTATTTCGCCACTCCTATCAGACTATCAGTTCAAGTAAACCACTAACTAAACAACTACTACTCCCAAATCCCAACAGGAGCAGGCACACGCAAATGGTATTTTCCACAAAACGAAAAACTGCATGAACCTTTTCTTTTCCCTTATGAGTCGCAAAATTCCGCAAGCCTCCCAATTTAGGAAGAGAACCGCAGCAAAACGAGGAGCACACGGCGAACCGCGCGGCCTGCTCACCTGGAAGTCGCCGCAGCAGAGGAGGAGGTCGATCTTGACGTCCTCGGCCTTCTCGAGCTCGCGCAGCGTGTCGTACACCTTGTCCAGCTCCCCGTGCATGCACCCCTCCACCGCGATCTGCACAGGTCACCCACCGAGGCATTACGTCGAGCACATGGCCGGCAGAGCCAAAAAGAAGAGGGGGGCGGGGGCGGGGGGTCGGGGGCAAAAGAACAGAAGAGAAGATGCGCCCCCTTGACCCACCTTCATGGTGACCGCGCGAGCTGGCGGCGGGAGCAGCCGAGGAGAGGCTGAGCGACTCGAAGCTCCGGGGAGAAGGGCACGGCCGCGCGACGGAGAAATCTTGGGAATCGACGAGACGGACCAGGCCAAGGCAACGCAAACAGGGGCCGCGTGAGAGGAGCCGACGCGGCTTGCGGTTGCGGCTCACATAATGGGCCGCAGTTTTAGTAAGGTCTCGTATTCATGGGCCTAGATTCTGGCCTGTCCAGTGTATAGGGTGGGATTTTGTTTAAATTTAGGCCCATACAAATGAGTCCTAATTTTGGGCCTGAATATTCTGTGGGCTAAGCACTGCTCTTTCAGTGACAAGAAGTCCATTAGCCGCTATGCCGATTCGACCAAGTGTTCTCTCTTCTCTCTCTTTGCAAGGAACGAGTTCGTTAACTCGAGCACTCTTAAGCCAGAGGATCATCCAGAAGAGCCAACACCAAGGCTAAAAATCGTCGACAAACTCATGTACAAGTGCCACTTGTGGATTACAGTTTACAGATCCAAGCACTTGTGAAGAACAAGATAGCACATGAACGGAGAAAAAAAAAACAGAAGAAAGGGGAATCGATTATACATCCATGTACATGCAGATGCAGGAACATAGCAGCAATATTAGAAACAAAATCCTTTCATCTTCAAATATAAACATTTCTAGCTATAAACTAAAAAGATAATTATTTAGATTTATAGCTAAAAGTTTTATATTTTGAGACGGGTGAAATACATACGCTTGACACATTAGCAGCAGTAGCACTACCTATGTACATGTGGATTATATGCTTTGTTGCATGAGCTAATTGGATCTTCAAGAAGACCAGCAGCTGAGCCGCACCGCCTCCTCGAACCTGCGCTCCAGCGACGCCGCCTCCAGTTCACCCTCGCCGGCGACGCCACCACCACCGCCACGCCTGGTCTCCTCCTTCGCCGCGGCCTCCGGCATCGGCGTCGCCTCCCTCCGCCGCGCGAGGAGGGACAGAGCGCTGCTCAGGCTAACCCGAACGCGACCGCCGGTCGCAGCGCCATTACTCTCCACCTCCTCGGCCTTACTGCGGCTGGCCGGCGCCGCCGCCGCCGCGGCGGGCCTGTGCAGCTGGTGGTAGCTCAGGAACAGCATCGATGCGGTCGGGGCCATGGCTCTCTCGCTTCGAATCCACGGGCGGATTATATTGGTTTCAGTGTTCTTGGTTTGTTGCGGACGAACGGCGAGACGACGCCGGGCGCGCGCGGGGTATTTACGCAGGAGGAGGCTCCGAATGCGTGACAGAATAGCGAACGGATTTCGGTGGGTGGGCGGGTCGGCCGTCGGCGCGTGCCCGAGGTTTTGGGGGAAAACCGGTGGGCTATCTTATCTGCCTATATTGGAGTCCGGGCATGGTTGGTGTCACTACTCGCTATACTAGCAATTTTTGCAAATCCGTGGGAGGAGGCCCACGAGACTGGGTGAACCGGCGCAACGTTTTCGGCTCTCCCTGGAGGCTGCCGAATCGCTGGTTTCCCATAGTATTTTTCCGAATTTTTGCCTGTGAGGTTGGGGTGTAACTGACTGTGTAAGCGAGATAAAAAAACGATTCTGCGTGAGCCGTTTTCTAAGGTGCATAAGGTTTGTACAGTCCCCGTGCGTGTGCGTGTGCGTGTGAAAATGTAAACGAGGGTTTGGCAGTTGCCGTTCTTACGCCGGCACGTGCTACCACACGCCACCCTTTCTCCATCATGACGTACGCCTAGGCATAACCCCCGGTCCTAAATTTAACCTGTGGTGCGTGGGAGCAGGAGAGTGCGTGCTCCGGGCAGACGCGCCCCGCACACGAGGAGGAGCGCGCCGCCTCGTGGGAGGTCGGCTCCGGCGTGTGCCGAGCCCGCGCCCTTCGAAAGCCACAGGCGCGCATGAGGCCGCGCGGATGAAGCGGAGCAATCGTGGTAGGAACGTAGGATCCAGCCGAAATCGCGACGGTGACCGTGGCGATTGGCCCCGTTGCGCTTGCGCAGACGCCTCCGCGGCACGCGCTGCGCGGGAGCTAAGGCTTGGGCTTGGCTGCTCACTTGCGCTCGCCTGAAACCCCGAACTGAAAAAAAGACCGGACCAAGACCCTGGGATTTTGTTTGGTCTCTCTTGGCCGACTGGTCATCATCCTGTAATTCTGTACTAATTTTGCAAACTTAAGTGCGCGAGCACCTGAGGTTGATCTAGTCGTGCTTAAGCTATCCCATGACTCCACAAAGAAGCAGTCGTTTCCGCATAGAAACATGGGTCTAATTCACGAATTTGGATTATCCAAGTCAAATCAATCTGGGGCATCGTAATAAGCAAAATTCCACTACAAAAGCAACCTAGTGTGCACTACCTAGATGTACATTATTTATCCGTCCAAATATTCCGTATACCATGCAGCTCTAGACTAGCTCTCTTGCAGAATTGCTGCATACTATCAACTATCTATATGCACGTCAATGTAGGTTTATCAAAATGTACAAGAACATACTACGGCATACAGTAAGTGGCCATCCCAGATCGTAAAGATCTACCTTGCAGTCCTCCGTAACCCTGCTTCCATGTACAAGAAGCAGTAACTTGGTATAGCTTCTGCATCCAACATCAGATAGCAACAGGAATCAAACAATCAAGTACCTCCAGACCAGCGGCAGTTCATAAGAAAGCTTGCTGCAGCATATGGGCACACCAGCTTCTTCAAATGCAGCTCCTGGAACCCACGGAATTGTTGTCGAAGCGCCAGTCCACCAAGTCAGGGAACTCCAATCAGCTGAGTTCGGTGGCACACTGGCACCGGTGCCACATTTGGATCACCGGAATCATTAGGGGGAATGAATGTGTAAAAAAAATACAGTATCCAGTTCCCCAACCAAAAATCAACATTTCTGTAAGTTACACGTACATGTATAAATTAAACAGCAAAATCATACATGAGTTCCACTTCCTGTTGTAACAGAACAAACATGATGTGAAGTGTGCAATCTGTCATGATATTCCGCAAGTAATTTCAAGTGATAATGTGCTCAAAGCTAGCTCCCAGTCCACCTCCTCTTGCGGGCTGGCCGCTCTGGCTTGACTTCCAAATCAGCAGAAGCAGATTCGATTTGCGGAGGTTGCACTTCAGTATCCACCTTTTTGCTTTGCGGTGTATCCTTCTCACCAGGCATGGGAAGTTTGAAACGCTCACTCCGTCTCTTGAGCCTCTCAACAGTGTCTAGATGTCGATCACGCTCTTCGGCCATCTTCTCAGATGTTTGGCCATTATCGCTGCCGCTCTTTAGTTCTGAATTGCCAGCTGCAGCCACTTCAGATTTACCTAACTCATCAGCAGTGGGAGCTTGAACATCTGATTTGATGGAAGAAAATGTTGGTGCATTTTCATTATCGATACTACTATAGTCTATCTCTTTGTGGCTCGTCCACCGCTCCAACTTAGAGCGACCCCTTCTTGAATCCTCATGGTTTTCATCATCTGACATGGGATCTTCTTCCGCTTGTTTCCCAAATGATTCACGTTGTGGATTCTGGCCCTTTTTGGAGGACACAGTATGATCCCTACTATTTTCTTGCTCGCTCACTCCTTTCACGTCGACCTATACAACATTATATTTGCATTTGTATCAAGTGAGTGACTAATCCAAGGGGTTTTAGAAATAGCGGAAACATAAGCCCACATGCAGCAAGGTGGCTTCCCAAAATGCTTTGCCATATCATCGCAAAGCATAGGCAATATGTCATACAGATTTTACTTTATTTTGTGTTCCCTTTTAGAAAACATGAGTTGACTTATATGGAGTCCATTGCCATGCATCATCCTGGCATTCAACCAGTAATATAAAGCCAAAGCAGACTAAAGGCTCAACTGGCATATGCACTAATGAGAAAAAGTAGGTACCCACCACTCAGACATAAGAAATCTAACACGGTTTGCAAAATAAGATAGAAGTACTCTGCAAAACAATTAGGAGACAAATTTAGTAACTTGCTTGGATAAGCTCATAACACATCCTTTTGTTGGAAAATGTTGTGTACTTCTGTGCTCCCTGCGAACAGAAGTGCACTGAAATTGTGCATTAAAAATATCTAAAACTGTCCCATGCTAACATGATAGTATCCTACAGCACTACACCAAGCAAAATTTCAACTGAAATGTCAGGACACATAAATAAGTGATTACCAAAGTGTAGGCATGCATTCATATGAATTACTTGTTTTTTTTCTCTCTCCATGTATATCAGATTTTGAGTTGAAATTTTGCAAGGTGATGCATGCAATCATGTTTACAGGCCCACAGTTGAAATTTTTTGTAAACATCTGACTTTACTTATGTGCAAAAGGAGCACAGGATAAGTTCACTTATCAACTTATCACTAAAGATGTGATCATGTAACTGTTTTCTTGGAAGAACCAGGATAGGCAGTATAGAAGCAAAAACCCTAATAAATAAGCATCCAAGCTTAACACACACTATCAAAAATCTTCTAGTCCGTTGCACTCATCATTTGTAATAACGGTAGGTAAAATATCTGCAAAGCTCAAAACCAAAGGCTGCAGCAATCAGTTTAAAACTACCGCATTCTAGTTTTCTGGTATCTAATCAATTGGACCTCTAATGCATGTATACCTACTGAAAGTTATAGTCAGCAAGGATTTCATACCTTCCCTCCGCGATGACTTTCATGGTCTTCACGTCTCCTCTTGCTCGATTTGGGAAAATCATGTTCATTAATATCAGAACTTCTGCCCTTTCTTGTGCTTTCCCGGTATCTATCTCTACTCGCTTGGCGAGCACCAGAATTGCTGGACAGACGGTTACCATCATGAGTATTATTTGGTTTTTCTTGCCTGGTGTTCCTCTCACTATTATTTGGATTTTCATCACGTGGATGTACATCAGAACGGCCTCTATTTTGCATGTTATTTTCTTCTGCTCCTTGATCTCTCCTCAAAGGGTCATTTTGTCTGCTGCACTCTTGCGCTTCTTTGCTTAATCCTGCAGATCTTGATTCATCTTGTTTCCTACTGCCAGTGACTAACTTATCATCCAAAATCCGTCCACCCCGACCAGACCCCCTTCCTTCATCTCTCTGAAGGGTAACAGTGTTGTCATGCTTAGGCCTGTGCCTGTCCTCTCTTTCTCTCTGTCGCCAGTTGTCCTCTTTATGCTTCGTTTGATAACGATCATCAGCCTTCTCCCTCATCCTAGCATTGTCATCTCTTCTTTTCTGATCAATTCCATCATCCCGCTCTCTCTTCCTTCTGTTTGGGTCATCCCTTCCTCTATAACCATGCTGTCCACGAACTATGTCTTCATTCTCAGGTTTCATTCTCCTCATGTTCTCTTCATCCTTCTTTCTCTTCATACGCGAATCATCTATATTTTCACGACGATTCAGAACATCACCACGCTCTCTTGGTCTAGAGCCCCTCCAGTCACCATCATCCAGTCGTTTCCTTGCATGAGGATCTTCCCTATCATTCCGATCAACAGGTGGCCTCATCTTATTTCTATTCCTCACACCAACTTCAGCACTGTGTTCGAGCCTCGCATCTTCCTCTTTTGCTCGTCTGTTGTGAACACTTTCTTCTCTCCTCTGCCAAATTTCTGTATCTCTTACCCTATCATAACTTCTGCCCCGCATGTCCCTGTCTCTGTTTGCATAAGGGTGGTGGGTATCTTCCCTACTCCTGGAGGCCAAATGTGATCTTTCCACATCTGGTTTGATGTCTCGAAGGTACTCATCTTTCCGACGAGAATCGCGGTCTTCTCCGTCATGATGCCTTCTTGCATCATTTACTCGCCTGGACCGCCTATCTTGCAGAACTTCTTCACCAGATTCAAGACGTTTTTGATTATCTTTGCTGCTACCAGACCTCCCTCTACTATTATCACTGTTCCGTGTCCTCAATTCATCTTGGTCACTGCTATTGTGTCCAGTGGGCTTCTCTGCCCTAGAAATTAGTTTCAGCTTTTTACCAGAATGAGCCAAATTATCACCATCAGTTGTAGTTGTCTCACTAACTGTGTGAGGATCTGAGATAGCATCATCACCATCCACTTCAGCACTATCAACCAAAGCAAGACAGCCATCATTACCATCAAACTGATCTGCACTCAGTTTATCTGCAGCCTCATCAGCAGCAGTAGGTGACCCTTCAGGACCATCCTTGGATTCTGAGCCCTCGTCAGGGTTGCTTTCTCTCTGAGAATCATAGTTTCCTTTTGATGATGTTGTTTGGTGGGGTAATATTTCATTGGAACTTTCAACTTCTCGGGCAGAGCTTTCTTTCGATGACCTTCAAAGAACCAATTTGGAAGCAGCATTACAAATATAGCTTTAACAAAAACGAAGGATTTGAATGAAGTATGAAAAACGTTCAAGAAAAATTAAGTGCAAGTGAAGTAGACTGAATCAGAAAAAATATGAAAAAATCGGTAGTGGATAGCTGTAGAAAAAATGAACAGAATTCCCCAAGATGGACAAGAAACTGATGCAATGATGCAATATATTCACATTTAAAGCAACATGGGGCCATTACATCATGGGAGGACAATCAACAAGTATGATATGGCATAAAGGATCATGCAAACATAGACTAAATAAACTTAGTTCATGTTAATAAGTTATCTAGTATGTATAAAGGTCTGCAGATATTGGCATACCTTACTCCACGAGGAGAACCCCTTGTTCTGTAGCTGGGAGAGGAGCGGCCATTGACATCTGTAGCATTATCACCTTCAGATGAAACAGGCAACCGTCTCTTATGTTCTTCCTTTCCCAGAGCAGAACTATGAGAACTATTCATCTCAGATGTGTATGGTCTTCCCTCCTCAGCACCATGTGTCCTTTTATCGCCTCGTTGAGAATCCTTCTCAGTTTGGTCCACTGTACTATCATCAACTAGTGGATCATCTGATTGTCCCTGACACACAATCTGAAAAGCAAGGTGCTCTTTAGAACTGAAAAGCACAAAATACTACTCGACTGACAGGCAATAAAAAGCAGAGTTAGTCCATATGAGCAGAAACTTGAACACAGGTTGAATCATAAAAATATTTACCTCTATAACAGAGTCTGATTCACGCATTCGAGGTAAGCGGGTATCAATAGATGGAAGGCGTTCTCCAAAGCCAGTTTCAACCTGTATAGGCCTCCCTGTCATCTGACAAGAGAACTCTAAACATCAGTATAGAATTTATACAGATGAGCTTGGGGAAACAAGGAAAGCTGGCCCTACGTGTTGTAATTGTTCACATGAACTTGCATGTCTCATAACAGACTGCTAGAGCCATCTTGCACTAAAATTAGATAGTACTTCCTCTGACTTCAACTTGCACATAGCCAGAATACCCACAGGCGATCTGAACCTCCATCACGCCCCGACCCAAACACCCAGATCTAGCTGCCTAGGGGTTGAGATCATCACCCAGCACCTAGTTAAGGCATGGTCAATCCACAGCTCAACAGGTGGACTCAGACCACATCCTACGAGGGACCGGGTAGTAGGTGAACCCATGCCAAGACAAGTCTAGGCACACTCAGCAACCACAAGAAAAAATCTATAGCTACCTGGGTACCTAATTAGCACTAATTGGCATTATAGTCTACAAGACCAAGAAGCTTAAATACCCCCCAAGCCCAAGGGGAGCTTGTTTCTACCAAATGACATCAAATAATTCTGATCCAACAATCTTAGCAATTGATGATTTGGTGAACCCTACAGGACAGCCTCACACCGAAGGGCAAAGAAAATTGACGATTTGCCACTCGATTTGCTGGGCTTTGATAAAATGCCACCATCTAGATTGCAATTGTTAAGATGCCACCCATTTCGTTGCCACCTCTGTAAATTGCCATTTATTAGTGTTTTAATCATTCGTAATTTCTTTTCTTCTTTTTTCTCAGATTAGTCTCTCCCCCTCTATTTGTCGTCACCCCATGAGCAGGAGGTTGCTCGCCACCAAGGGGGAGAAGCCTGCTGGTCAGCTGCCGTGTGCCAGGGCTCGGTGCACACCACCTCGCTTGAGCTCCGCCCTAGGCCGTCTGCAATGACGCGCCGCAGCCATAGCAGGCGGCGCGGGCAGTGGTGCCGGCACAGCCATGGTCGCCGCAGCTTCTCCTTCTCTTCTTTCTCCTACAGGTGGAGCTCAGGGTGCGTGGGGTAAAGGGGGAAACTAAGGGGGCAGAGGTGCGCCGAGCCCTGGTGGCAGCAAGGCTCTGTCGATGCTAACGAAGAGAGAGAGAGAGAGAGGATGGGTCAATCAATCGATCTAATCTGATATGTGGGAAGTAGTAGGGGGATTTTGGTCTTTTCCTGTGCCGAATTAGTGAAAAATAGGAGAAAAGAAATTAAAATATGGCTCAAACCCTCCAAAATTGCAAATTAACAAGGAGGCAACGAAATTGGTGGAATTTTATCAATTGCAACGTAGAGGGTGGCCTTTTATCAAAGCCCAACAAATGGAGTGGCATATCATCAATTTTCTCCTTAAGGGCAGCCCTCTCTAACCCAAGTCAAGGGGCACACTGACAGGAGTAGGTTACCATAAGATGCCCAAATATATATAAATCTTTGTAGCTCCCTCTTTTCATAAACACCAACCCTTTAACTTCGATGCCTACCCCTATTTTGTGTTTGCATCCATGTGGCTACCAAACTAGCGTGACCATGATTGCAAATTTTCCAATATCTCGTGCTACTTGTTGACGAGATTTAGTTATACAACAGTACTAAAAATTAGAAGATGCCAATACTAAATTCATACAAAGAGTGAACAATAACTGTATGGATTTGTAAGTTTAGCGTGATCGAACCACCGCTCGGTCAAACAGGGAATAACTTAAACCTATGGATTGGATAACCATCAATGTCACACAGCTATTGAAAAGAAGCACACGATTGAGTGTGTGGAACATCCTTTCAAAATGTGCATGTGCACTGATGTGTGAGGGCTGACATTTGCAAAATCATGGCATGGGGGCGCACTGTGCACAAGCAAGAAAAAACATGAAAAGCAAGAACCAGATACATAGATGTCAAAGAGACTAAAGCTTAGTACCACAGGTGGACGCATGCTTGTAGGAACTCTTCCTTGGGCACTGAAGTCCGTGTGCCCATTATCAGTTCTATTACGACTATCAGCAGAAATGTCATGATGACCAGTAGCAGCAGCTAGCTCGGGTGGCAGATCTGGATCATAGTCCTGAATGGAAACCAGTTAAAGATAAGTTCATAAAAGAATCAATAGCACAGAATTGATATTTTTCAAAGTGGGACTGTTGGAAACCTGTTCTGATCGCCCGCTCTCATACACACGTATTCTAGATTGCATTGTGGACTCCAATCGTAGTTGATCCTAGTGATAAATCATGCCAATTGTTTATAATGAAAAACAGAAGAACACTAATACATGCGACCAAATGCTAAAATATGCACTCACCAGCTGCTTGCAGTAGTCTTTCCACTTCTCGTCATCAAGCCCAAAATTGAAAAAGTCTGAAATATCAGCACCAGGGTATTTCCATGGCTTCTCCTCGAATGTGGTATCAACGTCAATATCAAATATAGTCCTGAGTTAAACAAATTGTCTTTATGAGCAGAAAACAATTAGATCTGAAATAGAATTATTGTACAGATGTATTGACATCAGAAGGAATATCCCATCCTAACCTTTCTGCATCGTTGAGGATTTTCCTAAATACGTACTAACAAATTGCCAGAGAACATTACAATAATACTAACATCTATCTGATTTGCTTTATAGAATGCTTGTATATAATGATTCTCAATAAAAGGTAAAGCTGTATATATCACTGTTTCTTTCTCCTGGTAGTTTTAAGTAAAAGGATACTCGGTAACTTAAGGGCTCATATTTGATTGCATATTAGTGATTTTAGCAGCCGGTCAATAAGCCCTACTTACAATAAGTGATGGATTCACAATAAGATAGACAGTCATTCACAACAGCAACAGAGTTCCTGATAAGGGAGAACAAACCATCATTCAACATACATGACTATCATTATTAACATGTCTACCAGTTAGCTTACTTGTGCGGAGGAAGTGTGAAATCTAGTCCACCAAAACCACGACCTGAACCTCCCCATGGAGGCATTCCATAGCCAAAACCTTTATTCATGCCCCTACCACCACCAGGTCTCCAGTCACCTCTTCCTCGACCAGCAAAAGGTCCCGGTGGTCCAGAAGGGCGGAACTGACCAGCAGCAGTAGGAGCCCCACCTAATGGAGCCCCTAGTGTAGCACCAGGACGCACATACTGCACGAGGAAGATGAGAAATAACAGAAACATTAGAAGAAGACTTAACAAGTAAATAAAAATCAAACAAAAATGGTGAGCAATCCTTGATGCCACGGCCAACTTTTCATGCAGTAAAGTCTTCCATTTAACAACAGGAAAACCACAAGAACATATGATAAATTATAAACATAACCTAATCATGTAAACAAATGCAAAACATGTAATTCAATTTAGACTTCCATGAGGTTCATTGCTGTAAGCTTTGGAAATAATTTACAAAAAAGTCACATGCAAAAAGAATTATTTTATCCCATACGATAGATTGCTTTAAGCAGTTAATCTCAAGATAAATGGCACATGTAGTGTAGAGATTTGTACTATAACTTTGGTTCTAACGGATCTCACATGCAAACACTGTGGAAACTCAAATCTTCCTAAAAATCAAACAAAGCTAAAATTAATTGTTTCTTACACAACGTAAGACAGAAACTAATATATGATCCAAATGCCCAAATCATTATAATGTAGTCATATCACTCAGCAGGGAGTGATATAAATTCAGGCTGATACATATTAAAAAAATCCCTAGTGATAGCATGTCCTAACACATTAGCAACAAGCACAATAGTTACAAATGTGCATGGATCATACTCCCATCTTACACTTCTATGATCATACATGGCCTAACCACTGAAAATGATCAGAAGTTCTTGAGCCCAGTGTGGGATTGCTGAAATAGCCAATTACCCCACCAGAGATAGGGTCCATATTTGTGTTGGTAGAAAGGGGAGGAAAACACACCCATTTGTGATTGATCGCCACTTTGCCCCCAAGACTTCTACTGTCAAGTTTAATATTGATAAACTTAACTTGGACTATAGAAACCTACAGCCGAGGAGATTATGATCTGAGTGTGCATGGCCAAGGTTTATCCTAAACCTGTGTATGTAAAGAACACACAGACTGAAGCTTAGACTGGATGCTATTTGAGCTAAATTAGATCAACTATTATGTCCCTGTATCTCTTATTTGCAACAGTAATATTGGTAATTCAACCAGTTGGAGTCTTTCCCACTATCCCCTAGCTTGAAATGATGACACTGTTATTAACATCAATTGGCTTCATCCATGCCATATCTGCGTCTGAAATGAAGTTAACTTGGAACTTCACAACCAATCATCATCGCAACCATCTTGACAGCAACTCCCCCTACTTGACAGAGAACTATAACTCCAGCATGGAGATGGCACATTAAGAAGTCTAGAATCTTCGAAGTAGCTATATGGAAGCATTGAATAGATGCAAAAATCATTGTATTTCTCTTCTTCCTTTATATGTTAATGCATTTACAGTTTACATTGTCGAGCAGTAGGCAGGAATGCAAAAGAAAATCTAAAAAGGACACTTAACTTGTAAGATATTTACACAGTACAACATAAAACGTAGTGAATTGCAACCGGGTTTATGCCGTCGCCCTCTGTGGGGGTGGCCCAAGCGCATTGTATGGCTTCTTGGCCCAAAGAACTGACCTTGAACATGGAATGGTGCTGCGGGTGGAACCCCTGGCCGCCGCCACTGTACCCAATCCTCCCACCAGGAGCCGCCACAGCCTTCCCAGGCTCACCACCCTCCTTCCGCTCCCCCTCCGCCCCTGCCGTGGCTGCGTCTTCCCCCCAATCCTGCTCCTCCACCCCAGGGATAGGGCCATCGGCCACGATGACGAGGTCTTCACCGTCCTCGTCCTCCCCGAGCAGCCGGCGACCGTCCGTCTCGTTGAGCACGATCTGAATATCGTCCTCGCTGTCACTATCCCACTCCTCGCTCCCCGGCGCCGCCGCAGCAGCAGACGACGAGAGCCCCGGGATAGCCGCCCCAGCGTCGCCCGCTACACCCCCCACGAGCGGATCGGTCTCCTCCGCCGCCGCGGGGGCCAGCTTCGCAGCAGCCTCGCGCTTCGGGGGTGGCTGGGCGGCGACCGCGTCGCCGCCATCATCTTCCTCGTCGGCCCAGTCCCCGGTCGGGTCGAGCCCAACCACGGGGTCGCTCCCGCCCAGAAGCCAGTCGTCGTCCTCCTCCTCATCCGCAGCAGCAGAACCCGCCTTGGTCGAGGCAGGAACCGGTGCAGGGTTAGGGTTTGAGGAGGGCGGCATGGGGGCTAGGGTTTCGGCTGCGACGGGAGGGGGATTCGACGGCGCCGGGGCGTGGACGAGGATGTCGGTGTAGAGGCCCCCGAACTCGTCATCGTCCTCCATGGCCGCGGCAAGATCGGGGGGCGGCGGCGGCGGCGTAGGCGGCGGCGAGATTGGGAAGGAGGAGGGACGGACAGACGGGTCGCCAAGCCAAGCTCGTTTCGGAGCTGGAGCGGCCTATTAGAAGGGGCCTCTCGGCTTGAGGGGGTTCTTCTTTTCTTCTATTTGTTTACAGTTTAGCCGCGAGATATTATTATTCTTTACCCACCAACACCAACACCAATACGTATCTCAGTCACTGAGATTAATACTAAGATTATACTACTAATCACTGAGATTTATACATGGTTTAATTAATCTCATGGTTTAATTCATCGTGAGCGTGTTCGGGTTGTACTTGTTATCTTGTGAAGTTTTTATGTCAGGTGCCGTTTGGATTTTGGAACGTGAAACTTATATCAGTTCTTACGGAAAACAAGAAGCTGATGCCCGCAAATTTCAACCATTTCATCCTAACAAACTTCAAAACCAATCGAAGCGGATCATCGATTTTCCATTTGACTATATAAGTTTGTCGCACAGTAAGTAGTAGCTGATGCTTGCAGAAAACTTCGAAACCAACCAATCGAAGCGGAACGATCTTCTTGTGTCATACAATTTCATCAAGCCAGACAGGTTACTTCTCAACAAGGCCTTCACAGTTTTAGCCACAGAGCTCAACAACTGATGCAACCCATCTTTACTGAGGACAAGTAGACTACAACGTGTAAGCAGCATGTTGCTCTTCACAATTATATTAGGTTCTGTTTGAGGAAACTTCTAGCCACTACAGCTTCTCTTAGAATCTTCAGCTCCTCTAAACACTCGCCCAGATTATAAGAAGTTATAGTTATAGAATCCAAAAAATAAACTAAAAACTAAAAGCTGGAAAAAAGAACCTTAGTTGACAGCATGGCTTTAGCATCATCACTATCACAAATCAAATGATACATATAAAACTCCAGATTTTAGCTCAGTAAAAAAACATTACTCCTCGAACGCAAAGATCTAGTTTTGCACTGGGTTCAATGTCTAGGATAGTTGAGCAGAATAGCAGTAAGGACAACAAACCCTTCGGAAGTTTTACACATTGCTGGCCTCAAAAAAATTGGAAGGTGATTTGTTCCTCTGGTCTGTATGTCATACAGGCTCATCATATGATTCACATACATTGCATATGGGAATTAAGGTCTTCCAGTTCCAATACGGCAGTGTGGCAAAGATGATCCAGCAGACCAGTTCAGAAAAACCACAAGAACATATGTGCCACACAATGTGCTACAGCATCTTAGCAGACTGAAAGTAAAACATGGAGGCTCACCCCTACATTACTTCTTTTGCTTCTTCCCTGGCTTCAGCTTTATAACTTCATCAATGTACAATATGCCTTTCCCCTTGTATACCTCTGGAGGCTTACAGTTCCGAACAGTGCCAGCAAAGCTGTGCACCCGATTCTTGTCAATACCAGTACAGAAAATTAAGTTGGGCTTGAAGCAGAAGACACGAACGGCAGGTGGAGCGGTGAACTGCACCTCATGGCTGTAACCAAGTTTCAGAAACAACTCACGGCCTTCCCGCTCTGTCCTTGCTTTGAAGCCAACTCCGACAAGCTTCAGAAACCTGAAAACCTTAGCCTCCATTCCGACAAGGCAAGAAGTCTATCCAACGGTGAAATGCTTGTTTCCTAGTCACCTTACCAGAAGAAACATTGAAAGTTAATCAGAAAAGTGAGCATGCCACCAGTATTCAGAATTCAATGTACTATATACAAGAGGTTAGGTGGATCAAATCTTTACATAACACTGGGACATATTGAATAGTGTACAAGAAGGGACACCAAATAGTTATGTCCCAGTATATCAAATATGATGGAAGGTACCACTATGGTAGTCTTTGCAGAATAAAGAGAATAGGAACCTGAAAGAGGCCACACTCAATTCCTGAAGACCTCACATCCATTCTACAGGGAGTGACATCATTAACCAAAAAAAAAACTTGGGGGCAGATCCACCGCTCGATGGAGAAATAGTTTATCGTTCAAGGCAAAGTTGCCAAAATAGCACTGACTGCAAATCTCTAATGCAAAGAGCCAACGCCTGTACCCATATGCATGGATAAGATGAAATGATTCACAAAGCAGACCGAGTAAAGAACATATAGTTCTAGACAAAACAGACTGGACGGTTGCAACAATTGGAATGCCAAATAGTTAATCGTGCTATGTAGTTATTTTGAGCATACAAAAAGAGAGATCTTCCAGTTAAATAGAACATAATTATACCACCAACCAAAATGAATCAGATCAAACTGATCACGAGAAATGTCAGCAAACGAAAAAGATAAGGATACAAGGATTTAATAGAACTAGATAAATTAATTATTCTTAAGTGCTTAAGACAAAGGGGGAAGCACACATAGGTTACGATAATCTAAAGGGCCTTAACATGCTCTCTTGAAGAATTAAAGCAGAGCCAACAAGTAAAGTTCGCCAATACAAAGATAAGGAAATAAGAGTATGATCCCTAACAAGTGAGTATTCTAGCTAAGTCCGTCCAGCTACACCACTCCTTTCTCATCTTCCAACATCTCTAATGTATTTTTTCCTACCATGATAAAACAAGAAGGTTAGATCGATTACAATGATATACCATGTTGCTTGATTGCTGGAAAGGAAAAGAGTAATAATTTTGAATACCACAGTTGAAACAGAATTAAGCATTTGGTAGCAGCTTCATTAGTAAAATTACCTGGCCGACTGCTACCAGTCCCCAGATGATCTTGTTGCACCTTCCTTGGTGGAACTGTAAGCACATTGGCTTCACCGTGGTCCCTCTTTGGTGGACGAGGGAATACCTTGGCCCTTGTATTGGGTGGAACAAGCTGACAGAGATTATGCTTCTTGAGGTGCTTGAATATATCAGAGCCCATTAGGGATGGAGAACCCGCATGGCGCCAAGGAGGAATGTGCCAAGCTGACACAAACTTGCAAGTCATCATGTCAACGCTGAAGACATATAGACTCCTGTCCTTCTCATCCTCCGCATAGAAGTCACCCACTACGAGATAAACAACACCATCCTCCTCATTGCTCAACATGGGATGGGTAGGCGAAGTGTTAGTCGGCAACCACTGAACTCTGAACCTCTCCTGCTCCCACAATCTCCCAACACGGATACTACCAACCTTGTGCCCTTTGCCTTGAGCTCGGCATCAAATTCCACATAGAAAGAAACATGTTGTAGGGGGATTGGTGTTGTATCCCTCGATGGAGACGAATCTGATCGAGTCGCCAACACAACGGATATCACGATATTGTGACGGCGGAAGCAGTGAGATATTTGGAGTCAAAATCAACATAGCATCCAGTGGGTAGTTCAATGTAACCAAATTGCATGTCGTCGTTGTTACCGGACATGAGATCTTGGCACATTGCGAGAAAAGGATGCCTTGTCCAAGATCCATGATGGCGGAGCCTTGGAACGCGTGATAAGCATTGAACTTCTTTGGCTTCTCGGAAGGAAGATTGGCCTTACAGTGGTTCCCCGACGATGGCGGTCGAATGGTGCGGGTAATGCGGCCAGGACGAGAGGACTCGCGGTAAATATCCGTCGGCCCACGCTGCGTCCATGTCCATTGCAACGAGGACAAGGAGGTAGCCGCCGTTGACAAGGAGGTAGCCGCCGTCGCCAGTCGGGTTCGGACGGACGTACAGCGGGGTCACGGACGGGCGAAACCTCAACGGAAGGGTGGGGAACATCTTGAGCGAAGCATTCGCAGCGTCGCGAACGACGTAGGAGTTGGGGCCGCGTGTCGGGTAGGCGGAGGAGGAAAGAGCGGGCGGCAGAGCGTCCGCCCGCGCGGCCGCGCCCGTCGCCGAGCGTCGGGGAGTGGCGAGGCAGCAGCGATGGTCGACGCGGGCGTCGAAGCGGCGGCTCATCGTGGGGCACGCCGCTCCAGAGGGAGAGGCCTCGCGCACGATGGGCCCGCCGGCCCTTCTAGGTTTGGTGTGGAGAGCCGGAAAGATGGCAAAGCGCTCATGCCCGATCGAAGAGGCGGCGCTTGGTGGAGGAGGAGAAGAAGATTGATAACTGAGCGATCGAAGGGGGCCTGGGCAACCGGACGGACGCCGCCAAGCCAAGCTCGGCTGGAGCACAATGCCCGCGCCCACGCCCCGCCGCCACGCCGGCCGAGCCGCCCGTTTGGCCGACACTACTTCTAACCCGCTCCAGCTCCGAAACGAGCTTGGCTTCGCGACTCGTCCGTCCGTCCCTCCTCCTTCCCAATCTCCGCCAATCTCCGTCGTCTTCGATCGGTCCACCGCCTTCTATCAATCTTCACGCATCAACCACATCTTTCCTCACCTCCTCCTCAACACCAAAAGCGAAAACCTAGATCAGTCATGGCGGCGGCAGCGGAGCGCTCTTTGCCACCTTGGGTGGTGCTGGATCGCGTCGTCCCTCTCCACAAACCGGACGGGAAGGAAGACCCGTGCTGGGCAATCATCAGGTGCGAGACGAAGGCCTACGTCACGCTCCGCGCGGATGTCGAGGGCCTGCGCCCCAACGACAAGCCGTCGCCGCTCGACGCCTCAAGCCGCCGCTCGTCGCCGAGCCCCCATGGCCTCTCGCTCGTCCATCCGCTCGACGGCGACCCTGACGAGGACGACCACCGCGGCTTCCTCAGCAACGTCCTGCTCGCCGACGGAGGGTTCCTTGTTCTCTTCTCCTGCCTACCCGACACACGCGGCTCCAACTCCTACGTCGTCTGCGACGTTGCGAATGCTTCGCTCAAGATGTTCCCCACCCTTCCGTTGAGGTTTCGCCCGTCTGTGACCCCGCTACCTGTCCGGCAACCCGATGGCGACGGCGGCGGCTACCTCCTTCTCCTCATTGCAATGGACATGGACGCAGGTGCGGGGGCTGACGGATATTTACCGCGAGTCCTCTGTCTGCTGCAGTCATCGGCACCATTCGACCGTCATCGTTGGGGAACCAGAAGGCCAATCTTCCCTTCCGAGAAGCCAAAGAAGTTCAATGCTTATCACTCCTTCTCGTTCCAAGGCTCCGCTTACTGGGTGGATCTTGGACAAGGCATCCTTTTCTGCAGCTGTCAAGATCTCATGTCTGGTAACAACGACGATGTGCAATTTGGTTACATTGAACTACCCACTGGATGCTATGTTGATTTTGACTCCAAATATCTCACTGCTCTGCCATCACAATATCGTGATATCCGTTGTGTTGGCGACTCGATCAGATTCGTCTCCATCGAGGGATACAACACCAATCCCCCTACAACATGTTTCTTTCTATGTGGAATTTGATGCCGAGCTCAAGGCAGTGGCACAAGGTTGGTAGTATCCGTGTTGGGAGATTGTGGGAGCAGGAGAGGTTCAGGAGGTCAGGGTTGCCGACTAACACTTCGCCTACCCATCCCATGTTGAGCAATGAGGAGGATGGTGTTGTTTATCTCGTGATGGGTGACTTCTATGCGGAGGATGAGGAGGATGGTGTTATTTATCTCGTGGTGGGTGACTTCTATACGGAGGATGAGAAGGACAGGAGTCTATATGTCTTCAGCATTGACATGATGACTTGCAAGTTTGTGTCAGCTTGGCCCAAAGAACTGACCTTGAACATGGATGGTGCTGCGGGTGGAACCCCTGGCCGCCGCCACTGTACCCAATCCTCCCACCAGGAGCCGCCACAGCCTTCCCAGGCTCACCACCCTCCTTCCGCTCCCCCTCCGCCCCTGCCGTGGCTGCGTCTTCCCCCCAATCCTGCTCCTCCACCCCAGGGATAGGGCCATCGGCCACGATGACGAGGTCTTCACCGTCCTCGTCCTCCCCGAGCCGCCGGCGACCGTCCGTCTCGTTGAGCAAGATCTGAATATCGTCCTCGCTGTCACTATCCCACTCCTCGCTCCCTGGCGCCGCCGCAGCAGCAGACGACGAGAGCCCCGGGATAGCCGCCCCAGCGTCGCCCGCTACACCCCCCACGAGCGGATCGGTCTCCTCCGCCGCCGCGGGGGCCAGCTTCGCAGCAGCCTCGCGCTTCGGGGTGGCTGGGCGGCGACCGCGTCGCCGCCTCATCTTCCTCGTCGGCCCAGTCCCCGGTCGGGTCGAGCCCAACCACGGGGTCGCTCCCGCCCAGAAGCCAGTCGTCGTCCTCCTCCTCATCCGCAGCAGCAGAACCCGCCTTGGTCGAGGCAGGAACCGGTGCAGGGTTAGGGTTTGGGGAGGGCGGCATGGGGACTAGGGTTTCGGCTGCGACGGGAGGGGGATTCGACGGCGCCGGGGCGTGGACGAGGATGTCGGTGTAGAGGCCCCGAACTCGTCATCGTCCTCCATGGCCGCGGCAAGATCGGGGGGTGGCGGCGGCGTCGTAGGCGGCGGCGAGATTGGGAAGGAGGAGGGACGGACAGACGGGTCGCCAAGCCAGTTTCGGAGCTGGAGCGGCCTATTAGAAGGGGCCTCTCGGCTTGAGGGGTTCTTCTTTTCGTGTATTTGTTTACAGTTTAGCCGCGAGATATTATTATTCTTTACCCACCAACACCAATACCAATACGTATCTCAGTCACTGAGATTAATACTAAGATTATACTACTAATCACTGAGATTTATACATGGTTTAATTAATCTTATGGTTTAACTCATCGTGAGCGTGTTCGGGTTGTACTTGTTATCTTGTGAAGTTTTTATGTCAGGTGTCGTTTGGATTTTAGAACGTGAAACTTATATCAGTTCTTACGGAAAACAAGAAGCTGATGCCCGCAAATTTCAACCATTTTATCCTAACAAACTTCAAAACCAATCGAAGCGGATCATCGATTTTCCATTTGACTATATAAGTTTGTCGCACAGTAAGTAGTAGCTGATGCTTGCAGAAAACTTCGAAACCAACCAATCGAAGCTGAACGATCTTCTTGTGTCATACAATTTCATCAAGCCAGACAGGTTACTTCTCAACAAGGCCTTCACAGTTTTAGCCACAGAGCTCAACAACTGATGCAACCCATCTTTACTGAGGAGGACAAGTAGACTACAACGTGTAAGCAGCATGTTGCTCTTCACAATTATATTAGGTTCTGTTTGAGGAAACTTCTAGCCACTACAGCTTCTCTTAGAATCTTCAGCTCCTCTAAACACTCGCCCAGATTATAAGAAGTTATAGTTATAGAATCCAAAAAATAAACTAAAAACTAAAAGCTGGAAAAAAGAACCTTAGTTGACACTTTAGCATCATCACTATCACAAATCAAATGATACATATAAAACTCCATATTTTAGCTCAGTAAAAAAACATTACTCCTCGAACGCAAAGATCTAGTTTTGCACTGGGTTCAATGTCTAGGATAGTTGAGCAGAATAGCAGTAAGGACAACAAACCCTTCGGAAGTTTTACACATTGCTGGCCTCAAAAAAATTGGAAGGTGATTTGTTCCTCTGGTCTGTATGTCATACAGGCTCATCATATGATTCACATACATTGCATATGGGAATTAAGGTCTTCCAGTTCCAATACGGCAGTGTGGCAAAGATGATCCAGCAGACCAGTTCAGAAAAACCACAAGAACATATGTGCCACACAATGTGCTACAGCATCTTAGCAGACTGAAAGTAAAACATGGAGGCTCACCCCTACATTACTTCTTTTGCTTCTTCCCTGGCTTCAGCTTTATAACTTCATCAATGTACAATATACCTTTCCCCTTGTATACCTCTGGAGGTTTACAGTTCCGAACAGCGCCAGCAAAGCTGTGCACCCGATTCTTGTCAATACCAGTACAGCAAATTAAGTTGGGCTTGAAGCAGAAGACACGAACGGCAGGTGGAGCGGTGAACTGCACCTCATGGCTGTAACCAAGTTTCAGAAACAACTCACGGCCTTCCCGCTCTGTCCTTGCTTTGAAGCCAACTCCGACAAGCTTCAGAAACCTGAAAACCTTAGCCTCCATTCCGACAAGGCAAGAAGTCTATCCAACGGTGAAATGCTTGTTTCCTAGTCACCTTACCAGAAGAAACATTGAAAGTTAATCAGAAAGCGAGCATGCCACCAGTATTCAGAATTAAATGTACTATATACAAGAGTTTAGGTGGATCAAATCTTTACATAACACTGTGATATATTGAATAGTGTACAAGTAGGGACACCAAATAGTTATGTCCCAGTATATGAAATATGATGGAAGGTACCACTATGGTAGTCTTTGCAGAATAAAGAGAATAGGAAGCTGAAAGAGGCCACGCCCAATTCCTGAACAATGATGACGGCTACAAGTAGCACTCCCGAAAGCATTTAGTGTCTTGTATCAAACAGATAATAAGAACACATATTCCAGATTACTAGATAACAACAAGTTATATTAAATTTTCAAAACACCTAAAAAAAACCACTCCCATGAGCGAAGATGTGAAATAGAACACAATAGCTGTAGATGTTGTAAACTAGGAATAGGGGTCGAACGGTGATGAAACTACTAACTTGGACATGGACAAAGCCACACTGACAGGTGAGTAGTGAGGCACAGATACAGTGATAATAGGAGTATTCTTGGTCCAAACTAGAATCATCAACAGCTGCATAAATTTTTGTTTGGTGACTGTAAGCTACGCAAAACTCCTACCCTCGCAAAGATTTTCATCACCACGGTTAGATGGGAATCATACATCTGTTTGACTCGCCGATTCAATAATCTACGATTCCATTTCCCAGATCATCTTAGACTACAAAGACCACTCCTAAACAGCAGAATGTTAAGGCATCAATGAAACTAGTCGCCTAGGTCGGATCTTTTAAGAAAGGAAGTTAAGAAAGCGAGAGATACCTTAGATTCGAGGCCACAGGCGCCCGTGGAGGCGGCCACCCGTAGCCGCCGCCTGACGGTGCGAACCGGTCGTGCGTGCGGGCTCGGCGCTGGCCGGTGCTTGCGTTGCTCGACCAAGCGACGGGCGGTGGAGTCGTCGGACGCGCTCGGGCGCTCGGCGGCGGCTCGACCTAGCGGCGGACGGGAGGAAGAAAGGGTGCGGTTGTCAACTTGTCACTCGAGTCGTTTTGGGCCTAGCTTGGGCTTCCGGGCCGTGTGTGAGATAGGGTGACGCGAATCCAACGGTCCGCACGATCACATCACCACGCATCCAACGATCCGATTTCCGACACGTCCTCCTTCTCCTTCCTACATTCCTTTACTGCTGCAAATCGAGAGCTGCATCCCCTCCGACGACCCTCCGTCTGAAAGCCAGAATAGCTCGACGCGATAGTTTGATTTATCACAAAACACGAGTACATATAGGTCCCTATCTTATCATAATCACTCACTGAAAAAGAATCACGTTAAAAGTATTTTAAAATTAACTTCAAAATTAAATTTAAAAATTCAAATTTTGACTTTTGTTATGGCTTATTAGGGGCAACCAATGGGCTCTGATTTTTTTGTTTAGTTTACCATGCACTGATAAAACATTCAATTAATTTGTATGGATGATGAGGGGGTTCCATTGTTTCGTTTTGTATGGATGATAATAGAGCACATCTGTGCGTGTTTGTTAACAATAATGATCTTCACTACAGAACCAGTGGTTTTTTAAATTCAAATTCCTATGTGATCTTTGATTGTTCTGCTCGACCAATCAAATATATGAATGCATTGAGTAGTTAAGTTGCTTTTTGAGAAGATCTGGTTATGAAGGAGATGGCCAAAAACCATCGGAATAAAAATTTCTTATTTCCTGATTCAAGAGAAGATAACACCAAAAATATGATAGGGATTCCTTGTTTTTTTGACCAGGGTAGGGATTCGTTGTTCTGGAATCTGGATCCGCAGACAACAAATTGGTAGTTGGGTATATCTAACATGCTTTCTCTGTATGTTATGTATCTGAGTTTATAACCTCAGGAATTTACTTGCTGCAGAACAGTTTTATTAGAATAAAAGAAATGGAGGCCCTGATCAAAATCAATATACTAGAGGTAGCTAACGTCTAAATGTCTTCTTTTTTCCTGTATAGCTGGCAGTCTGGCACAATAGGTAATATGCTGATAAGCTGATTAGTACTTGTATCAAAACTTGGTTTTGGCAATAGAAATTTGGGGTGCAGTCAAGATCGCCAAGCACAATGGGTTAGGTGGAAAACAAGGATTTAGACAGGTTCAGACCCTCTCGTGAGGTAATACCCTACTCCTGTTTAGGGATTCGATCCGTCGAGTGTATATTGATCTCAAGATCTGTAGCTTATGAATCTAAAGCCGATAGCTGATATCCCTCAAGGGACGCCCCTTACCCCCCTTATATAGTCTTGGGAGGCGGGCTTACAAGTCGAAAACCTTATCTTACTCTAAGTCGGTTTCCTCAATCCTACCAAACCGTGACTATAGGCCATTGTCTTATCTAATCGGCAACGTAACACCCAAGTCATAGCCGGTTTACATATTTGGTAGGCACAACCTATCCCTATCTCCAGTCGGATAAGCTTACCATGTGGATACCCGATTGCCACAATCTTCACAGTAGCCCCCGAGTCCTTTGCAGTCGACGAGATAACTCGGCATTGAACCAAGACAATACATAGTCAAACAACTCTTTGGCCGAGTGCTTCTGACGCCGAGTGAGGAGTTCCCCACTCCGAACACCGGTGAGCTTGTCGTTTTCACCTCTTTCTTTTACTGCGGCTTCAGCCTCCCCACCTCCGAGTTCTTTAGGGGGCTTCTTGACTATTATGGTCTTCGTCTTTATCATTTGAACCCCAACTCCATGCTTCACATTGCCATCTTTATCCATGTGTGTGAAGTCTTCCTTGGCATTCTTCCCCACTTCCAACTCTTCCGCCGCATGTTTTACCTTAAGCCACATCCGAATAAGGATCATCCTTGCGTCGTTGGTGGGGCGGGTTTCCAACTCCGCGGATCCCTCCGCAAGGAGTATTTCTCTCTCCCCTTGAAATCTTCCAACAAGGGCTGGCATGCGAGCTGGTTTTATATCAACAATCTTGAGCCCAGCCTGCCAAACTTCGTTGGCCTTCCCCCTGTGCCCAAGCACACCTGGAGCATCGTGCCAGTAGACCAAGATTGGGAAGAAGCCAACAAGTTGTTAGCGAAGATCCTGGAAATGAAGCAGAAAGGCCTTTGGGGCGAGCAAATCACTCGGCACTTTATCAGGAGCCGACTGGCACCGATCAAAGAGCGATCTAAGCCAGCCTTCGAGTATGAGGGCGAGAGGGACCCTAATCGGGAAGACCGCGACTCCCTCAGTTTCGAAATCTTGAAGATCCGCATGTACAAGGTCTTCTCGACTGGAATTGCAGTCGAACGCAGCCTCATGCTGCCAGTCCTTTCCTTCAGCCTGTATCGACCTCCTCCTCCGGTAAGCCGACTCAACTTCTTCCATTGCCTTGCGATCTTGATGTCACACTTCTTAGTGTTGTAAGAAACTTTCTTGCAGGAAAACGCCTCCATCATTTTGAAACCATACAAAATTCCTCACGATGACGTGCTGATTTGACCTGCCAAGAAGCCAACCGGTGGCGTAAAGATCCAGAGCGATCCAGCCGGAAAGAGGGTGGCCCCGAGTGAAGATATCAGCAAACGAGCAAGCAAGAGGAGGCTGATCATCGATGACTCGGACGATGACGTCCCAGCCCCTCAAGCCGAAGCGACCCCTCCAAGGCCGTCACCGATGGCAGCGCCCAAAATCCGCCGATCGACCAGGTACATCTTATGACCAAAATCAAGTTGTTTATTGAAAATTCCTTCGTCCTTATTCCGACTGCGCTTGTCGTTCGTTTGGCAGGAGGCCTCAAGATATAGACCCCGCTGGGAAGAGTGAGGGACCAACGCCATGCAGCGGCCGAGGCAAAGCTGCGGAGCCAAAACCCCGAGCCTCTCCCGAGCGAGAGCGCTCCGTAGAAAGCCCCGCGTCCCAGCGAAGATGCCCCAAGGAGGGAGCCCCCGACCGCCAGCCGGGATAGCCCGACTGAAAACCAGTCGACTGTCGAAGAACCCCCGGCCGTTACTCAAAGGGCCTCGACTGAAGACTAGTCGGGCAAAAGCCGAGAAAGGGAGAGCAGCCGGGCTGCACCAGTTAAGGATTCGGCCACCGAAACCGGTAAGTCTTAAGTCGATATTTCATCTTCAACCTTCAGTTTAACTCTCTCGTATCTTCATCTGTTCCTCCTGATCTACCCAGCCACAGTGGAAGAGATCCCCAGGTTACAGTCTTCTGAAACCTGGGTTTCCCCGATCAAGATCGAGTGGCGGGATTCGAAAGGCCAGAGACAAGGCATCATCTTGGATAAGCAAATGGAAAGCGAGGAAAGAGATGCGCTTGTGAACAGCCTGAATGAAGCGACTCGGCTACTCAACGTAAGTTCTGATCCTTTTCTGTTGCAGCATCATAATCTCTTTTCAGTCGGCCAACTTCAGGTCTTGCGTGCAGAAAGAGTACTGCCAATCAATAGCCAAGTCTGAAGCGCTCGAGAAGTTGGTCCCGCACCTAAACTCTCTGGAGAACGTCCAGCAGGAGTTAAAGACCACTCGAGAAGATGCCGCATCAAGGGAAGCGACTCTGAGAAGAGAGATAGCCGCACTCCGAGAGGAGAACCTCGACCTCCGGGGTTCAGTCGGGAGTGAGTTTAACCTTCTTGGTTTCTTCATGCCTTTAATTATATTCTGTGCTAATCTTGATTGTTGATGACCTTCTTGTTGTAGAAAATTCATCGGAGGTCCACTTGCTTCAAACCCAGCTAGAAGCAGTCAGCCTCAGCAAGGCCGAGATGGAGGCCGATTTTGAAGGTAAGCTTCTTCAGAACCATGTTCGTTGTACTGCTTTATCTTTGAATGCTTTGCGTGATCATATTTCTTCGGCAGCTTACAAAGTCAAGACCCGAGCTCAATACGATGTTTTGCTTGAGAGGGTCAAATAAGCTGGAAAGGTCCGGGAAGATGTTGCTAACGCGGCGACGCCGATCTTGTTATCCTTGTTCCATCACGGAGTCGGGACCAGCTCATTGGACCCAGTTGAGATCTTCGACAAGCTCCGGAGGGCTCCCGATCAGTACTTGGCTAACATTTTTGAAGCAGCTACCATGGGAGCAGGCCTTGCCCTTGCGCAAACCAAATCACTCTACCCCCGAGTAGATGTCAATTCAATCGGGGAAGGGTTCGCCGATGGCACCTCAGATGAGCAGGCCCTGGACTTGATCAGCGATGCGCAGGAGTCGGCCAAGAAAATTGCTATTGACGTAGTAAACAACTTTCGGCTTTGATTGTCTTGTAACCGTTGTATGTTTGCGACTTTTTGATGTAAACTTTGTAAATATTCAGCTTATTTATGTTAATGCCTTGATCCGAGTTTTCATGTAAAATTTCTTAAGTAATTTTTGTTCGACTGTCACCAAGCCTAAGCTTGATTAGGTCATCAAAAAATTCTCAGTCCTTAAACATTGAACTCGAATCGAGGAACATTAGACAATGATAAACCAGATATGCACAGGTTGTCGATGAAAAACCATGCTTTATTGTCATATGTACAGCCCCCGACTACTAATCTCAAGAAGTCATCTTGCTTGAGGTTGGCAGCCAAGAAGAACATGAAACATAAGGCAATTTAGGCATAGTATCGTCGGAGGTGTTCGATGTTCCAGGAGTTCTCCATCATAGATCCGTCTTCGCGCTTTAATCGGTATGCGCCTGGCCGAGTCACCTCAGCAATTATATACGGTCCTTCCCATAAGGGGGATAACTTGTGACGGTTCTTGGTGGTCTGAATCTTGCGTAGAACCAGATCGCCAACGATAAAAGCTCGTGCTCGAACGTTGCGACTGTGGTATCGTCTGAGCCCTTGAAGATATTTGGTCGACTGGATGAGGGCTACCTCACGGGCCTCTTCCAGTCGGGTGAGGTCATCCACTCGGTCTGGGTCGTTGCGTTCATCGTTGAAGCTACGGACTCGGAGGGATTCGTACTCCATCTCGTTTGGCAACATGGCTTCTGCGCCATAGACCAAAAAGAAAGGAGTTTGGCCGGTAGCCCGACTGGGCGTGGTCCGCAGAGACCATGGAACCGAGGGGAGCTCTTGAACCCATTTGCCGGCATAGGGACTTAGGCAATCGAATACGCGGGCCTTAATGCCTTGAAGGACCATGCCGTTGGCACGCTCAACTTGTCATTGCTTTTGGGATGTGCGACCGACGCATAGCGATTTTGATGCCAAAGTCTTCGCAGAATTCTTTGAAGATGCCTCCTGTGAATTGAGTCCCATTGTTGGTTATAATTCTATTTGGAACGCCAAAATGGTGCACGATGTTGAGGATGAAGTCTCGTGCCTTGTCAGCAGTGATTGTAGCAACCGGCTTAGCTTCGATCCACTTGGAGAACTTGTCGATTGTGAGGAATAGGTGTGTGAATCCTCCTGGGGCCTTCTTGAAAGGGCCAACCATGTCTAAGCCGCATACCGCAAACGGCCAGGATAGTGGAATTGTTTATAGCTCTTGGGCTGGGACATGGCTCTGTCGGACGAAGAATTGGCAACCTTCATAAGTTCGTACCACTTTGTCAACGTCGGAAACCGCCATGAGCCAGAAGAAACCTTGTCTGTAGGCCTTGCCCACCAAGGTACGTGCTGTCACGTGGCTTTCGCATATGCCCGAGTGGATGTCTTGGAGTAGCTATCGTCCTTCCTTAGGTATGATGCATCTCATCAGGTCTCCGGAGGGACTTCTCTTGTATAAATCGGAGTCAACCATGACGTAAGCTTGACAACGACGTCGAACACTTTCTGCCTCATCGCGGTCTTCCGGCAGCTCTTGCTGTGTTAAGAATTTGATGAGCGGCGTCCTCCAGTCGGCGTCAATCATGGCGACTTCGTTCGTAGCTTGTTCGTTGGGAGTTGGTTTTGCCGCAACAGTTGGCTCATAGAGGTGCTCGACAAAAACGTCTGTTGGGGCGGCTTCTCGCTTGGATCCAAATTGTGCCAACTTGTCAGCTGTTTCGTTGTTGTGTCCTAGGACATGTGATAGCTTGAGTCCGTCAAACCTATCTTCAAGTTTGCGAACTTCTTGCCGGTAGGCCTCCATGGTGTCGTTTAGACATGACCAGTCCTTCATCACTTGGTTCACGACCAGTTGGGAATCCCCCTTCACGATGAGCCGACGTATTTCAAGTGAAACTGCGAGCCGTAGTCCATGTTGCAGGGCTTCGTACTCGGCGACGTTGTGTGAGGCGGAGAAGTGTAGGTGGAGAACGTATCTTAGCCTTTCCCCAGTCGAGGAGATCAGCACGACTCCTGCTCCCAAGCCGGTGATCCTCTTGGATCCGTCGAAGTGCATGGTCCAGTGTTGAAGGTCTTCCCGAGGTATGTCTTCTTGTTGTTCGGTCCACTCAGCCAAGAAGTCCGCCAGGGCTTGTGACTTTACAGACGTCCTCGCCTTAAAAGTTAAGTCCAGGCATCGCTCGGGCCCACTTCGCGATGCGTCCGGTTGCCTCCGGTTGTGGATGACATCGTCGAGTGGGAAGGAAGTGACGACGGTGACCGAGTGACCCTGAAAATAGTGTGCCAACTTCCTCGCGGTTATCAGAACACCATATAGCAATTTTTGTACCTGAGGGTAGTGAATTTTGGCTCCTGTCAGCACTTCGCTAACAAAATAGATCGACCTCTGAATCTTCTGGGCTCGCCCTTCTTCTTCGCGTTCAATCACAAGAACCGTACTGACCACTTGGTGAGTGGCTGAGACGTACAGTAACAGGGGCTCTTGGGGCTGGGGTGAGGCTAGGACGGGCGGTGTGGTGAGAAACTCTTTAAAATCTTCAAAGGCCTTATGAGCTTCCGGAGTCCACTGGAAGTTGTCCGTTTTCTTTAACAACCTGAAAAAGGGCATGCCTCGTTCGCCAAGTCGGGAGATGAATCGGCTTAGTGCCGCCATGCAGCCAGTAAGCTTCTGGACGTCCTTCTGGCTACTCGGGGGCTTCATGTTCAAGATATCGTTGATTTTTTCTGGATTGGCTTCAATGCCGCGATGTGATACCATGAAGCCGAGCAGTTTGCCTGATGGGACGCCGAACGTGCACTTCTCCGGGTTCAATTTCATTCTGAAGGCCCGAATATTTGCGAAGGTTTCTTCTAGGTCGGCAATCAGGTCTTCTTTTTGCTTGGTCTTGATGACGACATGGTCGACATAAGCTTCTATGTTCTTCCCTATCTGCGTCTGAAAACACCTCTGGATCATGCGTTGGTATGTGGCCCCGGCGTTCTTCAGGCCGGAAGGCATTGTGATGTAGCAGTAGGCCCCAAACGGCGTGATGAACGATGTCTTGAGGCAGTCGGATTCCTTCAAGCTGATTTGGTGATAGCCCGAGTAACAGCCCAAAAAGCTTAAGAGTTGGCATCCAGCTGTTGAGTCCACGACTTGGTCGATGCGAGGCAACCCGAATGGATCTTTGGGGCAGGCTTTGTTGAGGTCGGTGTAGTCAACGCACATGCGCCATTGCCCCATCTTTTTCCAGACCAGAACCGGGTTAGCCAACCAGTCGGGATGCAGAACTTCTTTTATAAAACCAGCGGCTAAGAGCTTTGTGAGCTCTTCCTTGATGACATCTTTTCGATTCTGTGCGAATCTGCGTAATCGTTGTTTGATTGGCTTTGCGTTATCTTTGACGTGTAAAGAGTGCTCGATCACCTCCCTAGGAATTCCAGGCATATCAGATGGTTTCCAAGCAAAAACATCTTTATTATTTTGGAAGAGGTGACAAGCGCGCTTTCCTATTTAGGATCTAGCTCAGCGCCGATTACAGCAGTTTTTGAGGGATCCGATGGATCGAGGGAGATCTTCTTGGTTTTGGCGTCGTCGGTTCCCGATTTGGCTATCTTCTTCGCGGGGATTTCACCCTCCGCCGAAGTCGAGGCGGCCAATCGGATTTCTTGATGGCCACGTGATCTCTCGTGAGATTGGGCCATGTCGCAGCTCTCCTTGTCGCAGGTGAAGGCTTGCTTCACGTCGCTGCGCAAGGTGATGACGTCATTCGGACCCGGCATCTTCATGTAGAGGTAGGTGTAATGGGGTATCGCCATGAACTTGGCGAGTGCAAGCCTTCCGATGATTGCGTGGTAAGCCGTCTCGAAGTCGGCCACCTCTAAGGTAATGTTCTCCGTCCGGAAATTCTCTCGAACTCCGAAGGTGATCGGAAGGGCGATGCGCCCGAGTGGCGTAGATGACAGCCCCGGGATAACTCCATGAAAGGGGGCTGAGCTTTCTTTCAGTTCGGCCCTCGGGATCTACATCTCGTCCAAGGTCTTGGTGAACAAAATGTTGAGGGCGCTGCCCCCATCAATGAGGACGCGCTTGAGCTTGATGTTGCGGACCACCGGGTCCAGGAGGAGTGGACAGCGCCCCGGGTGAACCACTCGGTCGGGATGATCCGAGTGGTCAAAAGTGATGGTCACCTCCGACCATTGTAGGTATTGTGGGACCTCGGGTTGCACCGCGTTGACCTCGCGGTCAGTTAGCTTCTGTTTCCTCTTGGATTCATAGGCTTGCGGCCCCTCGAAGATGTGATTCAGCTCGCCCACGGGGTCTTGAAAGGGCTCGGCATTCTCAGCCGTGTTGTTCTTCTTGGCGCCCGATGGGCTGGCTTCATCGGTCGGCTTCTTGTTGAGCTGTGTCGCATATTTCTCGGCGAACTGTTTATAAATAAAGCAGTCCTTAGCCACGTGCTTGTGATTGGGATGATGCGTGCACTGAGCGTTCATGATGGCGTCGTAGGCCGCGACTCGGGGGCGACGTTGGGAGTTGGAGGTTGCGGCAACTAGATCTTCGGGTCGACGCTTGCAGTCCTTCTGGCCCTGGTTGTTGTTGCCGTTATCCTTCTTAGGATTACGGATTTCTCCCGCCCGCTTGTTGTCCCTCCTGTCGGGTCGGTCTTGGCGCGCCGCTTTGATGGCATCGTTGGATTTGGCGTAGGAATTTGCCGTCTCAAACATCTGCTTCATCGTCTTCGGTGGTTTGCGTCCAAACTTTCTGATCAACAGCTCATCACGGACTCCCTTCTGGAAGGCAGCGATGATGATGTCGTCGGTGATGTTGGGGATCTTGTTGCGCTTTTCGGAGAAGCGCCGGATGTAGTCCTTCAAAGGTTCGTCCGACTTCTGGATGACGTTGTAGAGATCGAAGTGGGTTCCAGGCCTCTCGAAGGTGCCCTGGAAGTTGGCGATGAAGTGGTCCCTTAGCTCACTCCACGAGCCGATCGAGCCTCTTGGCAAGCTCGTGAGCCAGTTCCTGGCCGAGTTGGCAAGGGCCACAGGCAGGTAATTGGCCATGGCTTTATTGTCGCCTCCTGCCGCCCGGATGGCGAGTGTGTACATGGTCAGCCACGACTCAGGGTCGGTCTTGCCGTCGTACTTCTCGATTCCAGTCGGCTTGAAACCGTTCGGCCAATGCACTCGGCGAAGCTCCCGAGTGAAAGCTGGCACTCCATCGTCATTACTGTCGGGTGATCCCCTTTGATCTTCCCGGGTGCGTTGATCTCGTTCTTGGTAGTGACGATCGAGGACTTCCCGCAGATCACTCGGCGGGGTCTTCGGTAGGCTGCTTCAGTAATCGGAGCTGTTGTTGCGGCGGACACGGTGGTGGACGGGTGGACGTCCATGTTGCTTTTCGCGGGAGTCGGTCGTTTGCTCCTGATGCTTCTGCGTGGACTCGTGGCGTGGGCCTCTTGACCTGGTTGCCGACCGGTCTGGCTCGGGCCTCTTGTAATCCCTTGACCTCAGCGGCGGGAGTTAGCTTCTGTCGGGCGTTTCTGCCACGGACTCGGTCGGTCTTCGGGCTGAGGTGGAGGGATGACCGTTGGCCGTAGCCGCAACGATGGTCTTGATCTTGTCCAAGATTTGGGTTACGTTGGGGGCGCTGTCTCAATAACGGTGTCCAGAGAGTGAGGGCAGCGGCGCGTTCGCGTGGCGTCGAAAGATATTGGTGTTGCGGACCCGCGTTTGAAGTATAGCCTCTTGAGCGGATCGTCCGCTGCCCTTAGATCCGCTTCCTTCGTCGGCTTCCTCTTTGCGCTTCTTCTCCTCTTCCGCCGGCTTGAACTCTTGCTCATCGCTCGTTCTTCTTCCGCAAGCTGCGGGCCATGGCCGAGTCGGTCTCGGCCACCTCGGCCATGAGGACGTCAAAGCACTTCGGCTCGTAGTCCTTGTCGCAATCGGAGTCGTTGGCTTCGTCGAGGGGATGCCATAAAGGTCGTCAAAGCCGAAGAGCCGAGATACTCGTTGAGCTCCGAGGATGAGCATGAGCCGAATGTCCGGAGGATGACCGCGACTTCCTCGAGCTCGGGTTGCTCGGATCGGATCGTTCCGGTCCGAGTCGTAGCTTGATGATGTGGACTCCCCGAGTGGGTCGTCCTCGACTCGGGGAGAGGAGCTTGCCGTAGATCTCAGCGGCGTTTGGTAATCCAAACGGTGCCGAGAGGTTTTCTTCCGAATAGATTGGCTCCGACGGGGATATAAGAAGACCGCTGCAGATCTCAGCGGCGTTTGGTAACCCGAATAGCGCCGAGTGAGTTTTTTCGTCAGGGTGGAGGGACTGCATCTTGGAGTCTAAGATTTTGTCGTAGATCTTGACGTTGTTCGGGAGCCCGAACGGCGCCGAGTGGGTTTCCCCTCCCAACTGGTCCAAATCCGAGTCGAAGGAGGAGAACTTGTCGAAGTCGTTGGCGGCGAAGTCGCCGAAGCTTGGAGAAGATCCCATCGCGCTTGTCGGCGAGATTGTCGAAGAAGTCTTGACGCGCGGGCCCCTACCTTGTGTGCCAACTGTCGAAACTTGGTTTCGGCAATAGAAATTTGGGGGTGCAGTCAAGATCGCCAAGCACAATGGGTTAGGTGGAAAACAAGGATTTAGATAGGTTCAGGCCCTCTCGTGAGGTAATATCCTACTCCTGTTAGGGGATTCGATCCGTCGAGTGTATATTGATCTCAAGATCTGTAGCTTATGAATCTAAAGCCGATAGCTGATATCCCTCAAGGGACGCCCCTTACCCCCCTTATATAGTCTTGGGAGGCGGGCTTACAAGTCGAAAACCCTATCTTACTCTAAGTCGGTTTCCTCAATCTTACCAAACTGTGACTATAGGCCATTGCCTTATCTAATCGGCAACGTAACACCCAAGTCATAGCCAGTTTACATATTTGGTAGGCACAACCTATCCCTATCTCTAGTCGGATAAGCTTGCCATGTGGATACCCGATTGCCACAATCTCCACATATGGTATGATCTATGTTATATTCTCAGAATGGAAGTGTGTAATTTCCGCATTGCGAACTTTCATGCTCTACTAAAAAAATAACACCGAGTAAAGCTGCAAATTCCATTTCAATGTCATAGTTTGTAGAATATTTTCAATTTCCAGGTTTGCAAGTGTACGTGTTGTGATTTGTTTATATATTTTATGTTTTTTTATCGAAAAAGACTGTGGGGAGATCCCCACAATAACGACTAAAATATGAATTAAAGCAGGAGAAGGATACAGACTTACTTACATACAGGGCTGCAAACTTGCGCAAAACTCAAAAACTCACTTACACACTCACTTCAATGAAGAGATTAGTTGAAGGCATCTAGCCAGGTATAGAAGGTTGATCTAATATCATCCTTAAATTTAACAGAATGTAGATAACATTGGTTTTTGAAATTATACTTCCACAAGCTATGACTTGGACTTCGTCGGTGAAAAACTTTGTCATTTCGCAGCTTTCACATCTCCCAAGCTGCTATCAGGGTGACTTCTATGAAGAAGGGGATAGGATTTGATGTTTTTTCCTTGCATCAGTCTGTCGGCGCATTGCAGGGTATTATTCCACTGGAATTGTATGGCTGCCCAGCACTCAGAGGCAAAGGGACACCAAAAAAAAGTGATCAATAGTCTCTTCCTCTAAGTTTTGTCAAGAAATTAAAAGAGAGGGAAGCTCAGTTTCATCAAGAAATTAAAAGGGAATTGAGCTCATGAGGAGAAATTCACACCATCAGACGTGGAGAGAGCGTTGGAGCTATGCAGTTTTTCTGTTGCCAAATAATTAAAGGAGATCATCCAAATGTTATTAAGATAGAGGAAAAAAGGTTTTAAAAAAATTCATCGACAACCAGCTATCAAGAAAGGATGTGCACCAGAGCACACATCCCGAAACCACGTACCAACTGTACAAACACGAGCTACAGAGAGGGAAGCCGAAGACTAAACAAGCTGTCGCTATGCGAGGTTGGGCCACAGGGCCTACAACAACACCACAGAGCAAAGACTTAAAAAACGACGCCTCCACGAAGGTTGTGACGCCAAAAGACGCCGTTGTCGCCCGTTCAAAGAAAGTAGACATGGTTTTCACCTAGAGTTCCTCGCCGAGGGAGGAAGGGTACCTCAATAGTGCCCCTGGGAGGGTTACCATGTCTGGAGGCATAGCCGCTGCTAGCCTAGTGTTTCACTGGGCTAGGCTTTCGCCTGGGACCCTCTGCAACCCTGCCGTCGTGGTCCATTGCCCACCAACTTTGATACCATAATCCAAACATTGATAGCAGATGGCCTTCGCCACATTGGACCGACGCCCCTTCGCTAGCCAACTTCAATCCTGCCACCAGCAAGACCGTCGCTTCGCCCCGTCGCCAGCGCCCTATACCCCATTGCCACTCTCTTGCACGCTGACCCAAGCCATCTACGTCATGCCACCCGCTGATGTCCTCGTCAAATCCGACCAAGGGAAACCCAGGAGATGAACACCATCACTTGGCAACCTGAGTCTTTGTCATGCCCGGAAATTCATCCCAAATTTCCAGATTATCTTGTGTATTAAATCTCTGTCCAGGAATCAACCAGGGTACACAAAACGACAAATTAATACACAGATCCAAATGTAAAATAAAGCGCAAAATAAAATACTTACTGAAAAGACACTTAGTCCTCACACTCAAAAGAAACAGCAGCGGAAAAGAAAGACGATCCTAGCGAGGCTTCAACTCCACCTCCACAGGCAAACTCAACTGGGGTTCTGAGCGTTGGTCTTCTAACACCATCTTCAACTCAGAAGCACTACACTTCTGAAAGGAGGAAAATCGCAAGGCTAAGTACAACCACAATACTCAACAAGCCACACCGAGAAATACAGATGTGCAAAGAGAGACAAGAGTGGCTCGGGCTATTTTGCATAAATACAATTGTAAACCTTTATAGTTTAAAAATAGTAAAAAAAGGTTGATTACGTTGAGTCATGTTTTATCCTCCATTGAACAACGTTGTCCCACGTTGAACAGGCCCAACCATTCCACTTGAATGAACCAGTTCCATTAATTCCAATTATTAAGTAGTGTGAGACTAATCATAATAAATCTGGTTGATTGCCCATAACCGCGGGCACGGCTATTCGAATAGTTTTTAACTCTAATCAGAGGTGCGCAACCTTACCCACAAGACACGATTTCACACATGTTACCATGCCCCGAAGTACCACCATGATACTACAAAAGGGAAAAATCATGACAAGACCTTTCGCATAACCTCCCCCTAACCAATCGTACCACACCAAGGTTTCGCCCTGTGGGGTCTCCTCCGGAAAGGTCAACTCCACAACACCACATAACCTCCCAGGAGTCCGATTATGCGTGAGATAGTACGGATACAGGAACTTTGTTTATTATTACAAACTAATATTATACAAATACAAGTTATACAATACAAAAGACACGACACTTCTACAGGGATAGCCTGAGTGTAGAGTCGACCTAGAGTTCGTGTTCTTTTTTGGCTTCAGTGTTTTCTGAAGTTGTTACATGCAAGGGTGAGCACCAATGGTACTCAACAAGCCAAACTGAATTCAAGCTATATAAATAAATATGCAAAGTATTTTGAAAAGGATAGCATACATTTAGCCCTAATATGTCTCAATGCTATATGTATATGCATAATTTCTGAAAAGGAACAATATGGGCCTATCCATAATATGATTCTAGGTTCTACCTTTTTCTATAATTTCTTATATATGATAATTATACATAATGTCTTAAAAGGAATGACATAGACCTAGCCTTAACTCAGCAAGCTTAAACTGGATTTAAGTACATATAGATAAACATGAATAATGTTTTAAAGAGAAACATGAACTATAAATTAATCCTTAGCATGATAATGTATCCTATCTTTTCGTAGGATATTTTATATAACTACGTAAGTGTTGACGAGAAAAATCAACACGTCGGCCTGGGAGATCTGCTTAGCTCCAGTGCAGGTCCTAGAATAGATAAAGCGCGGGCGTGCCAGTCAGTTTGATCCTACCACTGACAAGTTATGCAAAACAACAGAACATAAATCATATCGGCCGATAGACCGATACCCAAAAACTAACTGATCGGCTGATAAGCCGATGGTGTAATTCCAGCCGATGCCGATGCCAGCCGATGGTGTTAGGGTTTGAATCCATCGGCTATGTGTTGAACAAACATTTATATATAAAGGCGATCGACTGACAATAACACGATATATATAACATTGCACGAACCAATCACATGGTAAAATAGATATTGATTTAAAGATTAAAGCACACATCGGCTGGGAGTCTGATTTCATAAAATCCAAATGATCAAATGTTCAATGAAGCCTCTGCTACAATCGGCTAGATCCAGCTTGTATACAATCCTTGTAAGCCGATGCAATATCCAGATAACTCATCAGCTGAAACCCCGATAAAACCCTTAGCGGCAACCAACAGGCAGGATAGAGATTACGGTTCTAATCACGACTTAGTAGATCAAACTGATGCAACACTAAGTATGAAAAGAAACGCAATATCTAGACAATCAAGCCCTTGGCTGATTTTCAGGGTGGTAGATGCCTAAACCAATTTAATCTAGTAAAACGATTTAGCCGGTATCGACAGAAACCCTAAAACGAGAGACAGCCGATAGAGCCAAATCAAGATACTAAAATTAGATTCAACAGAGACATATGATAAATAATCAGACAAAGATATCAACCGAACCGAAGCAATCCAAGAGGTCGAATGTACTGATGCAGCCTTGGACGACACCAATGTAGCCAATACGATTGCTTGAGCCGGCGGGACCTTGGACTTACCCCTTCGCCGGAGATCGAAGCCGATGCAGCCCCGCGTCAGGTGCCAAGTTTCGCTGGATGATAAAGTAGAACAGATAAAAGAAAGGTGGCGATGCGCCGAGTTGTATTGATCGAGAGATAATTTACATGAACCCCGGGCTTACATATTTATACCCGTGGGGTGACAAAGATCCTAATAGATTACAAAACAAACTTTCCTAAAGATAAAATAGGAAACTAACAACCTCTTCCTAATTAATAGATACAAGCCTTATCCTCCCTAGACTCGGTTTCTTCTGGATAAGATCTTCTCAAACCGAATCTAACAAGAACCCGACTGCTGGAAATATGGACCTCCTCCATGGTGTCGGAAAACTCTCCCCGATTCTCGCTTCGAGCCGATACTAACCCTTAGCCGATAAGGACCTCGGGCTTACCAAATTTTGGCGTTAACACATGCCCCCGTTTTGGAGTATGAGAAGTCATGCTTCAAAATTGTCCTTGTCTTGATCGCCCCAAAACTGATTCTTTTCTTCTTCTTGACACGGCTTTCGTAAGCGATACCTTCGTAATAGCCGAGCCAGTGTCGAACTCATGGATGAAAAACCGCTTCGATTAGGCGTCGACAACCCTTGGAATGCAAGATCTCGCTATCTGCTCATCACTTAGGCCCAAACTATAACATCTGCTGTGGATATTACGAAACCTTTGAATGTATTCCTTAGCCGATTCCCCTTCTTGCTATTTAACTGATATCAAATCTGCAAGCCTCAACTCGCTAACCCCAGCAAAGAAGTACATATGAAACTGCTTTTCAAGATCAGCCCAACTTCTGATGGAATTCGGTGGCAATGATGAAAACCATGTAAAAGTCGATCCAGTCAAAGACAATGGAAAAATTCTAACTTTCAGAGCTTCTTCAGCCGATGCTTCCCCACATTGAGCTAAGAATCGGCTGATATGTTCCATCGTGGATATATCATCTTGCCCTGAAAACATGGAGAAATCCGGAACCTTGTATCGGCTTGGAAGTGGAACCCTATCAAACCACTCAGGATATGGCAGCCGATACACAGAAAGTTGTCGTTGGACCGCAACTGGAGCCGCAGAAGACGAATTTTTCTAACCACATCATAAGGAATGCGGTGTGCTCTCTAGGGCTAATGGGCCTGGTTCTCATATTCATATTAACATAACCATTCCAGCCTCCAATAGCTTTGGTTTTGAAGGAGAACTGTCCTTTGTTGTCCAACCGATTCGGGTTGGCCGAGACAGTATGTCCAATCCAGTTATCATAAATACGTCGGCTAACGTTGGAGTCGTTGGGCCTTGTTGAAAAAGAAAGACATTGAAAGTATTGTTCTAGAAATAGCAGGCAGCTGATACCAATGGTTCATCTTTAGGCATATCGGCTACACAGAGAGCTAAACATTGGGCTATGCCTACTTCTTCCCAATGGCTGTGTTTGTTGGCCTCCATTCTCTTATACCAAGAGGGCCAAGATTTATCAATTATAGGCCAAGATTTAAAGGTACCATTCCAGTGGCCTAGGCTAGGGTTTGATATTCTAAAGGGCATCCTGTTTGTTTTGGCAATGATAATGTCAGTTGGGTCCTTATTGTCGATAGGCCCTAGGTAGTATCTCTTGTCATTAATTAGACTCGGAATAACTATTTGGTGGGCAAGATGCTACAAATGGAAAAAGGGGGCAAAATCAAGATTCATGAAGCTTAAAATTCATATCTACGATTATGAGCAGAAAAAGGAGGGATTTAGCCGACAAGACGTACCTCAGCGAACTCGACAGGGGCAGAGCCGGAGGAAGCAGCAGAGGCCTCCATTAACTTGATGTTGGTCGCCGGAGAAAAGGGTTCACTGCAATGGGTCGAGAGCGCCAAGGAAATCACCGGCGAGCTCGAGAGCGTTGTTAGCTAGGGTTTTTTGGATTACAAAGATGACGGCGTGAGTTTGTTCAGCGTGAAAGGGGCATTATTTAAATAGTTATCGTAACGGCTGAAACAGATTCGACTTAGGTTTTTCTCCGAGGATAGGATTGCACAAAATCCGCAACATTATCAATATTGCGGACTTGGGAGAACATGTGTTAACGACCAAATTTGGTAAGCAAATCCCTGAGTTTGAAGCAAGGATTGAAGAGGAATCAAGGAGAGCAAGCGATCCTCGGAAACAGAGGCTACATCGGCTTAGTTCAAATCGGCTAAGGAGCCAGTCGGCTGAGTTCGAGTCTGACTATGGATAATCATTGGATTCGGTTTCCAAATGCTTTGAAGATATTTCCATCTATGGATAATGTCCTACAATGGCAATTGTATCTTTAAATTAGGATATTTTTGTATGGTTTCCTTATAGATAATGTCGGTTTGTTTAGAATATTTGTAATCTAATCTGTAGTAGGAATCGTGTCTGTTATGGACTCGTTGTATATCCGGGTATAAATATGGCCCGAGATCATGGAACCAAAAACAACACACAACTCAATACAATCTCGGCGCATCGCCACCCTTTTGTTTTTACTTTCAATTTCGACAAGTTCTTGTCTCGTCTTTGGGTTGCATCGGGTTTCAATCTCCAAGGTAATCTCTTGTTACAAGCGGTTTGTGCTATCGGGGTTAGTGCTTTCATCATTATGACACTCTGATCTTGATGTCACAAATTGCTTAATTTACCATATACGACATATAATCTAGATCAATGTTTAAATCTATCTCACGATCGACTAGAATTTCCTTGAAGATAATAGCCGACAGAACTAGATCCAGGGGTTGATTTAGGTTATATGGCGTATCCACCATCTCGAGGGACTTTCATTAGCTTATATAGATCTCACGCTTCTTTTTGTACTTAATGTTGCACCAATCTGATCTATTAAGTCACTTTTAGAATCATATAGATCTATTCGGCTCAATGACTATCTCTAGAGATAGTATCGGGGTTTCAGCCGATCTTACCTGTTTTAGCCATCTTATATATTTTATTACTGCTAGATGTGTTAAAGCCGCCTTTTATATTAAGATCTTACTTCAGTTAAATCTGCTAAGCCTGGTACCAATCTGTTAAGTCATCTTATCAGCCGATCGATCCTTGTTTAGTATATTTAGCTTGAAATAATATCTTATTATAAAATTGTATCGGAGTACTAGCCAATTCACATTAGATCTACAACATCAGCTAAGCTATAAATATGTATAATTATTATTCTAATATGCTTTTAGATATAAGTGATTTATATTGTCTCGGTATACTACCGATATATCCCAATCACTTAGTCTAAATGCGCTTTGGATTAGTAATTATGTATTATGAATATCTATAGCCGATCAAGTAGGATCTAATCCCAGTTTAATTGTCTATTCTTTGTTTCTTGTTGGTTACAGGATCAAACCAACTGGCATGCCCTGTAAATCACCAAAGGCGATCCAATTTGGACCTACACTAGAGTTAAGCAGACCTCTCAAGCCGGTGCGTGGGAAATTTCTCATCAACACTCCCCCAGCAACAACGCTAGAAATGCTTGTTGGTATTTCTTACGTTCACAGATAAATCTGCAAGCGCACGGATTTACCATTGTAGCATCTCATCCAGGGAGTATTCCAAGGGTATCATTATTTATTTTATCCCAAAGGAAGACTGTGATCTTCAAGAGAATACTAAGGTGCCATGGATATTCATAAGCTATAGATGAGATACCTTACTCCAGACAGGGGTAAGATAATTATATGATAAAGGTAGTGTGACACACACAGAAGAGTCCTAGATAGATAATGCACTAGTGCTAGGTGGAGAGTAGTAATTAGAGTCAAGTTCCTATAGTTCTTCTAGTCATAGTACATAGTTTAATTAATTATTCTAGCTATGTCTAAACCCAGTTCTATGCTCCTAGGACTATGAGGGTATCGCCGCCCAGTGGCCCGGCCTGCCACCACGAAGTGATCTCTTACCATTCGCTCTACACCAAATCTGAAAGTGGAGGAATACAAAGGACGGACAGGGTTGTCACCACCTACCACCTACCTCTCACCCGTGGGAAGTGGTCATAACCAATGAATATGAAATAATCTAAGCATAATGCTTACATTACCATAAATACCTCTACCTTTCATGAGCAAGATAAAGGCAAACCTACATCCTAATTGCTCATTAGACCGTGTCCGTGGCAATAGAGTTACCCTCCTAAACATAATAAGACTATGCATTAAACTAATAATGGAACTCTTATCTATTAAAACATAAGAAGTACCACACTCATATGAACTAGAAGATAATATCTTTATTAAGCTCAAAGTCATACAAAGGAAGAAGAGTACTAAAGACATACCCGAATTCCAAAGGCGACTCAGGAATCGAAAAGAACTCTAAACTACTTCCTAACTCCACTAGCCTATATGACTCAGATAGAACTTGTAGGATCTGTTTACACCCAAAATTGGCACTTAGAAATCAAAATAGGAAAGATTGCCAATATTTGGAAATTTGCCGGTTTCATCGGAGAGGCCGGTCTGACCGCCGGGTATAAGCCGGTCGACGGGCAGTGGGCTCGACCGGAGGCATATGGCCGATCCGACCGCAGAGTCCGAAACCTAGACGACTTTGTCGGTATTCGGGTTTCCTTTCTTCATACGGTGTATCTCGGGTTTCCAACCATGTTTATCCCGAATAGGACGTGGAGAAGGGCCTGTAGAGGGCAAGACCAACCCCTATATAAGGGCCAAGGCCCGTTCAATTGTAAGATATCGACACACACAACACACAATCAATCTATTTGAATCATTACTTTTATTTTCAGCCTTATTTTCTACTTTGCCCTAGTTTAGTCAATCTTTGTCGATTTGCGTCGTAAATCGTCCGCCGGCCGCTGCGAGAGTGTGACAATTCTTTGTATGTTTGTCTTGGAAACTTTCCGTTTGCTCACGAGACGAGTAGTTATCAACATATCCATCTAAATTGGTTTTGCTAGCCGATTTAATCTACAAAACCCACTTTGTTCTAGTTTTTGCTAGATTGAAGTGGTTGGCGACTCCGTACCAAGAACCACCGCAAATCTTTAGGTGAATCGATCGTGTTCGTGCCTTTGTCAAAAAAGGTGCCAACTCGATTTTCGGCGACTCCGCTGGGGAAGACACGACGCCAACTCGGTTTCGACGCTGCCATGTCCAAGCAAGCGGCGCAAGACGTGGAGCCATCCAACGTTGTCCACATCTCGTTGGATGACTTGGATGGGGAGGCTCGCCAAATAATGGAGGAGCGCATACGAGCGATCACTCAGGAGGTGCTAGATCAATCCTGCACCAAAACGTGACAAGGCATCATCATCAAGCCCGGGAGCCCGCTCAAGGTAACTCGCGGCGAGGTAAGCGCTGATCACATCTCTATGCCTATTCAAAAACTTGTTGCTAGTACGGTGGATGAGTCCCTGTCGAAACTTGGTTTCGGCAATATATTTTTCTCGGGGTCGCAGTCAAGATCGCCAAGCACAATGGGTTAGAAGAAGAAGAAGATTTAGACAGTTCAGCCCTCTCGTGAGGTAATACCCTACCCTGTTTCGGTGGATTCGATCCGCCGAGTGTCTTTATTGATCTCGTGATCTAAAGCTCTTGCTTATGAAGTTGTATCTCGATCTAGTGTTGGAATATCTAATCTCCTATCGGAATATCCCTCAAGGGACGCCCTTACCCCCTTATATAGTCTTGGGAGGAAGGGTTTACAAGTCGGAAACCCTATCTTATTCTAAGTTGGTTTCCTCAATCTTACCAAACCGTGACTATAGGCCGATTGCCTTATCTCTATCGCAACCGTAACACCCAAGTCAAGTTCGGCTTACGATATAGCAGCACAATCTATCCCTACCTCCAGTCGGATAAGCTTGCCATGTAGATACCCGATTGCCACGTCTCCACAAGTAGCCCCGAGTCCTTTTCGTCGACAAGACAACTCGGCTTCGGACCAAAACAACACTCAACCAAAAATCTCTTTGATCGAATGCTTTTGGCGCCGAGTGATTCCATCATCTCTGCCTGAATCTTCCCGAGTGGCTCCAAAGACTGTGAAGGGTGGAAAAATATACATAAAAATTCTCAAAAATAAAGATCTAGGTGCATCTCCTGATGCACCTAATTATAGGTGTAGCCCCCGACTATGTGATTAGTCAAAAATAGACTAAGCATATAGTCAAGAACTATAAAAAATTATTCTTATATAGATGCCTAGCTCATGCTAAAGCAATCATAGAAATCTCATTACTCAGCAAGTTCATACTCAACCGAGTGAATTTGCCCGAGTCATCTCAGAACAAATAATTCAATCATCCCTCATGGGTAAAAAGCACTCGATAAACTTTTGCTCAACCGAGTGGATTCGCCCGAGTAATCTCGGAAAAATAACTCAATCAACCCTAGCGGGTAAAAAGCACTCGGTAAGCTCATGCTTATCCAAGTAGATCTGCCCGAGTCATCCGAACAAATATTTTAATCATCCCTCATGGGAAAATAAGTTCTTTCAATCATATGAAAAATATGACCAAGTTATTAAACAGCTTTTGCCATAATACTGGTCTCAATCTTATAAAGATCTTCACCAAGGTGGAAAATAAACAGCATCGGCAAGATTACCCGACCAAATGCCGAAAAACCAAACAGCCCTTGTTCACCAAGGCGGCTATAAAAACTCGCCGTTGGTCACCTTCCAAATTGCATCGTGCCAACTTCTCATGAAGTTAAGCAAACCGCGGTATGGAAGGATCTTTTAAGGTATTGGGCACTCGGACACGCGCATATTGCCAGGGCAAATCTGCTTAAGCTCATCTGCTTAAGTCCCTAAGGACACGTATCGAACCACACCTTAGCTGGGCCGTAGATTTTCTTATGGGCTCGGCCCACTCACCAGAAAACCTAGCGCAACCCTCAAATCTTTCTTTATAAAGACACGAGGTCGTCCCCGCCTCTTCATCTTCCAAAATTCCCCTTCTCGCAATCGCTCATCGGTTCATTGCGGAGAACCCTAGGCTTGCGCGCTTCTCGGTCCATCCGCCAAGAAGCTTGCTTGCCGCGACAACTAGCTTCTGCAGCCAAAACTCCCACATTCATCACCCAAGATCTAACCTTTCTCAGCCAGATCCGCTCCCCAACAACCTCGCTCTCATGGCGGAAGAGAAGAGGATTCCGTTCGACCAATGGGCCACCTCAGACGTGAGGGAATGCACCCTCAAGGAGATGGTGAAGCACGGCGTGCTTCCGCCCAAGGAACTTGTGGGATGGCGCCCGGCGGCGGGGGAGGACTTCCCGACTCCAAACACCGGTGAGCTCGTTGTCTTTACCTCCTTTTTCTATTGCGGATTCAGTCTTCCCACCTCCGAATTCTTTCGGGGGCTCTTGGATTACTATGGTCTTCACATCTACCATCCGAACCCCAACTCGATGCTTCACATAGCACTCTTCATTCATGTGTGTGAAGCCTTCCTTGGCATTCTTCCTCACTTCAATCTGTCCGTCGTATGTTCTACGAAACCCCATCCGAACAAGGATCAACCTTGCGTCGTTGGTGGGGCAGGCTTTCAGCTTCGTGGATCTCTCCGCAAAGACTACTTCTCTCTCCCCTTGAAATCTTCCAACAAAGGCTGGCATGCGGGCTGGTTCTATATCAATAATCTTGAACCGCCGCCCGCCTTTGTCGGTCTTCCTCCTGTCCCAAGCCATCTTGGAGCACCGTGCCGGTAGCCCAAGATTGTGATGAAGCCAACGACCTCGCTCGCGAAGATCCCGGCGATGAAGAAGAGGAATCTTCGCGGGGAACAAATCACTCGGCACTTCATCAGTGCCGACCGGCGCCGATCAAGGAGCGATCGAAGCCGCCTTCGAGTACGAAGGCGGAACGGACCCAATCGGGAGGACCCGGATCCGCTCACATACGAGATCCCGAAGATCCGGATGTATAAGCTCTTCTCATCCGGGATCTCAGTCGAGCGGGCCCTCATTCTGCCTGTCCTCCCATTCAGTATCCACCGACCTCCTCCTAGTAAGCCGATTAGTTGCTTTATAGTATCTTTCAACCTCGACGTCTTGTCGCTTAACGTTGCACCTTCTTTCTTCGCAGAGAACGCCTCTATCACTTCCAAGCCGTATAAGACGGCTCATGATGACGCGTCGTGTCGCCTGCCAAGAAGCCGACGGCGGGATCAAAATCCAAGCCGATCCGGCCGGGAAGCGGGCGGCGCCGAGTGAAGACTCGAACAAGCGCGCAAGTAAAAGGCGGCTGATCATCGAGGACTCGGATGACGACGTCCCGGCTCCTCCGGCCGAGACCCCGCCTCTAAGGCGATCACCGCGGACGGCGCCGAAGATCCGCCGATCCTCCGGTATGCTTCGAAACCAAAGCCCCGAGCTCTTTCGCGTAAAGCTTTTCTTTATCTTTGCCGTGTTCACTTGTGCAGAAGCCCGGATATAGATCCCTGTCGGAGGGATGAAGGGCCGACCCGCCGCTGCTCCCGAAGTGCCAAGGCCGTCGAGCCAAAACCCTGAGCCCGCAACCAAGTGCGAGCGTTCCGAGAAGCATCCTTCTCCTCGAAGGAGAGTGCCCCTAGGGAGGAGCCCCCGACGCCGGGATATCCCGACCGGAAACCGCCACGCCGGGAACCCACGGCTGCGCCCGAGCGCCCGACCGAGGGTCACTCGGCACGAGCCCGAAGAAGAAGAAGGGCCGCCGCCCACCTAGGCGTGCACCACCGAAATCCGGTGAGATTTGCTTCGAACTTTCCTTTGTTCTTTCAATTTTGAATCTTTCATGTCTTCATTGGTCTTTCTTGTTTGCCGCCACGGTAGAAGAGATCCCTGTGTTACGATCTTCGAGACCCGGGTTCCTCCGATCGAATCGAGTGGCGGGACTCTAAGGCGAGAGATAGGGCATCATCCTCGACCAGGCCAGTGAAAGGATGAAAGGGATGCCCTCGTCGAGAGCCCGAACGAGGTGACCCGACCGCTCAACGTAAGCCTTCATCTTTCTTTTTGATTATATCTTCGTTATCCTTCAGTTGATCATCCTTCTGCCTTCGCATGCAGAAAGAATATTGCCGCTCAATGGCAAAATCCGAGGTGCTGGAAAAGCTGGTGCCTCACTTAAACTCCTTGGAGGACGTTCAGCGACAGCTGAAGGTCACTCGGGAGGAGGCCGCTTCAAGGGAGGCCGCTTTAAGGAGGGAGATCTCGGAGCTTCGGGAAGCGAACCTCGACCTCCGCGGATCAATCGGAAGTAAGCCTGCCTCTCCCAGCTTCATCATGATTCTTTTGTTGATCTTGTCTATTGATAATCCTCTTTCGTTGTAGAAAATTCTTCAGAGGTCCACTCGCTTCAAGTCCAGCTGGAAGCGGTCAACCTTGACAAGGCCGAAATGGAGGCCGAATTTGAAGGTAACCTTCTTTGAAGTTGAATCTCATGTGCTGCTTCATTCCCGAGTGCTTTGAACGATCTGGAACTCCTTGCAGCTTATAAGATGAAGACCCGAGCCCAGTATGACGTCTTACTCGGGCGGATCAAATCCAGCGACGAGATACGGGAAGAGGTCGTCAATGCCGCCACGCCGATCTTGGCAGCCTTGTTTGATCAAGGGGTTGGGGCCGCCGCGGGCCAATCGAGATCTTCGACAAGCTCCGCCGGCTCCCAGAGCGATCCGAAAACATCACCGAAGCGCCAACATGGGGCTGGTCCGGCTCTTGCACGTACAAGTCCCTCTACCCCCGAGTGGATATTCATTCAATCGGGGAGGGCTTCGCTGAGGGGACAACAGACGAGCAGGCCTTAGATATGCTCAGCGAGGCGCAAGAGGCGGCGAAGAAGATCTCTTTAGATGTAGTAAACAATTTTAAACTCGAACTGTATTTTGACTTTGCTTTATGAATGTCATGTAATCGTAACACTCTTGACATGAAATCTTTGTGACTATTTTTAGTTTATTTATGTCAATGCCTTGATTCGAGCCTTTGCGTGAAATTTCTTAAGTAGTTTTCGTCCGGTGTTATCAAGCCTAGGCTCGATTAGGTCATCGGAAAACTCTCGGTCCTTAGACACCGAGCTCGAGTCGAAGGACATTAAACAATGATAAACCAAATTATGCACAAAAATTTGACGAGGAAAATTCGAGCTTTGTTGATATGTGTATCGCTCGACTGCTAGCTCAAGAAGTCATCTTGCTTGAGGTTGGCAATCAAGGAAAACATGAGGCCTTAGCCAAATTAGGCGTAAAACCGCCGAAGATGTTCGATGTTCCGGAGTTCTCCACCATAGACCCGTCTTCGCGCTTTAGCCAGAGTAGGCACCGGCCGAGTCACTTCGGCGATTATATAGGGTCCTTCCCATAAGGGAGATAACTTGTGTCGGTCTTTGGTGGTCGGATCTTGCGTAGGACCAGTCACCAACAATGAAAGCCCGTGCTCGCACGTTGCGACCGTGGTATCTTCGAGCCCTTGAAGGTATTTGGCCGACCGGATGAGGGCCGCCTCGCGGGCCTCTTCCAATCGGGTGAGGTCATCCACTCGGCCGATGTCGTAGCGTTCATCGTTGAAGCCGGACCGGAGGGACTCATACTCCATCTCGTTTGGCAACATGGCTTCGCGCCATAGACCAAAAAGAAAGGAGTTTGGCGGTGGCCCGACCGGGTGTGGTTCGCAGTGACCATAGAACCGAGGGAAGTTCTTGGACCCACTTGCCGCGTAAGGGCTTAGCCGGCCGAAGACGCGAGCCTTGATGCCTTGAAGGACCATGCCGTTTGCTCGCTCGACTTGCCCGTTGCTTTTAGGGTGGGCTACCGATGCATAGCATCTTGATTCCGAAGTCTTCGCGAGAATTCCTTGAAGATGCCTCCCGTGAATTGAGTCCCATTATCGGTTATGATTCCGTTTGGGACGCCGAAGCGGTGCACGATGTTAAGGAAAAAGTCCCGCGCTTTGTCGGCAGTGATTGTAGCAACCGGCTTGGCTTCAATCCACTTGGAGAACTTGTCGATTGCGACGAAGAGGTGTGTGAAACCTCCCGGAGCTTTCTTGAAAGGACCAACCATGTCCACCCCCATACCGCGAACGGCCAGAAAGCGGAATTGTTTGGAGCTCCTGGGCGGGACATGGGTTTGTCGGGCGAAAACGGCAGCCTTCGCAGGTTCTTATGACTTTTTCCGCGTCGGAGACCGCGGTAAGCCGAAGAATCCTTGCTCGTAAGCTTTGCCGACCGAGTGCGAGCCGCCGCGTGGCTTCCGCATATGCCCAGTGGATATCTTGGAGTAATTGTTTCCCTTCTTCGGTGTGATGCACCTCATTAGAATTCCGAGGGGCTTCTCTTGTATAGGTCGGAGTCGACCATAACGTATGCTTGGCGACGCCGACGCGTTCGCTTCATCCGGTCATCCGGCACTCTTGCTGAGTTAAGAATTTGATGAGCGGCGTCCTCCGCCGGTATCGATCATGGTGACTTCGTTCGTGGTTTGCTCGTTGGGAGTTGTCTTTGCCGTGACGGTTGGCTCGTAGAGATGTTCGACAAAGACATCTGTTGGAGCGGCTTCGCGCTTAGATCCGAACTGCGCTAGCTCGTGGCAGCTTCGTTGTTATGTCTCGACATGTGAGAGTTCGAGTCCGTCAAACTTGTCCTCAAGCTTGCGGACCTCTTGTAGGTAGGCCTCCATAGTGTCGTTTAAGCAAGACCCGTCTTTCATCACTTGATTGATGACCACTGGGAGTCGCCTTTCACAATAAGCCGTCGAATCCCGAGTGAGACCGCAAGGCGCATCCATGTAAAAGAGCTTCGTATTCGGCGACGTTGTGTGATGCGGAGAAGTGGAGGTGAAGGACATATCTTAGCCTTTCCCGCCGGGAGATAAGCACAACTCCCGCTCCCAAGCCGGTGATCCTCTTGGATCCGTCGAAGTGCATGGTCCAGTGTTGGAGGTCTTCCCGAGGTACGTGTTCTTTTGTTCACCCACTCGGCCGGAAGTCCGCTAAGGCTTGTGACTTAATGGACGTCCGGCTTAAAAGTTAAGTCCGGCATCGGCCTGTGGCCCACTTGGCGATGCGCCGGTTGCCTCGCGGTTGTGGATGACGTCGCCGAGTGGAAAAGAGGTGATGACGGTGACCGAGTGACCCGAAAGTAGTGTGCCAATTTCCTCGCGGTTATTAGAACACCATAAAGCAATTTTTGTACCGGGGTATCGGATTTTGGCTCCCGCCAATACTACGCGACAAAGTAAATTGGTCTTTGAATCTTCGGCCCGTCCTTCTTCTTCTCGTTCAACCACAAGGACCGTGCCGACCACTTGGTGAGTGGCCGAGACGCACAGCAAGAGGGGTTCCGGGCCGAGGCGAAGCCGGGACGGGTGGCGTGGTAAGGAACTCTTTGAAATCTTCAAAGGCCTTGTCGCTCGTGGTCCACCGGAAGTCGTCTGTCTTCTTCAGCTGAAGAAGGGCATGCCTCGCTCGCCGAGTCGGGATATGAAACGGCTCGGTGCCGCCATGCACCAGTGAGCTTTTGGACGTCTTTCGATTACTCGGGGCTTCATGTTTAAGATGGCGTTGATCTTCTCCGGGTTTGCTTCAATGCCGCGGTGTGATACCATGAAGCCGAGCGCTTGCCCGATGGGACGCCGAAGGTGCACTTCTCGGGTTCAACTTCATTCGAAGGCCCGGATGTTTGCAAAGGTTTCTTCTAAGTCGGCGATCAGGTCTTCTTTTCGCTTGGTCTTGATGACAACATCGTCGACATAAGCTTCAACGTTTTTGCCGATCTGCGTCTCGGAAGCATCTTTGGATCATGCGTTGGTATGTAGCTCCGGCGTTCTTCGCGAAAGGCATGGTGATGTAGAGAGGCCCCGAACGGCGTGATGAAAGATGTCTTCAAGCGGTGGATTCTTTCGACGATCGGTGATAGCCCGAGTAACAATCCAAGAAGCTCAGGAGTTCGCGCATTGTTGAGTCGACAACTTGGTCGATACGAGGTAGCCCGAATGGATCTTTGGGGCGAGCTTTGTTGAGGTCGGTGTAATCGACGCACATGCGCCACCGCCCGTCTTCTTGCGGACCAAGACCGGATTGGCTAGCCGTCGGGATGAAGGACTTCTTTAATGAAGCCGCAGCCAAGAGCTTTGCGAGTTCTTCTTTGATCGCGTCTTTTCGATCATGTGCGAACTCGCGTAATCGTTGTTTTATTGGTTTGGCGTCATCTTTGACGTTCAAAGAGTGCTCGATCACCTCCCTAGGAATTCCGGGCATATCGGATGGTTTCCAAGCAAAAACATCTTTATTATTTTGGAGGAAGGTGACGAGCGCGCTTTCCTATTTAGGATCTAGGTCGGCGCCGATGACATGCAGTTTTGGAGGGATCGGACGAATCAAGGGAGATCTTCTTGGTCTTGGCGTCGCCGGATCCCGATTTGGCTATCTTCTTCGCGGGACTTCGCCCTCGCCGGTTGATGCAGCCAATCGGACTTCTTGTTGGCCACGTAATCTCTCGCGAGATTGGGCCATGTCGCAGCTCTCCTTGTCGCAGGTTAAGGCTTGCTTCACATCGCTGCGAAGAGTGATGACGCCGTTGGGACCCGGCATCTTCATGCGAGGTAAGTGTAGTGAGGGATCGCCATGAACTTGGCAAGCGCAGTCTTCCGATGATGGCATGATACGCCGTTTGAAGTCGGCCACCTCGAAGGTGACGTTCTCCGTTCGGAAGTTCTCTCGGGCTCCGAAGGTGACTGGGAGGGAGATATGCCCGAGTGGAGTTGAAGACAGCCCGGATAACTCCGTGAAAAGGGGCTGAGCTTGCTTTTAGTTCGGCCCTCGGATCTCGCATTTCGTCCATGGTCTTGGCGAACGGGATGTTGAGGGCGCCGCTCCATCGATGAGGACGCGCTTGAGCCCGATATTGCGGACCACGGGGTCCGGGACGAGTGGATAGCGCCCTGGATGAACCACTCGGTCGGGATGATCCGAGCGGTCAAAGGTGATGGCCACTTCCGACCATCGCAAATACTGAGGGACTTCGGGTTGAGCCGCCACCTCCCGGTCAGTTAGCTTTTGTTTCCTCTTGGATTCATAAGCTAACGGGCCCCGAAGATGTGGTTGAGCTCCCCACCGGATCTTGAAAAGGTTCGGCATTTTCAGCCGCGTTGTTCTTCTTGGCGCCGGATGGACCAGCCTCGTCGTCGGCTTCTTGTTGACGCGCCGCCATGCGTCAGCGAACCGCTTGTAGATAAAGCGATCCTTCGCCGCGTGCTTGTGATTCGGATGGTGGGTGCATTGGGCGTTCATGATGGCGTCGTAGGCGGCGACTCGGGGACGGCGTTGAGTATTGGAGGTTGCGGCCACTGTGTCTTGGATCGGCGCTTGCGATCTTTCGGGCCCCGGTTGCGTTGTTGCCGCCATCCTTCTTAGGATTTCGGCTTCCTCGCTTGCTTGTCCTCTCTTTCGTCAGCCGGTCTTGACGGGCGGCTTTGATGGCGTCGTTTGATTTGGCGTATGAATTCGCCGTCTCAAACATCCGCTTCACCGTCTTCGGTGGCTTGCGTCCGAACTTGCCGATAAGCGGCTCATCACGGACTCCCTTCTGGAAGGCGGCGATGATGATGTCATCGATGATGTTCGGGATCTTGTTGCGCTTCTCGGAGAAGCGACGGATGTAATCCTTTAGAGGCTCGTCCGGCTTCTGGATGACATTGTAGAGGTCAAAGTGCGTGTCGGGCCTCTCGAAGGTGCCTTGGAAGTTGGCGATGAAGTGGTCCCTCGCTCGCTCCACGAGCCGATTGAGCCTCTTGGCAGGGTGAGCCGTTCGCCGAGTTTGAGTTTGCGAGGGCCACGGGCGGTAGTTGGCCATGGCTTTGTTGTCGCCACTGCAGCTCGGATGGCAAGAGTATATACAGTTAACCAAGATTCGGGTCGGTTTTGCCATCGTACCTTTCTATCCCCGTTGGCTTAAAGCCACTCGGCCAATGCACTCGGCGGAGCTCCCGAGTGAAGGCCGGTACTCCATCGTCGCCGCTATCGGTGATCCCCTCCGATCTTCCCGAGTGCGACGGCCGCGCTCTTGGTAGCGGCGGTCGAGGACTTCCCCGCATCACTCGGCGGGGTCTTCGTTGGCTGGTTGGGTAGCCGGAACTCATTGCGTCGGACTCGGTGGTGGACGGGTGGACGTCCATGTCGTTTGCGGCGGAGTCAACCGTCTCGCTCTTGGTGCCTCGGGGTGGACTCGGGAGGTGGGCCTCTTGGCCTAGTTGACGACCGAGCCGGCTCGGGCCTCCCGTAGTCTCCCGACCTTAGGGGTGGGAGCCGGCTCTTGTCGCGTTTCGGCCACGGATTCGCCGGCCTTCTTGCCGAAGTGGTGGGAGGGCCGTTAGCCGTGGCAGAACGATGGTCTTGATCTTATCCAAGATAGGAGTCACGTTGGCCGGAGCCGTCTCCATGACGGTATCCAAGAGCGTGAGTGCGGCGACGCTGCTTCGCGTGGCGTCCGGAAGACATTGGTGTTGCGAACCCGTGTTTGGAGGATGGCCTCCGGCGATCGTCCGCCGCACGCAGATCCGCTCCCTTTGTCGGCCTCATCTTTGCGTTGTTTGTCTTCTTCGGCTGTCTTGCGTTCAAGCTCCACTGCTCGCTCCTCTTCGGCAAGCCTTCGGCCATGGCTGAGTCGGACTCATCCGGCTCGGCCATGAGGACGTCGAAGCATTTCGGCTCGATCCATATGGCGTCGGAATTGCGGCTTCGCAAGGGATGCCGTAGAGATTGTCGGCCGGCGGAGCCGAGGTATCCGTTGAGCTCGAAGATGAACAGGAGCCAAAGGACGGGAGGATGACAGCGACCTCCCTTGATCTCCGGGTAACCCGGATCCGGATCGTTCCACCCGAGCCTGAGCTTGGGGGATCGAGCTCCTCCGAGTGGATCGCTCCAACTCGGGAGAGAGTAGTTGATCGTAGATTTTGGCGACGTTTGGTAACCCAAACGGCACCGAGAGGTCTTCAGCTGAGTAGATTGCTTCCGTCGGGGAGGCGAGAAGATTGGCGCAGATCTCGTCGGCATCCGATAATCCGAATGACGCCGAGTAAAGTCCGTCGTCGGAGAAGGTGGATCGCATCTTGGTCTTCAAGATGTTGTCGAAGATCTCGGCGCTGTTGGAGAGCCCGAACGGCGCCGAGTAGGTTTTTCCCTTCGACCGGTTCGAATCCGAGTCGAGGAGGAGTCGCCGCGAAGTTGGCGGCGAAGTCGCCGAGTCTTGAAGGAGATCCCATCACGCTTGTCGGCGCGAGATTGTTGAAGAAGTCTCGACGCGCGGCCCCCTACCTGGCGCGCCAACTGTCGAAACTTGGTTTCGGCAATATATTTTTCTGGGGTCGCAGTCAAGATCGCCAAGCACAATGGGTTAGAAGAAGAAGAAGATTTAGACAGGTTCAGGCCCTCTCGTGAGGTAATACCCTACTCCTGTTTCGGTGGATTCGATCCGCCGAGTGTCTTTATTGATCTCGTGATCTAAAGCTCTTGCTTATGAAGTTGTATCTCAGATCTAGTGTTGGAATATCTAATCTCCTATCGGAATATCCCTCAAGGGACGCCCCTTACCCCCCTTATATAGTCTTGGGAGGAAGGGTTTACAAGTCGGAAACCCTATCTTATTCTAAGTCGGTTTCCTCAATCTTACCAAACCGTGACTATAGGCCGATTGCCTTATCTCTATCGGCAACCGTAACACCCAAGTCAAGTTCGGCTTACAGATATAGCAGGCACAATCTATCCCTACCTCCAGTCGGATAAGCTTGCCATGTAGATACCCGATTGCCACAATCTCCAAAGTCCGTTACCGCTGCCGTGAACAATAAGGTTGAATCCGCTATGGAGGCTTGTTTTAATAGGTTATTTAAAGCGCACATGAGTGGTAAATCTGGTCTTCCTGCGACCGATTCACCACCTACCTCAGTTTCGGGGGGAGCCAACCCCTTGTGAACCACATATTTAGTAAAACCGACGGGGCGATTGCCCAAGGCCCCGGCGAAAGTAGTTCTGCCGCCTCTGTCGGTCTGACCGGCCTTCACTACGTCGGTCCGACCGGCTCTGCGGCCGGTCCGACTAGCCCATCATATCTCGGGCCTCGACCGGCTCGACGCCGATCGCCGGAACACAATACGGCGGTCGGCCGGCCCTATGGCCGGCTCGACCGGGTCGCCTACGTCGGTCTCGACCGGCTCACCTTACGTCGGTCGGACCGGCCGTCGGGGTCGGCCCACACCCATACTACACCGGTCTGACCGGTGGCTATCTCGCGAAGACGTGCCTTATCTCGGCCGGCCGATCGGGCCCATGGCCGGTCGACCGGCGCTCGGTGCCGACGAGGTAGATTCCATCACGGCAACTCGGTTCTATACCACGTTCCCGCACACGACTCCCCGTGGCTACCGTCCATGCACCAACCCCCGCATGTCCCCAATCAATACAATGATCCTAATAGGGGATATCCGCGCGATACGAGAGATGGCCAATATGATAATATTGTGCTGCAACAGCCACCTTTTAGGCCGCCGGTCGTGCCCGACCCGCCTAGGCCTAAAAATATGGAGGAACAAATTAGGAACATCATTAGAGAGTCGTTCGGAATTGAGCCCAGGAATCGTGCTAAGGTTTACCAGAAGCCGTATCCTGACTATTTCGATAACATCCCATATCCTCGTGGTTATAGAGTCCCCGAATTCACCAAATTCTGGAGATGATAATAGGACCACATGGGAACATATCGACCAATTCTTAGCGCAATGCGGGAGGCTAGCACTTTAGATGCTTTTAAATTGCGCTTATTTTTGTTATCTTTATCCGGTACTGCTTTTACTTGGTTTACATCTTTACCGGCTAACTCTATTCATACTTGGGCTCAGTTAAAACAGAAATTTCACGATTACTTTTATACTGGTGAAACTGAGCTTAGACTTTGTGACTTGACATCGGTACGGCAAAAACATAATGAATGCATTACGATTACATTAAGAGGTTTAGAGATGCTAGAAACCGGTGTTTTAGCTTGAGTATAACCGAGAGAGACTTGGCCGACCTCGCTTTCAATGGGTTGCTTGCTCCCATTAAAGAAAGGTTAGATGGCCAACAATTTCTCGATGTTAGTCAAGTAATGCAGAAGACTCTGGCTCAGGAAAGCCGGGTCAGGGATGCTAAAAAGTTTGTTAGGCCCAGTGATAAGAAACCTCATGTTAGCGTGATCGACTGTCCTACTAGTGACTTTGAGTCTGATGAAGTCGATCATGATATGTATGTCGCTGAGTGGTCTTGGACAAACAAGAACAAACCCTTTGTTTGTTCTAGCTTGACGCCGACTCCTCGCAAGGATCGGCAAAGTGAGATTAAGTACAGTTTTGATGTGGCCAAGTGTGATAGGATTTTTGACTATCTTTTGCAGGAAAAACAGATCAAATTACCTAAAGGCCACATCATACCCTCATTAGAAGAGTTGAAGCACCGTTCTTATTGTAAATGGCATGAATCTTATTCACATTCTACTAATGAGTGTAATGTTTTTCGTCGACAGGTTCAATCGGCCATAGATGAAGGACGATTGAAATTCACCGAGGGCCCGAAGATGAAGCTTGACAGCGATCCTTTCCCGGTGAATGCCATTGATCTTGATGGTAAGAAGGTGTTGATTCGGCCGGAGCAAGCTGAATCGGCTAAGGGAAAGGAGGTTGTCATCGGGGAGCCTAGGCCCAAGATGCTTGTCCCAAAGAGCCCAAAGGTTGGGACATGGAAGGAGAATAAGGCCAAGGCGTCTACATCAAGGAAGCCCTACAAGCCCAAAGTGACCTTTGAGATGCTCCTTGACAAGTACAAGAAGAAGAGTGTCGAGAAGGAGCATGCCAAAGGAAAGAGACCAAGATCGCCCCCTAAGGAGCGATTTGGTCCTTCGTCAAAGGTTTTGGAGTCGCCGTTTCCCCATCTCCCTCAAGTTATGCCATGGGGACCATGCCCGATGCCGCCTCCAGGTTATCTGTTCCCTTACTTCATGCCTTGGGGGGCACCCCTGCCTATGTACAACATGCCTCCAATGCAGGATCACCAAGGATGGAGAGGGGAGAGAAGATCGCCGCGAAGGCAGACGTCTACTTCTAGTGGAAGCCGGTTCCCCACAAAGGACCGATTTGACAGCGAGAAAAGGGCACACAAGCGTGCCAAGCCTGAGGAGAGGGCTTCGGAGGTGATCACTATCAAGATAGGATCATATGATGTGCCAGTGCCATCTGGCAAGGAGGTTAGAGTTGATATTTGGCCCCGAACCGAAGTCACGAAGGATGCCGCGTAGGAAGACATCGAGCCAGGACGTCCGGCCGGCTCGACCGTAGTTCAATAGCCGGCCGACCGAGCCTTCTGGCCGGTCTAACCTCGCGTCTATAGCCGGTCAGACCGCGCCATCTCGTCGGCTCGATGGCAGCTCGGGCTTCTGCCCGGCCCGACCGGGCTCCGGGTCGCGGTCCGACCGCAGTACGTGATCGGGCCTAACCGGCCACTCGTGGCCGGCCTCGACCGACGTTCCGGTAAGAAGGATACTAGGGTAATTCCCTCTTCGGGTAAAGGCAACGGGGGACACTATTTGCCTCCTGGAACAGAGCCGAATCCTAGGTGGATGCCTGAGGATTTGACGGCTACTCAGAAGAGAAGGTTGCAGCGTCTTCACGCTTCTGAGTTAAGGGAGAAGGAAGCCGAAGAGAGGAGAGACAAGGAGTTCGATGAGTTGCGACCATCGCCTGCGAAGGAGTGGAAGCGTAAGTCATCAACTGCTGGGAAGCCGGTAGTTGTTCAAAAGGATGAACAACCGGTTGTGGAGGCATCGTCCGGCGAGAACATGGAGATCAACATGGTTTGCATGTTGCCCATGGAGTTTTGCGCCGTGGACGAGGCCGAGGTTGCTCAAATGTCACTAGGTCCAAAGGATGCGGTCTTCGAGAAGCCCGACGAGTCCAACCGTCACATGAAGCCTCTTTATCTGAAGGGCCACATTGATGGGAAGCCGGTCTTGAGGATGCTAGTGGACGGAGGCGCGGGGGTGAACCTGATGCCTTACTCTCTCTTCAAGAAGTTGGGTCGCGAAGAGGCGGAGCTAAAGAAGACTAACATGCTTCTCAACGGCTTCAACGGCGAATCAACGGAGGCGAAGGGGATCTTGTCCGTGGAGCTTACGGTGGGGAACAAGATGTTGCCTACCGCCTTCTTCATCGTCGATGTACAAGGTAACTATAGTATCATCTTGGGGCGGTGTTGGATTCATGCCAACTGCTGCGTCCCATCTACTTTACATCAGTGCCTAGTACAATGGGATGGAGATGAGGTTTAGGTAGTTCAGCGGATACATCGGCGAGGTTGCCATGGCCGATGTTTCGTGGATGGAAACATGGAGACATGCGTGCTTGTCGGGCTAGATCTTTCTAGTTTTGATTTTATTAGTGTTTCCAAAGAAGGCTTTGTACCCATTTTCGTAAAGCCGGCTAGTTTAGCACGCTTGGTGACATTACTTTGTATGATGAGTAAAAGACCAATTTGGAATGGTTACAAAAGAGAGTTCAAGAATATCGGTCAACAAAGAACGATATTAGGGAAACTATAGAGGATTTTGACGAGGTAGAGAAGCTCGGTCAAGGGTTTACATCAGCCGACCCATTGGAAGAAATAGACATAGGAGTTGGGAGCGTACCAAGACCGACCTTCATAAATAAAAACATGAGAGCCGATCATAGAGTTAAGATGATCGAGCCGCTTAGAGAATATAATGATTGTTTTGCATGGGAATACCATGAAATGCCTGGACTTAGCCGTGATCTTGTTGAGCATCGGCTTCCGATAAAGTTAGGGTTTAGGCCTTATAAACAACCTCCTCGTCGGTTTAACCCACTTTTATATGATCGTGTCAAAGAAGAGATAGACCGATTATTGAAAGCAGGGTTTATTAGGCCATGCCGGTATGCGGAGTGGGTGTCCAATATAGTACTGGTAGAGAAGAAGGGGAGCGGCAAAATCAGGGTTTGCATAGATTTTAGAGATTTAAATAAAGCCACTCCTAAAGATGAGTATCCTATGCCTACAGCCGACATGCTAATAAATGATGCCTCAGGTCATCGAGTGATTAGTTTTTTAGATGGCAATGCCGGCTACAACCAAATCTTCATGGCAGAGGAGGATATGTATAAGACAACCTTTAGGTGTCCAGGATTTGTAGGGCTGTTTGAGTGGGTAGTCATGACATTCGGATTAAAGAATGCCGGCGCAACATATCAAAGGGCGATGAACTCAATTTTTCATGATTTGTTAGGTTTTATCCTAGAAATCTATATTGATGATATTGTGGTCAAATCGGATGATATGGATGGACATATGGCCGATTTGAGGTTAGCTTTTGAGAGAATGCGTCGGTATGCATTGAAGATGAATCCACTCAAGTGTGCCTTCGGTGTGTCGGCAGGAAAATTCTTAGGATTCATGGTGCATGAGAGAGGGATTGAGATGGACCCTAAGAAAGTTGAAAAGATTCAAGATTTCAAAGCGCCAGCATGCAAGAGGGAAGTTCAGAGGTTGCTAGGTAAAGTGAACTATTTGAGAAGATTCATATCTAACCTAGCGGTAAAATCGATGCTTTTGTGCCTATTCTACGTTTGAAGAGAGAAGCCGATTTTACTTGGGGGCAGCACAACAGGAGGCGTTTGAAGGTTTGAAGAAATATCTATCTACTCCACCGTGGTGCGAGCTCAAAGCCGAAATTCCGTTTCTTGGCTGTATATCTTCTGAAGACAAAGTTATTGGAGCCATTTTGACACAAGAGGAAGATGGCAAGGAGTACATAATTACATATTTAAGTCGCCGTCTTCTGGATGCCGAAACGAGGTATGTATTTGTAGAGAGGCTTTGTCTTTGCTTGTACTATGCTTGTACCAAGTTGTGTCATTTCTTGTTATCTAGTACATGCATAGTTGCTTGTCAGACCGATGTCATTAAGCACATGTTGCAAAGGCCAATTCTAAGTGGTAGAATTGGCAAATGGGCGTATACATTAATTGAATATGATTTGGCCTATGAATCATTGAAATCCATGAAGGGCCAGATTGTAGCGGACTTTATAGTAGATCATCATGTAGACGTTGATTGTGGAGATGAAGTCTGTGTAGTTAGTGTTACACCTTGGAAAGTTTATTTTGATGGCTCTTCATGTAAGGAGGGTCAAGGCATAGGTGTAGTTTTAGTTTCGCCCAATGGTCAATGCTTTGAAGCATCGGTTCGTTTAGAATATTATTGTACAAATAATCAAGCCGAATACAATGCTTTGTTATTCGGTTTACAAGTAATGGAGATCGTTGGAGCTACACACGTAGAAGCGTTCGGTGATTCAGAATTGGTGGTGCAACAAGTTGCCGGGATCTACAAGTGCTTCGACGTATCATTGAACAGGTATTTAGATCAATGCCTAGATATTATTGCAGTTTCGATGAATTTACTATTAAGCATATTGCTAGGAATGAAAATTCTAGGGCAAATGACTTAGCTCAACAAGCATCTGGTTATAGCATCAAAAAAGGTTTATTTTTCATATTAGATCAACCGGTGCTTGATTATAATTTTTGGGCAAAATTGGCAAAGAGAGGCCAGTAGGGCGGTCGACCGCTGCACTGTCGCCGGCTCGACCGTGGATGGCATCCGGTCGACCGGCGTTCGTGGCCGGTCTAACCGCGGGTGGTTGTCGGTCGACCGAAGTTGCTTGGCCGTCGGACCGACTTCACGAAGGTTGGGGGCACAATCTTCTCAATGCGGGGGCCGAATTAAGTGGAAATTCGGACATGTGGGCCCTGGAGACAGTAAATGATTGGCGAATTCCTTTGATTAGCTATTTGAAGGATCCTAGTCTTAGATTTGATCGGAAAATTTGGCGGCAGGCATATAAGTATACTTTGCTTGATGAAAAGTTATATCACCGAAATATAGATGGTGTACTATTAAAATGTTTAGATACCGATCAATCTAAGGTTGCTATGGGTGAAGTTCACGAGGGAATTTGTGGGACTCATCAATCGGCCCATAAGATGAACCGGCCGCTCGAAGAGCGGGGTTCTATTGGCCAAGGATGATTGATGATTGCTTCAGGTACTATAAGGGATGTGAAGCTTGTCAACGGTTCGGCAATGTTCAATTGGCGCCGGCTTCGGTGTTGAATCCTATAATTAAACCATGGCCGTTCCGGGGGTGGGCTTTAGATTTTGTTGGTCAGATTTATCCTTCGTCTTCAAAGGGGCATCGGTTCGTGCTAGTTGCGACAGATTACTTCACTAAGTGGGCCGAAGCTGTGTCGCTCAGGAATATGACGCATGAGGTAATTGATTTTATTCTGAAGCATATTATTCATAGATTCGGCATTCCTCAAACATTAACTACAGATTAAGGAGCTTCTTTTATGTCTAAAGAGGTGAAAAATGTTGCCGAATCTTATGGAATTAAGTTGTTGAGTTCGTCTCCTTACTACGCTCAGGCTAATGGACAAGCTGAGTCTAGTAGTAAGACGTTGTTGAAGCTAATCAAGAAAAAGGTCGAGGAACATCCGAGAAGGTAGCATGAGGTGCTTTCTGAAGCTTTATGGGAGCATAGAATATCCAAGCATGGTGCTACCAAGGTGACCCCTTTTGAGCTTGTTTATGGACAAGAAGCCGTTTTACCGGTTGAGGTAAATCTTGGTTCTCTTCGATTTATAAAGCAAGACGATTTGTCAGCTGAAGACTACAGGTTTTTGATGGGTGATAATCTTGATGAAGTAGTCGATAAACGTTTGAAGGCTTTGGAAGAGATAGAAAAAGAAAAGAAGAGAGTGGCCAAAGCATATAACAAAAGGGTGAAGGCAAAGACGTTCCAAGTAGGAGATCTAGTATGGAAGACTATTTTGCCTTTGGGTTCCCGATCTAAAGAATTCGGTAAGTGGTCGCCAAGTTGGGAGGGACCTTATCGGATATACGGAATCGTTCGAGGCAACGTATATTTCTTGGAGACACTTCAAGGAGAACGGTTTCAGCGGGCTATCAACGGTAAATATCTAAAGAAATACTTCCCGAGTATTTGGCAAGATGCTTAGGGAGTTGTGTAGCCGATAATTGAGTTATCGTCCCAAGTTAAAACATGTCTTATGCTTTTAGATTCACGATGTTCATCATGAAAGGCAGGGGGGTATGTGTTTACACCCAAAATTGGCACTTAGAAATCAAAATAGGAAAGATTGCCAATATTTGGAAATTTGTCGGTTTCTTCGGAGAGGCCGGTCTGACCGCCGGGTATAGGCGGTCAGGCCGGGCGATGGGGCGGTCGAGGCCCGGAGGCATATGGCCGGTCGGACGGCAGAGTCCGAAACCTAGATGACTTTGTCGGTATTCGGGTTTCCTTTCTTCATACGGTATATCTCGGGTTTCCAAACATGTTTATCCCGAATAGGACGTGGAGAAGGGCCTGTAGAGGGCAAGACCAACCCCTATATAAGGGCCAAGGCCGGTTCAATTGTAAGATATCGACACACACAACACACAGTCAATCTATTTGAATCGCTACTTTTATTTTCAGCCTTATTTTCTCCTTTGCCCTAGTTTAGTCAATCTTTGTCGATTTGCGTCGTAAATCGTGCGCCGCCGCTGCGAGAGTGCGACAATTCTTTGTAAGTTTGTCTTGGAAACTTTCCGTTTGCTCACGAGACGAGTAGTTATCAACATATCCATCTAAATCGGTTCCGCTAGCCGATTTAATCTACAAAACCCACTTTGTTCTAGTTTTTGCTAGATTGAAGTGGTTGGCGACTCCGTACCAAGAACCACCGCAAATCTTTGGGTGAATCGATCGTGTTCGTGCCTTTGTCAAAAAAGGTGCCAACAGGATCTTCTTCTTGTGGTGTGCCCTGGATGAAGTGAGCTCTTCCCCTTTTATAGCCTCTCTATGACGGTATCTAGTCGGTTTCCAACCGCCATAGGCTTGTAACCGTCATTGGGGAGATCCTAGGAGCCGCCACGTGGAAGATCAAGTCGGTTGGGCACCGTCTTGGTTCGGTCGAACCAGGGTGCGACCGAACCCTAGTCTTGCCCAACAGACCTCAACTTTCTTTCATCACTTCAAGTGGGTCCTTAAGACGGTTCCTAGTGGTTTGGTCCCACCCTAAGTCGGTTTCACCTGACTTGTGGGCCCTCTGATTTGCGAGAATCTGACGTGGCGATCGTTGATTGGTTGGAGTTGTGTTTCTTCGCCATGTGAGCTCGACTTTGCTTCGATTAAGTGATAAATATTCCTGCAAGCATCTAAAGTCCAAGGACATGTGGGACTTAATTAATTCTAAACCTAAATGCCAGTAGCGGATGCTATTTCCCTTTTATCTCCGAGGTCTGTGACGGTCAGAATCGTGACTTAACGACCATCAACAGAAGGCTAGGGGTTAACTTTTGCACAAAGTAGGCATTTCACAAAGAATTAAGTTGAAAGCAGTAAAATAATGATTAAATTTAATTAATCAAGATTAATCATCTCTGCTCAATGTTACACCACATTGAGTCAGGCCAAATCCATCCAACTACTCTAACCAGTTCCATTTAGTCAAATTGTTATCAGTGGGACTAATCACGTGAATCTGGTCGACAACCCATAACCGCGGGCACGGCTATTCGAATAGTTTCTAACTCTGATCAGAGGTGTACGTCTGTACCCACAATACACGGCCCCACAACACGTTCCCGTGCGTCGACATGCCACCATGACATATCGAAAAGAGGTCTGTGATAGGACCATTCACATAACCCTCCCTGACCAAGCGGCACCACACCTCAGGTTTTGCCCCTACCTTTTTATCCAAGGTAGGCAGCCTCCTCTCGTGCCTAGGTGAATCCGGAAGCCGTATAGACCTTTCCCGGTCCATCCAAACTCCATCACGCCCACCCTTGCTTGGATGCGTCAGCCAGCAAAAGCTACACTACAAGCCCATCCGTTGCCCATTCTGACTTGTGGTACGCACTAATAATTCTTCTAGGGTTTTCCGTGAACCGGTCCTTAACTGCCATGGGTGCGTCTATCAAAACCATGCACCCATAACCCACTATTTGGTCATATTTTATTTAACCATTATCCTTTACCAAAGGTATCTCAGGTCTGAGACCATCATTTCATGTGACTAAAAACTAGTAACATAGTTCTCCCATTAATGATCTAGTTGAACTAAGCGGACTAAGCATGTCCTAGCCCTACAACTAGTCATATTAGTTCCCAATCAATCAATAAAATAAGATAAACGACCTAGACTGAGTACTATATGTCCCATCCCGATGACATTATAAAACAATGCAGTTTAATAGATAAAGTGAGAATAATTTGTAAAGTAGGTACAACATGATCAAAAGGTGCATGACTTGCCTTGGTCTTGCTCCTGCTGAACTTCTACGACTACTTCAAAATAAACTGGAGCGTCCGCGGAACCAGAATCTAATTGACAATCAAAGCACAGCAAAAACATACTATAAGACTACTGAAACATACATTTAAACTATTTTTAATGTGTTCTAGACATTTTTTATGAGTCCACTGCAACTTGAACGGACTCAAACGGAGTTCGGATGAATTTTATATGAATTTTACAAGTTTATGTGATTTATTAATTAAAAAACAAGAAAACAATTTATGGTGCAACCGTCGGCTAGGGCTGACGTCATCCGACCGTTGGGTGGTGGCACCAATAGGCGGGACCCATGGGTCGGACGATGCACGGGGGTGAGTGCACAGTGGACTCAGTCCATCGGCTCGGGAAGGACATGCGCGCACCATGTGGCACTTGCGTGGCGCCTACGCGGCAGCCACGTGCACAGCCACGTGGGCAACGGTGCCATGGTGACAAGGGCGTGGGATGGACGGCTCGGATCCATCCGCCGAATGGATCCGACGGCCGAGGAGCGAGCGGCGCTAGCGCCGGCGGCGAGCGGGCACGACGCAGCCGACGGTGGCGCGAGGCGGCGCACGGGACCGAGTGGTCGCTGGCGGACGACGGAGGAGCGGCAGACGGCGGAGGCACGCACGGGTCTGAATGAAACAAAGAAGAGAAGGAAAGGGGGAGAGAGGAGTGGTGCAACAGCCGGCGATGGTAAAAGATGGCGCGGCGGCCATGGCGGAACGAGGCGGTGAGGCCCTAATGGCACCGGTGGCCGGCAGAGTCGGCGCACGCGCACGACACGATGCGGCCAGGGCTAGACTACACGGGACCGAACAGAACTAAAGCGGAATTGAAAAGTGGAGAGAGATGAGGCTCACCGACGGCCGGAGACGAAGGGGACGACGGTGACGAGCGACTGCGGCGGTCGATTTTTGGGGAAAAACGGGTGGCCGGTGGTCTATGAGCAGCGGGGAACACGGTGGTGACGGCGATTGGGTGCGACGAGCGATGGTTTGAGCAGAACGGGCGACCGGAGTGTTAGTGATATGCCCTAGAGGCAACATGGAGATGTTGGATATCATGGTCAATGTTTATGTATTTATGAATAAAGTATTATTCAGTTCCATGAAATAGACTTCTTATATTGATCAATAAGTACGTGACTTATTTATGAGACTCTTTATGTATGAATCTATTTCTAAATGATCCCTGATCACATGTCATATTATTGGAACAAATATGATTCTAAGATCGGCATGTTTATTGATTGATGATCATGTCTCATAGATCATGGTATGGAGATATCAAACCAATATACGTGGACATGTGTTAGAGAACACATTGTTGTATAGACCCACCATGAGACACTACAGGAATTAATGTGTCATTAGTTGGTCTCAGGTAGTGTTGTTACAAAGTCCTTAGACCTGAGATCATCATGGATTCCAACATGTGTAGTAGCCTACTTTGGGACTACCAAACGCTATTCCGTAACTGGGTAGTTATAAAAGTAGTCTTCGGGTTTGCTATGAAATATGTAGTGGGATGTGAATGATCAAGATGGAATTTGCCCCTCCTTCGGACAGATATCTCTGGGCCCGTCGAGGTAATGGATTATGGAAGTGCATGGCCATGCCGAGTTGATTGAGGAGTCAATCAACAGACAGATAATCCAATACGATTTGAGTGAATGGTTAAGCTATTGAAGGGATGGCACACATCTTGTCTATAGATTAATTGGTATCGTGAGGTAAAGGGATTTGTGTACACATTACAGGTTCAGAGCCGATATTATATTCTTGTATACTATGGTGTCAATATGTGCTGCTAGGCGGCGCTGTTGACAAATCGACTGAGTTGGACTCGAGCCGAAACCGAGAATACCTGAACCTACAGGGTCGCACGCTTAAGGGGATAAGAACAAGCATTCGAGTTGCACTCGGATATGGCTCGATCGGATAGGGATCCGATCGGAAAGAGTCCTATGGGCTTACGATGTATGGGTGGCCGACTGTAACATCCTGAAAACCGAAGGAGTAGAATTCGGAGCGTGAAAAATCAGAACTCGCAAAAACTTTTTGGAATCATTGCTTCTTATCGTGTTTTTCAATTTTATTTGCCAATTCAGTTGCGTAAGAATTTCTTTTGGAATTGCTTTGATGTGAAGTTGAATAAAATCCCTAAGCTTTGAGATCCTTTTGGGAGGAGTAATTCACAATATATATATATTTGAAGAAGGGTAAACATATTAATTATGGAGATTTACAAAAGATTCTTTGAAAAGAATATATTTGGTTAAAACCCTAACGATGGAAGAAAAATAATAAATATTTGAATGGTAAAAATATATTTGAGAAATTAGAAACTTATATTAATCAAAGACCCCAATTTATTGGTTTTAAAAGAAGAAATAAAAATATGAAAAATATATTTTGAAAAATAAAAAGTGGGGAAAAGTTTGAAAATATAATTTCAAAATTTTTTTGGAAATATTGAAATTTATTTTTGAATTTTTAGAGTGAAAGGAAATGGAAATAGAAAACAGGATTTCAAAATTCGGGAAAAGAGAAAGAGCACTGTTCATTTGTTGCCAGTGTTCGACGCCGGTCATGCCGTACCACGCGCTCCTTACCGCGACGCCGCGCGCGTGCGCGCGTTCCGTCCCGCGCCGAGTCAAACGTCGCCGTACGCCGCCGTCGCGTCGCCGCGCCAAGCCGCGCCGTGCCGCGCCGCCACGCCGCGACGCGCGCAATGCCGCCGCATCGCCCGCGCCCGCGCCCGCGTGCGCCGCGTGTTGCCCGCCGCGCCTGGCCCTGCCCTCGCGCGTGCCATGCGCCGCTCGCCGCGCCGCCATGCCGCCCTCGCGTCCGCGCGCGTACTCTCACCGTCGTCACCATCCTATTCCCACGCCTTGCCGACGTCGACCACGCGCGCCACGCCCGTGACACACGCGCGTGTCGCGCTGCGCCCGCAACGCCACCGTGGTCTCACCGCAAAATCCATATAAGTAGACCGCGATAGCACAAACTCTCTACACCAATCTTGATCGCGATTGTTTCCTCTGTAAAACCCCTCAAATATCCCTAGCCACCATAGCCCGTGCGCGAAGAATTTCGCAAAAGATCAAGGCCCGGTCGGAGGAACCCTAGTTCGGCCGCCCGGAGCAAAGAATCAAAATTCATCGTCCTCGATCAAGTTCTTCCCAAATTGAAGGTACTTCCATGATCTCCGTGCTCTAGGTTTTGTTTCCCCCATGATTCCCGAGCCAATGCGCCGCCGAACTCGCCGGCGACGAGCGGCGCGAGCCCTCGCTCGCCGCCGCCGTGCACGTCGCTAGGCCGCAACGGAGCTTCTCGTGCAAACCGATGCTTTAGTTAGCTTCTCCACACCTCATAGATGCTCCCACACCCGCTACCTTGGCCATGCCATTGCCGGAGCACCGCCGCGACGAGCGACGCCGCCGCCGCTAGGAGCTCGCCGTCGCCGGCTCATTTCGCCACCTCTCCAACCCGCCCAAGCCGTGAATTGGAACCCTCGTGGCTCGTAGATGGAGATGGGACCCCTTGCCCCTAGGTCCGGCCATCCCTCACCGGCGTGCCCTCTTCCCGTCGGCCACGGCGCAAACAGAGAAAGGAGAGAGAACAGAGAGAGACCAGGGAGGATTAAAAAGAAAAGAAAGGAAAGGAAGGGGAAATAGAAAAAAAAGGAAATATAGTAAAGAAAATTTGGGTAAAATATTTTGAAATGTTTTGGAAATATTTTAGGATGAAAAGATAGGGTTTTTGAAATATTATTGTCTAGGAATGGGTATTATATTCTTTTTCCTTCAAAAAGAATTATTTGGAGAAGGTAATTTCTAGATTAAATTTGTCCTTTTTATGAATTCAAATATTGTCCGACCTCTAATTTGTTATCGAAGTTCACATGAGCCCCTTTTTAAAGATTTGTTAAGCATGAATGTCATTATTCGGCCGTTAGAATTTCAAAACCCTAGCAAATATAATTGCAATATTAAAGATCAATTATTGAAGATATGGAAATTAGGAATCTAATTATTTTAGGATATCTTCAAATTTAGGAACAAAATATACATTTATTACGATGGTTCGCTCGGTTTAACTGGACTTCTTTCCGTTGATTCAACTATTAAAATTTACGGAGTTTGAGGTTGTGTTTGGAATCCGTTTTTCCGCGGTCATTTCGAGATCTCTTTCTCTTCGTTGATATTGTTGGATTTTAATTGGATTCAACCCTTCTTTTCGCACGTACGGATAGCGTCCGAAGAAGTGAACGCCGACTACGCGGAAGACCCCACTCAACCGGCGTGCGAGCAAGGCAAGTCTTCACACCCTTTGAACATATTGATCCCAATTGCGAAATGATGTTACTTTAAACTTTAAACATGCATGCTTTACCGAGTTACCTATACCCGTTATGCCATACCTTGCTATTGTTTACCTTTAGAATTACTCCTTGTAACTCGCGATGTGATACAAATAACCGAAGCCTAACTTCGGTAAATTGCTTAGCCATGCTATACTTAGATTTATGCATACTCATGACTTTATGAAAAAGCTTGTGCTTGGGCAACTACCTTAGGGAAGGTAGTTGAGATTCGGCATGTGGAGACATGAGCGCCACATGACCATGATGAATTAAGTTTGATGAAAATTGAAAGTACTAAACAAATGTTTTAGGCGGGCGGCCGGATGATTTGGGTGGATTCCGGAAAAGGCAAGTGCCGACCCTGGTCAATTAAGGACCGAGCCATGAGATAGCGGAAACGAGCGCGTACAACCGTACTTCTCGAATGGGTATAGACCTAGCCGACTAGATAGCCGAGCGGAGGCGGTATCCTTGCATAGATGGTTCTCTATGATGTGGTTATGGGATGAGGATGAGGCTGCGGCCTTTGTTATGAATGGTGGGATTAAACGATGTTAATTAAACTTAAAGATCTGGAAAGACTTCCCTTACCCCGGTGCGCGTAACTCCTCTCACCGCTAGAAAAGGACGGCTAGAGTGCATGAGGGCTTAAGTTCATGGAGCGGTCGCCAAAGTGAGGTTATCGAAAGGCTTTGCCGTGGCCGTCTCATGTGTTGAGACGTAGGCTCATTTGTTGGCGTCGCGAGTACGGGTAAAGTGTACATCCACTGCAGTGTGAGTGAATCAATCTATTCGAATAGCCGTGCTCGCGGATATTGAGCATCGTGACAAGACTTTCGCTTGGCTAGACTTTGAACTTAAAAATGCTGGGATGGGTTTGCATGATGATTTTATTCGCTGGTGGATCAACTTCTCGAGAATGTGAGAAGGGGTGGACTCCCCAGAAAATCATGACGAACCGGAGGCGGGAAGCCATCCTTGGAATCACGATGGATGGTAGACAGAACCGTCGCCGGGTTAATGAACTATGAACTTAAAACTTGTTTTGGCTAGACGATAGGCTTGTGAAAAGAATTGTGAAAACTGGCTTTACGCAAAAGTAACCCTAGCCATGTTCTTTGAATAACCCTATCATATGCATAAATTCTGTGTTGGCTTGCTGAGTACGGTTGGTACTCACCCTTGCTATATGCACAAACCTCCAGCTGATGGAGTTGAAGAGCCGGAAGATCCATATGCTTACCACCAGGAGGACGAGGGAACTGACGGCGCATATTAGACTTTAGCTCCGGTCGTTGCCTGTGGCAATGGACAAGCCGCCGCCTCTTTCCGCCGCCTTATCTAAACTCTGTTTTTATATTGTATTCGGACCATAAGGTCCGTGGGATGAACAATGCCTTCGGGCCTATTTATGTAATAATGGTATTGTAAGACTATTCGTGCATGCGCACTTGATTATCCAAGATCGCATTCGTGGGTACCAACTACTTGATCCAGGAAATGGTACTATGAACACGAAAGATTCCCGACTCAAAATCGGGGTCCACAGAGCTGGTATCGAGCCATGCGACCGTAGGCTAAGACCAAATGGCGCCCTACCCTAACTAGATGGCTAAAGGGAAATATCCCTACGGTAGGATCAGTTTTAAACTATTATTTCCGAAAATGCAAATATATCTTTTCTACATCCGTATTTTTTTTTACCAAATGATTATGATAGCTCCCTCCCGCTAACCCTAAGTTGCCTATAAAGCGAGATGTCAAACCACGACGGAACCGGGAAGTCACTTCCGCGAGACGAGGGGTTCGTGGTCCAACTTCGTCCCTACTATGGTGCTTGAGGTACCCGGAACCACCCACTTATCACACCAAAAGGCATGGCTCCGAAGAGTATCCAGCTGGGAGGCACTGTATCCATAGAAGCCCGCATGGGAAGCGAGACATCTTATCGCTTCCATACCCGCTACCACCGGGACCTAGCGTAGCGGCTATTCAGATGCGGCTCGCGAGGCTTTCCTTCGCCTTAATGCGGAACACCGTGCCGAACTCACAATGACGAGTTCGTGTATCATCCTTACCGCGAAGAGGGCAACCCGCCGCACCGTGGAGGCTACCCCTGCGTTACAACCCGATGGTCACGCGTCTATCGCGTTGGGCGAGACAGAGACGACGTTACGAGGAGACCCTACTCGAGATCAACGATCAGCAGTCACGCCTCAATGATCTGGTCAACAGCCACCAAGGCTGTGGAGACCAGATAAGCATGCTGCAGACTCAGCTGCAGGCCAATGGTGCTCAGTATGAGCAACTCTCGGACCGCTACATGGCCCGCGGGGAGGCTCTGGTAGAGCTGGAAGAGCAGCTCAGAAGAGCAAGCAGCAGATCAACCGCTAGAGGAACAAACCGCGCACTCGTCCCGTCTACGCCGCAGTACTTCCACCGAGCCCGTACCATCACCTCCCGCCCCGTGCCCGACCACTATTACCATATGACTCCAGCAAGCTTTGATACTTTTCAAGCTATGATGGAGCAAGCTTTCATGTTGAGCACAGAGCCTGCACCGTACCTGGTCGACCCCACTGCCGCTACATCCATGGGACCCACCCCGAGCTCCGTACCAATACATCCGAGCCGGGATCAGGAGAGGGTAACCCCATCCAGATCCACACCGACACGGAGTCTGAGGCAGAGCCCATGGAGATCAAATGGGAGTCTAGCGACACCGACTCAATGGAGGAGGAAGCTCCCCGCGTCGCCCGACCCACACGGGAGGCCCCTCACCCGCCGATCGCTCGCAAGAGTACGCGCCACCGAGTCGGAAGATTCGGCGTGACTCTGAGGCCACCACCTCCGAGCCGTGGGGACTTCGGTTTGCTTCAGCAGCAGACCACCCACTTCCGGCGCCTGGCTCTTGCGGATGGATGGAGGACTAGGCGGGAGGACCTTCCCAGCTCGGCAGCACTTCCTATTTACCCTTAATTAGTTGATGTAGTTGAACGATATAGTTATTATTGCTATCCTGGCATGAAGGACTGTGTATGTACGGTCCATGTACCCCCTCTATGTAATATGATGAACCTGGGCATCGCCTTGCGACGTATTAATTCGTATGCTTATTATTATTTCACCTTGTCTGTTGATAGAAGATCATTCGAAAGAGCTTGAAGAAAAATTTCCTGTGAACTATAACTTAAACTAGTCCGATCTCTTGATTCATCTCCCTTCTTCAGATGGCACATCGCCGCAGGGCCGCAGCGACCAACGAGAACCCGCCAGAACCTAACCCCTCCACCCTGGCGGAGGTCATGGCTACGCAGACCCAGCTACTCCAAGCGATTGCTAATAATCAAGGAGGTCGAGGAGGATCGAGTCTAGGGGAATTCATGAGAGCTAAGCCGCCCACTTTTTCCACGGCCGAAGAACCTATGGATGCCGAAGATTGGCTAAGAGTGATAGAGAAGAAGCTAACTCTCGTCAGAGTCCGAGAAGCTGATAGAGTTGTCTTCGCTACTAACCAGCTGGAGGGTCCCGCGAGTGACTGGTGGGACACCTACAAGGAGACACGAGCTGAAGACGCCGGCGAACCAACATGGGAGGAATTCACGGCTGCGTTTCGTGAGAATTTCGTGCCAGCTGCAGTGATGAGGATGAAGAAAAACGAGTTCCGCAGACTGCGTCAAGGGAACACCTCGGTACAAGAATATCTGAACAAGTTCACCCAGCTTGCCCGTTATGCCACCAGTGACCTGGCAGACGAGGAAGAAAAGATAGACAAATTCATTGAAGGACTAAATGACGAACTAAGGGGACCAATGATCGGGCAGGATCACACCAGTTTCCAAAGCCTCATCAACAAGGTCGTCCGACTTGAGCATGACCAAAAGGTGGTAGACAATAACCGCAAGAGGAGGCTCGCTATGGCTCGCCCATTTCAGGGAACGCCACAACGCCCCAAGGGAGCCACCCCGTCTGGATGGAAGCCAAACGTTCCGGCAACCGGACGTTCTCCCACCTCCGACCATGTCAACAGGTCAGCTACACCTCAGTTCCGTACGCCCACACCAACCCTAGCTGCTCCAGGAAGAAGGAATGTGAGCTGTTTTAATTGCGGAGAATTCGGGCACTACTCCAATAGCTGCCCAAAACCACGCAATGCCCCCGTACGCACCGGCGCCAATGCAACGCCCGTCGAGGAACCTCCACCCCGCGCGGGACGAGGTCTGCTCAGGACCCCGCTACCCAACGAGGCGCCACCGGGTTTCGACGTGGTCGAGTGAATCATGTGCGGGCGGAAGAAGCTCGGGAGGACTAGAGCGTATTGATGGGTATGTTCTCTATCAACTCTGCACCGTTAAAGTTTTATTCGATTACGGAGCCTCGCATTCATTCATATCTTCCCAAGTAAGCAAACAACACCACCTACACCAAGTAGCACTTAAGAGGCCGATGTTGGTACACTCACGGGAGACATAACCGTACCCCATGCCTGCATTAATGTGCCCATACGGATTAGAGACGTGGTGTTTCTCTCAAACCTTATGGTGCTATCACCCCGGACCATAGATGTCATACTCGGGATGGATTGGTTGACCAAAAATAATGGAATCATAGTGCAATCGAAGGGAAGTCACGGTATCCACCCCGTGGGATCACCGATGAGCATAACTATGGATCAAAACCCAAAGCTATGTGAGCAAGCTGCGGGAGTGTTCACCATGCTACCCTTAGGCGGAATGCCCGTAGTACAAGAATACCCGGATGTATTTCCCGAGGAATTACCCGAATGCCCCGGATCGTGACGTAGAGTTTATCATCGATCTAATGCCCGGTACGCCCCCATATCCAAGAGACCTTATCGAATACCGGCCAACGAGTTAGAGGAACTCAAGAAGCAGATACGGGAACTACAAGAGAAGGGATTTGTACGCCCAGCTCTTCTCCACGGGAGCCCCGTACTCTTCGTCAAAAGAAGGATGGGAGTATGAGAATGTGTGTGGACTACCGATCGCTGAATGAAGTAACCATCAAGAACAAGTACCGCTGCCCGGATCGATGACCTATTCGATCAACTTAAGGGTGCACAGTGTTCTCAAAGATTGATCTACGGTCGGATATCATCGGTTGAAGATTAGAGCCGGAGATATTCCTAAAACGGCGTTCTCTACACGTTACGGCTTATACGAGTTTACAGTGATGTCCTTTGGATTGACCAATGCCCCCGCATACTTTATGAATCGATGAACAAGGTATTCATGGAATACCTGGACAAGTTCGTGGTGGTGTTCATCGACGATATACTTATCTACTCCGGGAGCGATGAGGAACACGCGGAGCACCTACGACTCGTCTTGGAAAAGTTACGAGAGCACCACTGTATGCAAAATTCAGCAAATGCGAGTTCGGCTCAAGGAAGTCGCTTTTCTTGGCCACGTGGTTTCAGCCGGAGGAGTAGCCGTAGACCCCGCCAAGGTCGAAGCCGTTACGGGATGGAAGGCACCCAAGTCGGTGACGGAAGTTCGGAGTTTCTTGGGCTTGGCCGGTTATTACCGACGGTTTATCGAAGGGTTTTCCACGTAGCCCGACCTATGACTCAACTTCGAAGAAGGAAAAGAAGTTTGAGTGGGATGAGAAGTGCCAAAAAGCCTTCGAGCAATTAAAAGAAAAGTTAACCACGCCCGGTCTTGACCTTACCCGACAACCGAAGGACTTCGTGATGTACCGTGATGCATCCCGGCAAGGATTGGGAGGAGTGTTGATGCAGATGGAAAGGTCGTGGCGTATGCCTCGCGGCGATTACGACCCCACGAAGAGAATTATCCCACACACGACTGGAATTAGCTGCGGTTGTACACGCATTGAAGATCCGGAGACACTATCGATCGGAAACCACCGTGATGTGTATACCGATCACAAGAGCCTAAAATATTTCTTTACTCAGCTGATCTCAATCTACGATAGAGGCGATGGCTGGAGTTGATCAAGGATTACAGTCTAGGAATCCATTATCATCCCAGCAAGGCAAATGTAGTGGCCGACGCGCCGAGCCGCAAAGCCCAATGCAATCACATGGAATTGGGAGGTATGGCCGCGAACTTCAGGAAGAAATGGCCGACTCACTCGCACTGATTCCTCACGGAGAAGTGAACTCACCGGAAATCCAACCCCTACCGAGAACTCAAATAGAGGAAGCCCAAAAAGGGAATGAGGAAACCCAGAAATTAAGGGACGCATGGCGGACGCGCTCGGGAGTTTTCGGTGGATGACAAGGAATCTGTGGTACAAGAAAAGAATCGTGTGCTCGAACGAGGCGGTTTGAGGGGATTGATCTTAAAGGAAGCCCACGAATCGGCATATTCGTTACATCCGGAAGCACGAAAATGTACCAAGACTTGAAAGGAGAATATTGGTGGCCCAATATGAAGAGAGATGTAGCCGAATACGTAGCCGTGTGCGATGTGTGCCAAAGGGTGAAAGCCGAGCATCAACGGCCACCGGCTTGCTGCAGCCACTCAAGATTCCCGAATGGAAATGGGACGAGATAGGCATGGATTTCATAGTGGGATTACCCAAAACTACGCGGCTACGATTCCGTTTGGGTAATAGTAGATCGGCTCACCAAGACTCGCGCGATTTATACCGGTGAAAACTAACTACAATAGCGCCAAGCTAGCGGAACTATATATGAGTAGGATTGTATGTCTTCACGGTGTACCAAAGAGGATCATATCGGATCGTGGTACCCAATTCACATCTCATTTTTGGAGCAAAGTCCACGAGGCACTCGGAAGTCATCTCGCTTTCGCACCGCCTACCATCCACGAGACCGATGGGCGCGAAAGGACGAACCAAGTGCTGGAAGATATGCTGAGAGCCTGTGCATTGGATTTCACCAAGGATTGGGAGAAATGCTTACCGTACGCCGAGTTCTCTTATAATAATAGCTATCAAGCCAGTTTGAAGATGTCGCCAAACGAAGCTCTATTTGGTCGTCGATGCCGAACCCCATTGATGTGGTCAGAAACCGGTGAACGAACCGTATTCGGGCCTGACATAATCAGGGAGGCTGAGGAAAAGGTTCGCCTAATTCGGGACCGACTACAAGCTGCTCAATCACGGCAAAAGAGCTACGCGGATACTCGACGAAGAGGATTGGAATTCAAAGAGGGTGACTACGTGTATCTAAAGGTCTCACCACTACGGGAACACAGAGGTTCAAAGTCAAGGGGAAACTCGCACCACGATACGTGGGCCCATTCCTGATAAGCGCTAGGAAGGGAGAAGTGGCTTATCAATTGGAACTTCCTGAGAATCTCTCCGATGTCCACCCAGTATTCCACGTATCGCAGCTGAAGAAATGTCTACGAGTACCGGAAGAGCAAACCTCGTTAGAAACCATCCATGTCCACAGTGATCTTACCTACCCGGAGCATCCAATCAAGATACTAGATGAAGCAGAAAAGAAGACACGAACCAAGTCGTGGCGCATGTACAAAGTACAATGGAGCAATCACACCGAAGAAGAAGCTACCTGGGAGAGCGAAGAATTCCTGAGGATAGAACATCCACACCTATTTAGCAACCGGTAAGAAAATCTCGAGGACGAGATTTATTGTTAGGGGGGTAGGTTTGTAACATCCTGAAAACCGAAGGAGTAGAATTCGGAGCGTGAAAATCAGAACTCGCAAAAACTTTTTGGAATCATTGCTTCTTATCGTGTTTTTCAATTTTATTTGCCAATTCAGTTGCGTAAGAATTTCTTTTGGAATTGCTTTGATGTGAAGTTGAATAAAATCCCTAAGCTTTGAGATCCCTGCTGGGAGAAGTAATTCAAATATATATATATATATTTGAAGAAGGGTAAACATATTAATTATGGAGATTTACAAAAGATTCTTTGAAAAGAATATATTTGGTTAAAACCCTAAGCGATGGAAGAAAAATAATAAATATTTGAATGGTAAAAATATATTTGAGAAATTAGAAACTTATATTAATCAAAGACCCCAATTTATTGGTTTTAAAAGAAGAAATAAAAATATGAAAAATATATTTTGAAAAATAAAAAGTGGGGAAAAGTTTGAAAATATAATTTCAAAATTTTTTTGGAAATATTGAAATTTATTTTTGAATTTTTAGAGTGAAAGGAAATGGACATAGAAAATAGAATTTCAAAATTCGGGAAAAAGAGAAAGAGCACTGTTCATTTGTTGCCAGGTGTTCGACGCCGGTCATGCCGTACCACGCGCTCCATACGGCGCGCCGCGCGTTGCGCGCGCGTTCCGTCCCGCGCCCGAGTCAAACGTCGCCGTACGCTCGCCGTCGCGCCGCCGCGCTGAGCCGCGCGTGCCGACGCACGCCACCCACGCCGACGCGCGCAAGCGTTGCCGCATCGCCTCGCGCCCGCGTGCGCCGCGTGTTGCCGCCGCGCTGCCCTGCCCTCGCGCGTGCCATGCACCGCTCGCCGCGCCGGCCATGCCGCCCTCGCGTCCGCGCGCGTACTCTCACCGTCGTCACCATCCTATTCCCACGCCTTGCCGACGCCGACCACGCGCGCGCCACGCCCGTGACGCACGCGACAGCTGTCGCGCCTGCGCCCGCAACGCCACCGTGGTCTCACCGCAAAATCCATATAAGTAGACCGCGATAGCACAAACTCTCTACACCAATCTTGATCGCGATTGTTTCCTGTGTAAAACCCCTCAAATATCCCTAGCCACCATAGCCCGTGCGCGAAGAATTTCGCAAAAGATCAAGGCCTGGTCGGAGGAACCCTAGTTCGGCCGCCGGAGCAAAGAATCAAAATTCATCGTCCTCGATCAAGTTCTTCCCAAATTGAAGGTACTTCCATGATCTCCGTGCTCTAGGTTTTGTTTCCCCCATGATTCCCGAGCCAATGCGCGCCGGAACTCGCCGGCGACGAGCGCGCGAGCCCTCTGTTTCGGCCGCCGCCGCACGCCGCTAGGCCGCAACGGAGCTTCTCGGCAAACCGATGCTTTAGTTAGCTTCTCCACACCTCATAGATGCTCCCACACCCGCTACCTTGGCCATGCCATTGCCGGAGCACCGCCGCGACGAGCGACGCCGCCGCCGCTAGGAGCTCGCCGTCGCCGGTTCATTTCGCCACCTCTCCAACCCGCCCAAGCCTTGAATTGGAACCCTCGTGGCTCGTAGATGGAGATGGGACCCCTTGCCCCCTAGGTCCGGCCATCCTCACCGCCGGCGTCCTCTTCCCCGTCGGCTACCGGCGCAAACAGAGAAAGGAGAGAGAACAGAGAGAGACCAGGGAGGATTAAAAAGAAAAAGAAAGGAAAGGAAGGGGGAAATAGAAAAAAAAGGGAAATATAGTAAAGAAAATTTGGGTAAAATATTTTGAAATGTTTTGGAAATATTTTAGGATGAAAAGATAGGGTTTTTGAAATATTATTGTCTAGGAATGGGTATTATATTCTTTTTCCTTCAAAAAAGAATTATTTGGAGAAGGTAATTTCTAGATTAAATTTGTCCTTTTTATGAATTCAAATATTGTCCGACCTCTAATTTGTTATCGAAGTTCACATGAGCCCCTTTTTAAAGATTTGTTAAGCATGAATGTCATTATTCGGCCGTTAGAATTTCAAAACCCTAGCAAATATAATTGCAATATTAAAGATCAATTATTGAAGATATGGAAATTAGGAATCTAATTATTTTAGGATATCTTCAAATTTAGGAACAAAATATACATTTATTACGATGGTTCGCTCGGTTTAACTGGACTTCTTTCCGTTGATTCAACTATTAAAATTTACGGAGTTTGAGGTTGTGTTTGGAATCCGTTTTTCCGCGGTCATTTCGAGATCTCTTTCTCTTCGTTGATATTGTTGGATTTTAATTGGATTCAACCCTTCTTTTCGCACGTACGGATAGCGTCCGAAGAAGTGAACGCTGACTACGCGGAAGACCCCACTCAACCAGCGTGCGAGCAAGGCAAGTCTTCACACCCTTTGAACATATTGATCCCAATTGCGAAATGATGTTACTTTAAACTTTAAACATGCATGCTTTACCGAGTTACCTATACCTGTTATGCCATACCTTGCTATTGTTTACCTTTAGAATTACTCCTTGTAACTCGCGATGTGATACAAATAACCGAAGCCTAACTTCGGTAAATTGCTTAGCCATGCTATACTTAGATTTATGCATACTCATGACTTTATGAAAAAGCTTGTGCTTGGGCAACTACCTTAGGGAAGGTAGTTGAGATTCGGCATGTGGAGACATGAGCGCCACATGACCATGATGAATTAAGTTTGATGAAAATTGAAAGTACTAAACAAATGTTTTAGACTGGGGCGGCCGGATGATTTGGGTGGATTCCGGAAAAGGCAAGTGCCGACCCTGGTCAATTAAGGACCGAGCCATGAGATAGCCGGGAAACGAGCCGCACAACCGTACTTCTCGAATGGGTATAGACCTAGCCGACTAGATAGCCGAGCGGAGGCGTACCCTTGCATAGATGGTTCTCTATGATGTGGTTATGGGATGAGGATGAGGCTGCGGCCTTTGTTATGAATGGTGGGATTAAAGCGATGTTAATTAAACTTAAAGATCCGGAAAGACTTCCCTTACCCCGGTGCGCCTGAACTCCTCTCACCGCTAGAAAAGGACGGCTAGAGTGCATGAGGGCTTAAGTTCATGGAGCGGGTACGCCAAAGTGAGGTTATCGAAAGGCTTTGCCGTGGCCGTCTCATGTGTTGAGACGTAGGCTCATTTGTTGGGCGTCGCGAGTACGGGTAAAGTGTACATCCACTGCAAAGTGTGAGTGAATCAATCTATTCGAATAGCCGTGCTCGCGGATATTGAGCATCGTGACAAGACTTTCGCTTGGCTAGACTTTGAACTTAAAAATGCTGGGATGGGTTTGCATGATGATTTTATTCGCCGGTGGATCAACTTCTCGAGAATGTGAGAAGGGGTGGACTCCCGAGAAAATCATGACGAACCGGAGGCGGGAAGCCATCCTTGGAATCACGATGGATGGTAGACAGAACCGTCGCCGGTTAATGAACTATGAACTTAAAACTTGTTTTGGCTAGACGATAGGCTTGTGAAAAGAATTGTGAAAACGGCTTTACGCAAAAGTAACCCTAGCCATGTTCTTTGAATAACCCTATCATATGCATAAATTCTGTGTTGGCTTGCTGAGTACGGTTGGTACTCACCCTTGCTATACGCACAAACCTCCAGCTGATGGAGTTGAAGAGCCGGAAGATCCATATGCTTACCACCGGGAGGACGAGGAACGACGGCGCATATTAGACTTTAGCTCGGTCGTTGCTCTGTGGCAATGGACAAGTCGCGCCTCTTTCCGCCGCCTTATCTAAACTCGTTTTTATATTGTATTCGGACCATAAGGTCCTCGTGGGATGAACAATGCCTTCGGGCCTATTTATGTAATAATGGTATTGTAAGACTATTCGTGCATGCGCACTTGATTATCCAGTACTGCATTCGTGGGTACCAACTACTTGATCCAGGGAAATGGTACTATGAACACGAAAGATTCCCGACTCAAAATCGGGGGTCCACACCGACTCTATGAATTCGGATAGGATCCGATTCGAAAGAGTCCCGATCGGCCACTATACCCAGTCGGCCAACTCTATATAAAGGGGCGAGGGGTGGAGAGTTGCGGGATTGATTTGCATTGGATTGCATTGAATCGCATTGAACCGAACGCAACAGAAGTCGGCGAGATCAAGATCACCACGGAAACCCTCCCCACTTCCGAGCCAAACCCTAGCCTTGCATCTTGTGCTAACACACCGGTGTTAGGCGTTCGTTCCCGTACGTGTGGATACCGGTAGAGAGCTACGTTGCGTGTGCTATTCGTCGGGTATGAATCGGCTACGAATCGGCAAATTGACTGCGGCAGATCGGCTATGGAATCGGCGCGTCGGCTGCGGTGGATCGGCTGTCGACTCGGGGAATCGGCTATCAGCGAATCGGCTGTGATCGACCAGTACTTTTTTCGGATCGGATAGCTCCTGATTGGCTATATCTGCTGCACTCTACTCCAATCGGTAACGATCTATCGACCCTTACTTGCAAGTGTTCCTGGTTTGCGCGGTAGAAAAACTTTTTTTTAGCTATCGTAGCTTCCGCGTAACCCTTCAGTGGTATCAGAGCTAATCTTGCTTAGTTCGGGCTTTAGATTAGATCTGGAACAAGTTTTGCACACGGGTTGATTATCAATCGGTTTTATGGGATCTGTTGAGGAGACAAGATGGTAATTGCGTTCCTTGATAGTGTATCGGAACGACGTAATGTGATTACGTCGAAGCAATATCCATAGAACTCAGTTTGAGTCGGTTTCGGGATAGCGTTCCTTGATAGTGTATCGGAACGGTATAATGTGATTATGCCGAAGCTATCTCGTAGTCCGATCTTGTTTGTCGCCTCGCGCCTACGCAAACCATCTCCCTTGATAGTGTATCGGGATGACATAATGTGATTATGCCGATATGGTTTTCGTAAGCGATTTCATAGATTGGATCTATGAATTTCATGTGGTGTTCCAGGCGCTGCCCGGAAGCCCACGAGGGGGTGGCTTCCCCCTCGACCCCCTGCCCGCTAACCGGCTAGCAGGACCGCCGTGTGCATCCCCCCTTATAGATCGTCTCAATACCGTATCTCTGCGATAGGTAGAAAACGTTCTACGCCTAACTTGTTTTTGCAGAGAATGCTTTGAGATGGTATGACCCTATTGTATGTATGAGATGAATGTGATGCGTGTAATATTCTTTCATATGTGCAATCCGTGTAATATTTTTCTTACGTGCAATGCTTGTAATATTCTTTCACGACCTACGAGTCGATGTAATCTTCAACTATAGCTTCTATAGTAGTAGCTTAGTTTGAAGAAATCAAGCATCATGCACATTGGAAGATGGTGTCGAAGATGGAGATCCTCGCGCCGACATGGAGATGGAGATCACCATGTGAAGGGGGCCATACTATTTCATTATATGCTATTCTACTGCTTTCATATATGTGATATGTTTGTTTGATAGGATAGTATCCCTCACAAAATTAAGTAGTAATGATGTTCTTCCAAATGTTGCACCCGTGGACTGTTATGCTCGTCAATGGTGGGTCTGCAAAGCAGAGTGTCATTCTCTATCATAACACGAAGGGGTATATGTCGGACATATACAGCGGGAGCATTTGATTTACTTAACAAGGCTATCAAAACAGTTTTGGGCCTTGGGGCATAGGTTGGCGCCGGGGCATGGAGATGCCACACCAACAACAAGAGTCACATAGAGATGTGATTAACAAGGTGTTGCTTACCGATGTTATTAATCTTCTAGCGGTGATGCCAAAGCTCACTAGAGGAAAGGTATAAAATACGTAATGGGAGTCTTTTGTTAAATTGTTTAACAATAGACATAGCATAAACATTGTATTAAACTTTGCCTTTTTCGTTGTAGAATAATGACGACTAATACTACACCTAGTACCTTTAATTTGCGATCTATTCTCGAGAAAGAAAAATTGAACGAAACAAACTTTATGGATTGGTATCGCAACTTGAGAATTGTTCTCAAGCAAGAGCGCAAGAAGTACGTTCTTGAAGTACCCTATCCGGATGAGTTGCCTAATAATGCTACTCGCATCGCACGGAGGGCTTATGAGAAGCACACTAACGATGCGCTAGACATAAGTGTCTCATGCTTGATACAATTTCCTCCGAGCTTCGAAGCAATACGAGAGCGCGATGCTCATACTATTATTCGTGGACTGCGTGGCATGTTTGAGAACCAAGCTAGGGCCGAGAGGTTCAACACCTCAAAGTCCCTGTTTGCATGCGGGCTTGTTGAGGGGAGTCTCGTCCCGCATGTGATAAAAATGATTGGCTACATTGAGAGTCCGGAAAACTAGGTTTTCCCTTAGCCAAGAGTTGGCTACCGATGTGATTCTCCGGCCGCTCCCTCCGAGCTTTGAGCCATTCATACTAAATTATCACATGAAAGGTATGGATAAGACCTTGGCCGAATTGCATTGGATGCTAAAGACGGTACCGAGGAGAGTATCGAGAAAAATGGTCATCATGTGACGATGATGCGAAAAGCTAAGCGCAAACCACCGTCAAGAAACTTTGCACCAAGAGGAAACTTACTCCCGATGAGATCACGAGTGCCTTCAACGCAAAGAAGGGCAAGAAGGCGTTAGCGGCATCGATGTTGTTTGCTTCTATTGCAAGGAGACAGTCACCGGAAAAGGAACTGCAAGAAGTACATGGAGGATCTCAAAAGAAGCAAAGTGCGACTTCGCCGAGTATTAATGTTATATATATTAATCTTGCTACTTCACCTACCGACTCTTGGGTATTTGATACCGAATCGTAGCTCAGATTTGCAAATCGTTGTAGGGAATGAGAAGAAGTAGAGGCTTGAGAAGGAGCGAGGTGAACCGCGCGTCGACAATGGAGCAAGCATTGCTACGATTCTGTCGGCACCTGTTCCACTTCATCTACCTTCGGATTAGTTTTGGAATTAAATAATTGTTATTGTGTTTCAACTCTATGTCAAAACGTTATTTCCGCTTCATGTTTGCAAGCGGAAGGATATGATTTTAGATCAATGGACAATGGTTGTTCAATATATCTCAAAGATATGTTCTATTTTCATGCTCCATTGGTGAATGGATTATACGTTTTGAATCTTGAAGTGTCTCCTATCTATAACATTAATACGGAGAGGCAACTCCCAAATGATACAAACCCCACATTTATCCGGCATTGTCGCTTAGGCCATATAAATCGAAACGCATGGAGAAGCTCCATAAGGATGGATTGCTTCACTCTTTTGATTTTGAATCATTTGAGACATGTGAGTCGTGTTTACTTGGTAAGATGACAAAGGCACCTTTCACGGGACACAGTGAGAGAGCAAATGACTTGTTGACACTCGTACATACCGATGTATGTGGACCAATGAGCTCAACGGCCGAGGTGGTTATCAATACTTCATCACCTTTATCGATGACTTTAGTAGATATGGTTATATCTACTTAACAAGGCATAAGTCCGAATCCTTTGAAAAGTTCAAAGAATTCTAGAATGAAGTACGAAATCATTTAGGGAAAACAATCATGTTTCTACGATCGATCGTGGAGGGGAATACTTGAGCCAAGAGTTTGGTAATCATCCGAAAGATTGTGGAATTGTTCCACGATTGACTCCGCCAGAAACTCCACAATGGAATGGGGTGTACGAACGAAGAAATCGCACCTTGTTGGACATGGTGCGGTCCATGATGAGCCAAAGTGATCTTCCATTATCCTTCTAGGGATATGCTCTTGAAACATTGCGTTTCACACTAAATAGAATTCCATCTAAGTCGGTTGAAAAGACACCATATGAGATATGGACAGGGCAACCCCCTAGTTTGTCTTTTCTCAAACGTTGGGGATGTGAAGCTTATGTAAAACGTTTACAATCGACAAGCTCACACACAAATTTGACAAGTGCTTCTTTGTCGGATATCCTAAGGAAACTAAGAGATATTACTTTTATAATCGGGAACAAGGCAAAGTGTTTGTCGCCCAACACGGTGTCTTCTTGGAGAAAGAGTTTCTTTCAAGAAGGGTTAGTGGGAGCAGGGTGCATCTTGAAGAAGTTCAAGAAACACCGGAAAATGTTTCAGCTACCACGGAATCACAACGGAGGAACAAGATGTTGCGCCACCTATTGTAGATACACCAGCCCCACGAGGTCCGAAAGATCATGTCGTGTGCCCGAGGTACAAAGGTGCGTAACAACGTGATATATTGTTGTTAGACAACGATGAGCCTAAGACCTATGAGGAAGCGATGGTGGGACCCGATTCCAACAAGTGGCTTGGAGCCATGAAATCCGAAATAGAATCCATGTATGATAATCAAGTTTGGAACTTGGTTGATCCACTCGATGGTGTCAAAACCATTGAGTGCAAATGGGTTTTTAAGAAAAGGCCGACATGGATGGAAATGTTCACATCTATAAGGCGCGATTGGTGGTGAAAGGTTTTAAACAGATTCAAGGTGTTGATTATGATGAAACCTTCTCGCCCGTCGCAATGCTTAAGTCTATTCGGATTATTCTAGCGATTGTTGCATATTTCGATTATGAGATATGGCAGATGGATGTCAAAACGGCTTTCCTAAATGGAAACCTAAGCGAGAATGTATACATGATACAACCTCGAGGGTTTTGTCGATCCACAATCGCCGGAAAGGTATGCAAGCTATAGAAATCTATTTATGGATTGAAGCAAGCATCTCGGAGTTGGAATATTCGTTTTGATGAAGTAATCAAAGGGTTTGGTTTCATCAAAAATGAAGAGGAGGCATGTGTTTACAAAAGGTCGAGTGGGAGCGCAATTGCATTTCTAATCTTATATGTGGATGACATATTACTAATTGGAAATGATATCCCTATGCTAGAATCCGTCAAGTCTTCATTGAAAAATAGTTTTCCATGAAAGACTTAGAGGAGGAAAGCATACATATTAGCATTCGGATCTATAGAGATAGATCCAAGAGGCTAATTGGATTAAGCCAAAGTACATATATTGACAAGGTGTTGAAAAGGTTCAACATGCATGATTCCAAGAAAGGTTTCTTGCCCATGTCACATGGCATTAATCTTAGCAAGAATCGGTGTCCTGGACACATGATGAGTGGAATAAGATGGGTATGGTTCCATATGCTTCGGCAATTTGATCCATCATGTATGCCATGCTTTGTACATGTCCGGATGTCTCGTACGCTTTGAGTATTACGAGCAGATACCCGTCGAGATCCAGGTGAAGGTCACTGGATGCCAGTAAAGAATATCCTTAAGTACTTGAGAAGAACTAAGGATATGTTTCTAGTCTATGGAGGCGAAGAAGAGCTCGTTGTAAGTGGTTACACCGATGCTGGCTTCCAAACGGACAAGGATGATTATAGATCGCAATCTGGGTTTGTGTTTTGCACGAACGGAGGCATAGTCGGTGGAAGAGTTCCAAGCGGGATACGTTGCTGATTCTACAATGGAGGCCGAGTACATCGCCGCTTCGAAAGCCGCAAAGGAGGCCGTTTGGATCAAGAAATTTATTTACGAGCGGGTGTGATGACCGGTGCAATTGGTCCAATGTCTCTCTATTGTGATAATAGTGGAGCCATTGCGCAAGCCAAGGAGCCGAGGTCACATCGAAGTCCAAACACATACTTCGGTGATATCATCTCATCCGCGAGATTGTGGACAGAGGTGATGTCAAGATATGCAAAGTGCACACGGATCTCAACATAGCCGATCCGCTGATATAGTCTTGGGAGGCGGGCTTACAGATCGGAAACCCTATCTTACTCTAAGTCGGTTTTCTCAATCTTACCAAACCATGACTATGGGCCGTTGCCTTATCTCTATCGGCAACGTAACACCCAAGTCATGTTTGGTTTACGATATGGCGGCGCAATCTATCCCTACCTCCGTCGGATAAGCTTGCCATGTAGATACCCGATTGCCATAATCTCCACGGTAGCCCCGAGTCCTTTTCGAGTCAATGAGACAACTCAGCTTCAAACCAAAACAGTACGCAACCAAAAACCTCTTTGGCCGAGTGCTCCTGACGCCGAGTGATTCCATCGCCTCTGCCTGAATCTTCCCGAGTGGCTCCAAAGACTATGAAGGGCTGGAAAATATCTAAAAAATTCTCAAAAATAAATATCTAGGTGCATCTCGTGATGCACCTAATTAGGTGTGCCCCGACTATATGGTTAGTCAAAATCAGACTAATCATATAGTCAAGAACTATAAAAAATCATTCTCATATAAATACTTAGCTCACGCTAAAGCAATCATAAAAATCTCATTACCCGCAAGTTCATACTCATCCGAGTGAATTTGCCCGAGTCATCTCGAACAAATAATTCAATCAGCCCTCATGGGTGAAAAGCACTCGGTAAGCTCATGCTTATCCGAGTAGATCTGCCCGAGTTATTTCGGAACAAGTATTTCAATCGTCCCTCATGGGAAAACGAGTTTTTCAATCTATGAAAAACACGACCAAGTTATTAAATAGCTCTTGCCATATCGGTCTCAATCATTAAAGATCTTCACCAAGGTGAAAAATAGCATTGATATAATCACTTAACCAAATGCTAAAAACCAAACAGCCTGTCATCAAGGCGGCTATAAAAGCTTAGTGTTGGTCACCTCCCAAATTGCATTGTGCCGGCTTCTCATGAAGTCGGGCAAACCACGGTATGAAAGGATTTCCAAATGTATAGGGCATTCGGACACGCGCATATTGCCAAGGCAAATCTGCTTAAGCTCATCTGCTTAAGTCCATAAGGACACGCGTCGAGCCACACCTTAGCGAGGCCGCAGGTCTCTCATGGGCTCGGCCCAATCACGAGAAAACCTAACGCAACCCTCAAATCTTTCTATAAAGCCTCGAGGTCATCCCCGCCTCTTCGTCTTACGAAAAATTCCTCTTTTCACAGCGCTGTTCACCCGCTCCCTGCGAAAAACCCTAAACTCGTGTGCACCCGAATCCATCCATCCTGGAGCTCGCTCCTTGCCACAAACTAGCTTCCGCAACCAACTCCCAAGATCCCTTGCTCAAACCCCATCCTTTCCGACCAGATCCACTTCCCACCCAAACCACACTCATGGCGGATGAAAAGAAAATCCCCTTTGACCAATGGGCCACATCGGATGTGAGGGAATATACCCTCAAGGAGATGGTGAAGCACGGCGTGCTCCCCCCCAAGGAGATCGTGGGCTGGCGCCCGGCAGCGGGTGAAGATTTCCCAACCCCGAACATCGGTGAGCTTGTTGTGTTCACCTCTTTCTTTTATTGTGGGTTCAGCCTCCCCACTTTCGACTTCTTCCGGGGGCTTTTGGATTACTATGGTCTCCAGCTCTATCATCTGAATCCCAACTCTATGCTTCACATCGCTCTTTTCATCCACGTATGCGAAGCTTTCCTTGGCATCCTCCCCCACTTTCATCTCTTTCGCTGCATGTTTTACCTCAAACCTCATCCGAATAAGGACCACCCATGCGTTGTTGGTGGAGCGGGTTTTCAACTCCGCGGATCTCTCCGCAAGGAGTACTTCTCTCTCCCCTTGAAATCTTCCAACAAGGGATGGCACGCGGCGGTTCTACATTAGCAATCTCGAACCCGGTCTGCCGACCTTTGTCGGCCTTCCTCCGTACCCAAGCATACTTGGAGCACCGTACCGTGGCTCAAGATTGGGATGAGGCCAACAACCTGCTAGCGAAGATCTTGGCAATGAAGCAAAAAGGTCTTCGCGGCGAGCGATCACTCGGCACTTCATCAGTGCCGGCTGCTCCAATCAAAGAGCGGTCAAGCCGCCTTCGAGTACGAAGGCGGGAAGGACCCCAATCGGAAAGATCAAGATCCACTCGTTACGAGATCCACGAAGATCCGGATGTACAAGATCTTCTCGATCGGAATTGCGTCGAGCGCGCCCTCATTCTCGCTAGTTCTTCCCTTTAGCATCCATCGGCCTCCTCCTCCGGTAAGCGACGACTTCTTTGTATTGTCTTGCAACCTTGATGTCACGCCTCTTAGTATTGTGAGAATTTCTCTTGTAGGAAAATGCTTCGTTATTTCAAAACCGTACAAGGTGCCCCATGATGACGTGCTGCTTCGTCCTGCCAAGAAACCGACTGGTGGGATATAGATTCAAAGCGATCCAGTTGGGAAACGGGCGGCCCCGAGTGAGGACACCAACAAGCGGGCGAGCAAGAGGAGGCACATCATAGACGACTCGAACGATGACGTCCCGGCTCCTCTAGTCGAGACTCCTCCTCCAAGGCCATCGGCGAAGGCGGCGCCGAAGATCCGCGGCCGTCTGTGTATGCTTCATGACCGAAGTCCGATCTTGAAAATTTTCTTTGTCTTCATTCCGACCGCATCCGTTGTTGCGGGAGGCCCCAGGACATAGATCCTGCTGGAAGGGTGAGGGGCCTACTCCGCCGCGCCCGAGGTACCTAGGCTGCGGAACAAAGGCCCCGGAGCCCTCTCCCAGCGAAAGTGCTCCGGCGAAAGCCTCGCCTCCGAAGAAGGATATCCCGAGGAAGGAGCCCCCGACCGCCGGCCGGGACGCCCGTGGAAGCGCCGGCAGCTGGGAAACCACAGCCGCGGCTCGGTCGGCCCCCGACCGAGGATCGGCGAAAAGCCGAAGAAGGAGGCCAGGGTCGCTCCACCCAAGAGTGCACCACCGAAGTTCGGTAAGTCTTGAATCAAAGTCTTGTCTTTACTCTTTAGTTTGAATCTTTTGTGTCTTCATCGGTTCTTCTTAATCCGCCACCAGTGGAGGAAATCCCCAGTTACAATCTTCTAAAACCGGGTTCCCGATCAAGATCGAGTGGCGAGACTCGGAAGGCCGAGGCGGGGCATCATCTTGGACAAGCAAGCCGAGAGCGAAGAAAGGGATGCCCTTGTCAACGCCTAAACGAGGCGACTCGGCTACTCAACGTAAGCCTTATCCTTTTTCTCTTATTGCTTTATCATTTCTTGTCGGTCGGTCAATTTCGGATTTTGCGCGCGAAGGAGTATTGTCGATCCATGGCCAAATCCAGGTGTCTGAGAAACTGGTTCCTCATATGAACTCCTTGGAGGACGTCCGGCGGAAACTAAAGACCACTCAGAGGAGGTCGCGTCGAGGAGGCGGCTCGAGGAAGGAGATAGCCGAGCTACGGAGGAAAACCTCGACCTCCGCGGTTCGAGTCGGGAGTAAGTCCAATCTTCCCAGTTTCCTTATAAGTCTTGAACTAATCTCGGTCGCGATTGTGGACCCCGTTTTGGAACAGGGAATCTTTCGTGTTCTTGGTACCATTTCCGTGGATCGAGTAGTTGGTACCCACGAAATACAAGATCTGAATAATCAGTGCACATGCACGAATAGTCTTACAAATGACATTATTACAACAATAGGCCCGAAGGCAATGTTCAACACACGGGACCTCATGGTCCGAATACAACACAAAAGCGAAATTAGATACGGCGGCGGAATAGAGGCAACGGCATGTCATTTGCCATGAGCAACGACCGGAGCTAAGACCTAGAAAGCGCCATCGTTCCTTCACCCTCCCGGTAGTAAGCGTAAGGATCCTCCGGCTCTTCATTCCCATCAGTGAAGGTTTGTGCGTATAGCAAGGGTGAGTACCAACCATACTCGGCAAGCCAACACGGAATTGATGCATATGATAGGGTTATTCAAGGAATGGCTGGAGTTCTTTTTGCATAAAGCCAATTTTCACAATTCTTTTCACAAGCCTAACAACTAGCCAAATCAAGTTTTAGTTCCATAGTCCATTAATTCGGCGACGGTTCTGTCTACCATCCATCGTGATTCCAAGGATGGCTTCCCGCCTCCAATTCGTCATGGTTTTCTGGGAATCCACCCCTTCTCACATCTCGAGAAGTTGACCCACCCGCGAATGAAATCATCATGCAAAACCCAACCCAAGCGGTTTAAGTTTAAATTCTAGCCAAGCGAAAGTCTTGTCACGATGCTCGATATCCGCGAGCACGGCTATTCGAATAGATTGATTCACTCACACTGCGGTGGATGTACACTTTACCCGTACTCCGCGGCAGCCCAACGAATGAGCCCACGTCCCAACACATGAGACGGTCACAGCAAAGCCTTTCGATAACCTCGCTTTGGCAGTACCCGCTCCATGAACTTAAGCCCTCATGCACTCTAGCCGTCATTTTCTAGCAGTGAGAGGAGTTACAGCGCACCGGGGTAAGGGAAAACTTTCTCAATCTTTAAGTTCATTTAATATCGATTTAATTCCACCATTCACGAGCAAAGGCCACAGCCTCATCCTCATCACATAAACCACATCATAGAGAACCATCTATGCAAGGATACCGCCTCCGCTCGGCTATCTAGTCGGCTAGGTCTATACCCATTCGAGAAGTACGGTTGTGCGGCACGTTTCTCGGCTATCTCATGGCTCGGTCCTTAATTGACCAGGTCGGCACTTGCCTTTTCCGGAATCCACCCAAATCATCCGGCCGCCCAGTCTAAAACATTTGTATAGAATTTTCAATTTTCATCAAACTTAGTTCAACATTCTCATGGCCAAGTGGCGCTCATGTCTCCAAAGCCGTATTTCAACTACCTTCCCTAAGGTAGTTGCCCGAGCACAAAGCTTTCTTGTAAAATCATGAATATGCAGGAATCTAGTATAAGCGGGTGAGCATTTTTTACCGAAGTTAGCCTCCGGTCATATCACATCGAAGGTTACAAAGAAAAATTCTAACGGTGATCAACATCAACACAGGTATATCAAGCATAGGTATTCATTTGTGTATAGCATGCAATTTGTAATTTGAAATCAACATCATTTCACAAAGTAGGATCAATATGTTCAAAGAGTGTGATGACTTGCCTTGCTCGCACACTTGAGGGGTGGTGTCTTCAACGGGGTCGATGCCGGTCTCTTCGGGTGCTACTCGTACGTGCGAAAAATCAATCGATTCCGATTAGAATCCCATATAATACCAAAAGGTCGAAAAGATTCGAAAAGCCTCAAAAACGATTCCAAGCGCTAAGCCCAACTTCCTACTTAAGTTTGCACTACGATCGCCCGGAAAACTCCAAGTTTCGTCATCGGGTCGACGACTTAGGGTTTTCGCAAAACGACGATCGCGATTTGCTAAAGAAAACGGATTTGAAAATATCCGCGAGGGATTGGTGCTAGAGGTTTTGAAGGTCCGAGCACAAAAGAGAAACATTTTTAAATGACGAGAAAGATTTAAACGAAATTCGGATTCAAAAACGTCGCAAAACGGAATTTCGGAAAAGTCCGGATTTGATTTCCAAATTTTTCACCGAGAAATCATGTAAGAAAATAATTTATTTTTGCCAAAAATTTTACCCAAATCTTCCCAAAATATTTTTCCAAATTTTCTAAATTTTTTCCCGCTTTTTTCCCTATTTTTCTTTTTTTTTTTCTTTTTCCCCGGGCACTGTTCATTGCCGCCATCTCGTTCGACCGGGGTCCCGGCAAAACAGAGGCGCGGCGGCGCGAGCGCATGGGGAAAGGAGAGCAGCGGCGGGGCTTACCAGCGACGGCAGGCTTCGGGAAGGTGTGGTGGGGGCACGGGGAGCTTTGCGCACGGCGGCG